>JANCMC010043217.1:20847725-21145337 GCA_024363005.1 Charaxes varanes
GAAGATAGCAAGACGAAATGTCGATATTTACTTTCATTAAAATTTAGAACATCCCTATGACATTATCTTCCATTCAAATACGGAACATCCCTTGGTATACCCAATATAGTATAGGAACAGCTCTAGACAGAATCTTGAATAAAACATGGTACACAACTCTGCGTATTAATGCGATGGCTGGACAGCGAATGAGGTGTGTCAACTGACGAGCTAATCTCCGCCTACATTAAATATAGCTTGATGAACTATGCGGAATGCTAACAAATACGACTTTGTGCCGACTTTGTATGCCGATGGCCACTCCTCCTCGCTAGCACTCTGCTCCTCGTGACGTCATCCCTGGCGCCTGCCGACATTCTTTGCCCGGTTTATTTCCTTGTTTTTTTTTAAGTGTTTTAAAATTTTAAGTCTTCATTTAGGTCCTCGG
Organism: Charaxes varanes; assembly: GCA_024363005.1. Lineage (NCBI taxonomy): Eukaryota > Metazoa > Arthropoda > Insecta > Lepidoptera > Nymphalidae > Charaxes > Charaxes varanes. The sequence goes on from JANCMC010043217.1 coordinate 20,848,153, forward strand.
CAGACTAGCGACTTTTAGCGTCGGTGAATTGCGCTTTTACGAGTGCATGCATTCTATGCCGCGTTTGGCGGATAGCTGAGTTCAATCTCGGTATTAGAGTCGAACGATTTCGAGATGCCATGTTGGGTTTTGATGGCTCTGATAGTAAAACTACTTTGGGTATTCTATTATTCTATTACAGGAATAAACAAGATTTCCTTACAATGTTCCCATCGTTGTCGTTTTGGTGTCTTTCTGTGGCATGAAAATAGCAATTAAACGACTCCATTGATGCTGCATCTATTCTGAAAACTTTTTGTGATTTCATCAATCTAGCGCAACATTAAGCCGTATTTTGAAGGTGTTTTAGATGTTGTACATTGTACTGCATTAATTTGCAGAGTTCAATTGCTACATACAGACAACAACACAAAAAATATGTTTTGTTGCATGTTTTATGAGATCACGAGAAGAAAACTTCGAAGGCACCATCATCAACTTCCAAAAAGTCGCTAGTCTGTCCCAACCCTTACTTCGCTCGTCGTGACATCCAATTAAAATTTATAATGGGTCGAATTGTCTTCAATATTTACTACCGTCTATTTCGGGTGATGGCGGTTTTTTCGTTGTCGAAGATCAGTCTTTAATCTGAATAAGCTCGTATTTATCGACTATTATATTTTTTTTTACGATAAAGAAAAAGTGTAAGCGTTGAAACGAACCCGTTTCTAGAGTGGGGTTTGATATTTTAGGTTTATTTTTCTGTATATTAAATTGCAAATTTAGTTATAATTTTATAAAACTAGAAATATTATTAGACGCACCAAATAATGTGTTTTACCCTACCATATAAACGTAAAGATTGTGTTGTGAATGATCGTCCAGAGAAATCCTGGAATCGAACTTAGAACCACACTGATTTAGTGCAAGTTTGAGGACATATACCGGGAAGACTCTTTAGTAATGCTTAAAGGTTGAAATGATAATAAATTTAATAAACACATTCAGAAATCCTATTATACTGTAAAAGACTATTTATATGATGATACAGCTCGGGAATAAATTGCTCTAACCAAATCAGTATTATTGTGATAACAAAATAATACGCAACCGAGTTTGTTGCGGGTTCTTCTCGGTGCAGAGTGCATGAAACCCTTGTAAACTTATCTTTTAAGACGTAAATTTTATCACCAAATTATTTAAAAAAAAATAATGAATACCTATTCATACATATGACGTTTATATGTGCTTACAAAAAAGTTTATATGAATAAACGATTTTAACTTTAATAGACTGATAACACCTATTATATATATTGTATATATATTTTATGCGGTTCCATTGCCGACTTGGCTGAACTTTCGTGCTTATATATATAAGATCCTATACTTATATATAAAGCTGAAGAGTTTGTTAGTTTGTTTAAACGCGCTAATCTCAGGAAGTACAGATCCGATTTGAAAAATTCTTTCAGTGTTAGATAGGTCATTTATCGAGGAAGGTTATAGGCTATATATCTTCACGCTAAGTCCAATAGGAGCGGAGCACTAATGAAGAATGTTTCAAAATCGGGGATTCTTTTTCCCACCTGAGAGCTTCCGCTGAGTGCGCTGCGTAAATGGTTAAAGTTTCGCAAAAGTAATGTACGACAAAATTGTTCCCCATTAAAAGTTCTAAATAAAAGTCCACGACAGCATATGTCTATCTTTTAAGGTTGGCTCAGTATAACCTTTTTTATGCTAATCAAATTTGTTCTAAAATAATGCATTATTTCTGAAGGTCTTTTTATAAACATAATATTAATCCTCACCCAAAAACTATTTTTAAATCTCTAAGTGATAAGAGTGGCATACACGGACGAAGTCGTGGGGAACAGCTAGTCCTTTTATATATAAACTAGCTGTACCCCGCGAGTTCGGTCGCGTGAAAGTTCATATAAACTTATGAGAGCCCTAGGACCTCCTTTATCCAGCCCTATCGCAAAATCCGTTCTTAGCGGACGTTTCTTACCTAACCTTCCTGCCAAATTGCATATTTGTACGTCACTCGGTTTTCGAGATTTCATATTAGGTGACATTTAGCTTTTATTATATATGATAAAATTTGTACGTAATACTAATTCACATATTGTTATGCCCGACACGAAGAAAAAAACGCAGACAAAATTGCGAGTATCAGCTAGTCGCCCAGTTCGTAGTATTGTGACGTCACAGACACGTCCCCACATACATTTCAATCAACATAGCAATAGTATGTGTATGAAATTCTTTCGTACTATACACTCAACACGAGCGACCAACACGTCACAGGCTTCCGGTGTACAAATAACTAGGATAGTTCACTCGAGGTCCGCTAACAGGTTCAAACATATGGATAATAAAGAATATTAATAATAAACATGTAGCACATGACTGTACCTTAATTATCTCTATTGACACCTAACCTTTATTCTACATTCCCTATTCTATCACTTTCTCCTGACCCTTAAGAGTATTCTTTAAAATGGCCACTAAATACCTTCCGTTGTAGAAATCGTGGAGGTTTCGAGGATGACATCAGATGGCAATCGGTTATCTTAACTCGTCCCACAGCCACATCCTCTACAATCTAAGCGGATCCTGGTATTTTACCGGGATAACGCTAGGATGAAGAAGGCCACTAAATACCTTCCATGCCCAACAAATGCCGGTCTGGTGCTATCCTATACTATATCCTTCTTTTAACTTCCATCATGCTGATGGTGTCGATCAATCCCATTTCTTCGAATACCATTCCAGCTCTTGAGAAGGTGGGCGTAGAGTTATAGATGAATAAAAAGTTAATTATCAATAGAGATAATGAAGGTACCGTCAGTTGCTATCGATATAAGGACTGTACAGCGCCATCTAGTTTACATTGGTATTACCCTTCCTGTCGATATCTTTGCCGTCTATTTATGTAGCGGCAGCTGCATATTAAATAATATAATCGAGACACAGGTAATGTAATTAAACTAAAGTTTACAATAGCCAAGAAAATATAATCAGTATTTTATATTAAGCTCTCCAAGTGGAATCGAACCAAATACTTAACTTCTACATTACAAGCAAAGTCTGCAATACTACAAGCATTTAGCATATAATCACTGTAGTAAAACATGTATTATAAATTGCTCAATTATATTAAATACAAACGGCATTCCTAACGTAGTTTATTATAATAAAATTATACGATTTATTCAGCGTCAAATGTTTAAATAATTTAACCTGTTTGACGTTCGGACCGCGTCAACTCTACGAACAGTCTCTTCTCTCTGATAAATATTTATCAAAAAGGTGACGTTGCTGATTAGGAGGAATGTAAAATGTCAAATTTTGTATATCTAGACGTCTAAAAGCGAATGACTGTTAATATATTCCATGTTAATTCCTTTAGAACCCATTCTTATAGATATAAATCAAAAGTGGAAAATGGAATGTTCGCAAAGGCTACTCGTCTGTGAAAGGCACTGCTTGAAGATATTAAGCTCCCTCCTTCCAAAAGTTCTTTTAAAAGACAATGAAAAGAATTGTTTTTGGGGAGACACACCCCTTCTTAATTAGAGCTAAATAACTCTCAATTAATAGCTTCAATTTTTTTTTATTCTTTTTTATCACATAATTTATATTTATTTATATAATTACTTATTTACATTTTGTTTATTACTGATAGGTTTAGTGTTTTTCTTGGAGTTCCAAGGTAGGCTGGCAGAAAATGCTTTGAGCATTAAAGCTCTCCCATAGTACAGAAATCATTTTTTTTAGTTGTGCAATAAAGGGATAGCAAAAAATGAGTTAAACAAGAGTATTCAAAAAAATAATTAACCGACTTGTCAGACAAGAGAAAACGTGTGAACATATTAAAAAAATCACAACTGTCTTTCCTTGATTTATTAATTATTGAAGACCATGTAAAACACAAAAGTCGTATGAAACTCCGACCTTCCCAAGTCAAAGAAACGTAACATCTCTCATACAACTAACTAACGATGTTTTAATACAAATTTTATTTAGCCATCAGCATATGCTTGATCGATGTTGATGCACGCATTGTGAAAGAGACCCCTAGCCTCATTTCCCTCTAATGAGTGTTAATGAATTCTTTAAAGCCGCCGACACGATATGTAAACTATAAGCGCAGATGTCGGCCATTTCAATGAGCCACAACCGATATAATTGGGTGTAATTAGCTCCGGAGTCGTATTCGGGCTACGTCATGTCTCTGATTGTGATGCTAAACTATGTATTTTATTCGATTTGAATCTGTTCTCTCGTGTAACTGCGAGCGTGCGATCGGTTTTGATGTCGCCGCCGGCTTACGTAGGTCTCCGACTTAATGGCAGGAAGTTCACGATTCTTGTATCACATAGTTAACTTCTTAAGAATCAATTATCTTATGGAACAATATACGGAAATCTGGTGGGACAAACCCGTTCTACAACATAAGAGTATGAGGTAGCGCCATGCTTACAGTCCATTTGTTCTGCAGCAGAATTGAGCCGGCGTGTACGGGTACCAGAAACTTTTTCTCACATAAGACGCGCGTGAAGTGGCGGCAACGTTGTCACTTTTCGTTCGGTTTGTGAAACTTCCCAGTGGTCTAAACCCCTTTTTAAAGGCTGGCAACGCCTCTGCGAGCCTTTTGGCAGTGCTGATTTCCATAGGCGTCGGTAGTCACTTAAGTGATGAACCGTCTGCTCGTTTGTCCCTTGTAATAAAAAAAAAGAATGAACGCCCTACTCGCTACAGAGATTCATAATATTGATGTGAAATAATATGGTACGGAAGAACGTGGTGAATTGACAAAGTCAAGTAATTGAAAGATGACAAAAAGCAAATATAAGTACTTGCGTAAGTAATAATCAACTATAAGTATCCGACGAAAAAGTTGTCGCGCTGGGAGTCCTTCTTGCACCTCATTTGTTCCTAACGCGCGTTAATGAATCCCTTAAAGACGCCGACGCGATATGTAAACTATGAGCGCAGATGTCGGCTATTTCAATGAGCCACAAACGATATAATTGGGTGTAATTAGCTCCGGAGCCGTACTCGGGCTACGTCATGTCTCTGATTGTGGTGCTAAACTGGGTATTTTATTAGACTTAAATCTATTTTCGTTCATTACTATTGACGTGTGATTGTCTTTGATTTCTTCGCTATATAATACAAATAGAATAGTATACAAATAGAACAAGGAAATTTTTACGATTAAAAACGCATTAAAGTGTAGGAATTTTTTCAATAAACCATAATGTCATTTACTGTATGTGCATGAATGGAAATAAATCATAGGAATCATACTGATTCATTAATAGTATTTTTCCGAGAAACAGATAGTTCGTATCAGATAACACGTATCAACACGTAATATACAAATTATCTTAAAGATTAACAGGAAGCCCATGCCGTGTGCACAAAAAAACACATGAACGTATAATATAAACATATTGTGTGTTTTATGACGATGATACAAAAATCACCAATCACAGAAGAATTCTGGCGGAACTACTATGCTTTTAGATTTACACTTATTCAAAAGACCAGACAGCATCAGTGCAGTGTCACTAAATCTAGATCTTAAATTCAGATTCCGATACGTCAAACAGTACAGGAACGGACTAAGATCCGTAAATTACTTGTAGCAGCCTTCATGATCTCTTTTGATTAATAAAGTCTTAACTCTCTACCAAGTACTCTAGCTAGAATAATAATCGAAGACATAAGATTGATCACCATGATGTAGACTAAAAGAAGGGTATCATTATAGGATAAGATTATGCCGGAACTGGTTGGGCAGAGAAGATAATACGGACAGTAAAGGTGCATGTTAGTGCCTACTGTAAACATTACTCTTAAACCTTAGCCTGAGTCGCAAGTCCCAGGCACTGCTTTAGTTTGCTTGAATTTCTTTGCAATGCGATGGATCCGATACCTACATGTGCTTTCAGATTTAACCTGGATATAGAAGAGGCCAAACGAAACAAACCACTATGATTGAATTAAATCCACTTCTGATGAGCCTTCGTACTTATATATTCGATCTCGATAATCTATCATCACTCCTATATCTGGCATTAGATTTAAGTTTACGTGAAAGGAAATCAAGAACATTAGGCATCTTTTAGAATGACTACTGATTCTTAAAAATTCTGATAGCGCGATCGGACACAACTAGTCTCCAAATTGACACAGCATCTTTACAATTGCAGAATCGTATAAAATTCCTAGTATACTCTGGTCTTTACTAGTGTTTATTGCGAGACATCACGAGAGTGGCGGCGCCATTAATGAAAAAACAATGGCCGAAGCGACAAAACAACGGCAGTTGTCCGACGAGCGATAAAACCAGCGTCCAACAAAACAAACGACATACTCTAATTTGTAAACACATTATAGACATCCACGAGTGGCGCCAAGCGTGACAGTATAGTTACAGCGCGTGAAGCCTTTCTATTTGGAGGTAAGTCATACACTACTACCCAAAACAGGCCTAACACGAGCATCGAACCGTTCGAATTTGAAGGGTCGACTGTATTTAGGATGAAAATGATCGTGCTAGGCCCACAGGAGGCAAATCTTTATCGTGTCATGCTTTTAATCAATGTTCATGCAATACGCGTTGATATTATGGGGGGTCCGCTGTGGACCCAGCACGAATATTTTTAAAGTCGACTCTACGACTCGAACGGTTCGTGGTAGGGCCTCGGTGAGAAAAGCCAATCTTATATTTATTCATAACCATGATAAAATTGAGCATTTTTTAATTTTAAATTGCTAGCTAACTAAAGATAGCATGGCACGAAAGAGAATTTCGAAAAATTTTACAACCGTAAAAGTTACGCCTTAGGTCTAATCTGCAGACAGTGCCATAAGGCAACACAATCAAGTAGAAACACTTTATCAACCCAATAATATGTAAAATTGTTATCCCAATTAGTATATTATATATCTGCCAATCTAATTCTAGTCTCAGTCTGTCGACCAATTCTAGATGTACAATGGATAGACAGCGGCGAAATCTATAAGAGACCAATAAAAAAACAGCAAAAAACGTCGCCTTTGGAATGAGATCATCTACAATTTTTATCCGATCCCTCATTACTCGAACGAAGCTGCGTGTAAGAGCTAGGTAGTAATACATTTGACCAGTTTGGCAAGAGCCGGCGCGACCGGTCGCGACCGGTTCGGGCACAGGTGCCGAGTCAATGGGCTGCCGCCGCGCCGGTGACATAGACAGCGAATAAAGTCTAGTAAACAGACGACATCGACAGGGTGAGTGATATCATCGATAATTCCGACGCGACAAGTACGAAGCGGAAGAAAGTTTTTTTTTTTAATTAATAAAGATATATTGTTTTTTTTAAAGTACAAATTGGAACAAGGCTTAAACTATATACATCTGATCTATATTTACAAGTACGAAGCGAAACAAGGGTCTTTTTAATTGAGCTATTTTGTTTTAAACTACCAATTGGAACCAAGCTTAATCTTAATCTATTTTTACAAGTACGAAAGAAGATTTATTTTTTAAATTTATATAGATATCTTGAACTATTTTTTTAAAGTACGAATTGGGAGAAAGCTTCTTAACCTACATCTTGATCTATTTTTTCAAGTTCGAAGGAAGAAATTTTTTTTGTACCTTGATCTATTTTTTACGAGTACTAAGTGGAAGAAATCTTTAGCTTTTTTTTAAAGTACACAGTGGAAGTCTGTATACAAAATGTCCATGGGCGTCGGTAAGCACTTCGGTGCCTGCTGCCTGCTCGTCTGCCCCCTTGTAACATTAAAAAAAAAAAACAAATGAATAATGAAACGTTTGCATACCTCATACTTTATAAAGCGAACAAGGTTCAGGGCGAAACGCTTCTGGCGTTAAGCTCTGCAAGTAATTAGAAAATGTACTAAAACAAATTAATAACAAAGACGCTTAACGGCGCGGCCTGAGCGCCATCATTAAACGGTGTTAAGTAAATTGAAAGTGTTATATATATTCAGTTTCGTAAAAGACGTAACTGCTATAATGTGTTGTAACAAACACGCACTTGTTGTGCAAATAATTAGGGTTATAATCCCCTAAAACGATGCGTTAAAGAGTTTGAAGTGAATACTCTTCATAAATATAAAATTAATTATCAAACCGAGCAAAAGTTGTTGATCTAACTCTTCCGTGTGACAATAGTCTCATTACTAGTGAAAAAAAAACTAAATATATATTGTTTTAAGGTTTTATATATATAATAAGGGGCAAACGGGTAGGCTGCATTCATGTGCTGCATGATTACCGACGCCCATAGAAAACCGCAACACCAGAGAGCTCTCAGATGCATTGCCGGCCTTCAAAGAATGAGTATTCTCTTTTCTTGAAGGTCCCTAAGTCGTATAGGTTCGGAAATACCGAAGCTGGTGATAGATTCCACAAAGGAATTGTGGATGGTAAAAAGTTTCTGGAGAATCGCACGGTTGTAGACTTCAGGACATGAGGGTGAAAGCTTATGTTCTAGCAAAATGTCCTAAATAGATATCTTACCATGTTTTGGTGATGAAATTCCAACTGCATTTGTGAATATCCGATAATACGCTACATGCCAGTCATTTGGTACGAATAATAGCGGTTGCCTGGAAAGTTTTGCGGGAGTTTTAAAAATTCGCAATTTTATGATTCGCAAAACTGCTTTTAGTCGCAATTTTTCCAATATGACGGCGCGAGATGCAGAAATACGAGGTGGCAAAGTCAAAATTCAGAAAACATCAAAATCTGTAAAGTTGTTAATTTTCCAAGCTCCTGCATAATTACAAAATGATTGGAATACTACTGTATGTTGCAAAGAAGTTTCTTCTTATGTCGGAGCCAGATATAGCTTCATTTAATTAAAAAAAATTTAAATGATCATGTAGTGTGGCCGGGAATTTTGTGTAGCTGCGCAAAGTTTTGTAGTACTTTGAAGTCTTTTAGGACAAAAATGTACAAACACTTTGAGCTGTGTCTGGCTTCGGCATTACAATCACAAGTGACAAAGATATAAAAAGAGAATTAAGAAGCTCCTAAGTCATTAGTGCTTAATTAACCAAAGAAAAAAAAACAAAATGAATGTTTCTTACTTCCATCCCTTACTTTTTACCTTACCTTCCGTCGTTAAGAACTTCTCCAGGTTTTAGTGTATGTGACTGAACTGCAAACGACCGAACCGTTTATGCAATTTTATGTACGTGATCAAGAAGATTGGACAATGGATTAAATTCCCAATTGAATCCAATAGATGGCGCTGCTTTTAGTTCCTTTTTAGGGTTCCATAGTCCTACGTTGAACCCTTGTAGTTTCGTTTCGTCCGCCCGTTCGTGCGTCTGTCCACCCGCATGGTGCCCCCCCCTCCCTAGGCTTTCCAAGCCTTTGAACTGAGGACCTTACTGATTCCGGTTGGTCCTTTTACTGTTAAGTTATCGAGGCTTCAAGAGAACTTAATCTTTGTATAAAATTCTACTGTACGAGTGACTACATAAAGTCACAGAACTAAACGGCTGGACAGATTTGAATGTTTTTTTTTTGTATGCGTTTGGGTAGCGCCTTGGATGGTTTAGAATCACAAATTAGCTCGCCATATGGCGCTGCTGTCGTTATCTAAGATATCTATCTACACTAATATATGGAACGAGAACGGGAATAGAAACGGGAACGGGAATGGGAATGGGAACGGGGACGGGAATGGGAATAGGTATAATAATTATTTATTATAGGTTAATAGAATGTAGTAAATAGTAAGTAACCCAACATTCGTACAGGACAACGTCGCGTCTGACTGGTTCGCTATTTAAAGGTAATTTCTGGATTTTTTTTAAATACACAATTATAGGAATTCACACATAAATTATATTAATTCAGATATCATTAACGGTTTTATTACAAATGAGCTATATTAGGAACTGGCCTGATAATTACTACGTCAGTATCCAATATTAAACGGACTAATTAAGGTAGAGACACATTATATACAATTAATATTACAATAACATCTCCGTTGACCTATTTGCCATTCACACATACTACAATATGAAGATTGATATCATCTTCTAATAATGAAATCTTAATCGCAATGGCTCAATAGTAGAAGGAAGGACATACATCCATATGGTTCTCGGTTCAAACCCCGCTGGTCTATACTAATACTAGCTGTGCCCGCGACTTCGTCTGCGTAAAATTAGTTTTAAAAGGATCAATTTTAGCGTGATGATATATAGCCTTCCTCGATGAATGAGCTATCTAGCACTGAAATAGTTTTTCAAATCGAACCAGTAGTTCCTCAGATTAACGCATTCAAGCAAACAAACAAACTCTCCAGTTTTATATGTATATTACAATAGATTATAAAGAGGAAAGATTTGATTGTTTGTTTGCGTTTAATATGCTCTGAAACTGCTGGACTGATATGAACAATCCTTTCACCGTTAGGATCATAAATTATCCTCGATGAACATAGGCAATAGAATATTTACAAAAAGTTAGGGATACCTATAAAAACTTCGATAATGTGAAACGCGTGCGAAGCCGGGGCTGGCCGGTAGTAAATAAAAAAAGTTATGAAAGAAAACATAAAAAAAACTTTTTTTTCTTGTGCGACCGTGGTTAGATAAGCTGACAGAAAATGCTTCTAGCATTCAGCTCAATTAGTTGTACAATTGTTCTTTTTTTAAATTGCGAAATAAAGAGAATAAAAAAAATCCCCATTTTACTTTCAATATACATAATTTGCAATAGAAAAATGCTGTTACTTTAAAGAAAATACTTTTCTTTTCAATCTACAAAGAGTTTGTCACAAAAAATGTAGCGCTATTCGTTTTCAATGAATCTTTAATGGGATACTGTGTAAGACAAAAAGCGGTCTTGAGGATCGAAAATCGATTGAGCCGCGATAATCTTGTTATATCAAAATGCTTCCCGGGTGAGCTGTTCTCGCTGCGTGCACGAGTCTCCCCAAATTTTTACAGGGCCGATGGAAGCATGCCTGTGTTTGCCTGTGTTTGAGGTCCTTTTTTAAGGAAAAAATAATTTTAAGACTTAAAATTGTGTCATTTAAAAGTTTTATTAAAAGGATGTTAAGCCGGATGACTCTGCATATCTTAAAGATTACTCATTTTGTTATCAAATTATTAGTTAATATTATTTTTTTATGATACGAGCAGGCGGTTCACCTATGTGACTATCGACGCCCTGTACATGGGCTGCATAATCAGGACGTTAGCAGATGTATTGTCGGCCTTCAATGACGAGTTTAGGCCACCGGGAAGTCTCACAAACCGAACGAAATGCTACAACAATACCATCATTTAACGTGACAGCATTGCCGCCACAACACGCCGATCTTATGTGAGAAAGAGTTACTGGTACCCGGACGAGCCGGCTCTCTTCGGCTGCAGACCAAAAGGACTGCAAGCTTGGCGCTATCTGTAATAATAAAATAATAATGATATTTTATAAAACAGTTACTTTTGACTATTAAATGGATCCTGTATACAAATGCTTTTTGTCGTTAGTATTGATTTGTAATCAACGCTTTCGAAACAATAAACCAGTATAAAGTCGCGTTTATCTTTTGGACGAGGAAAACAAGATAAAACAGTATATTTAGGAGATAATATGAGTCAGCGATGTTATAGACCCTCAATAGTCCATCTGTTGAGTTTCAAATTAGATTTTATAATCTATATCCACTTGTCGATGATCTCCTGTCCCTACACATTGCCGCTCTATGGCTACCTTTGACAGTTAGCTGTCAAGTCAGAGTACCGATGCATTCGGAGGCCATCGCCCCTTTTTTCGACCGAGACTCGCAACTACTCAAGGCTTTCTCTTCGCTCCGGACACCACCTCAGTCAGCCCACGTGGAATCCCACATGCCTGGACTACAACCTTGCAAGTCAGTACGTACTTCTTTTACCTCTTCCAGCTGGTTTCTTATTCCCTTTCACACTGGTAGCTGTATTTCCCGTTGCGTCTACCGGCAAGTGCATTTAAGGGAGATTTAGATCGAGTAAAGCCTAATTTTTATATACAGACCACTTAAAGTTAATGTCGCTAAATATATTGGCTGGGAACTCTCCACAAAAAACCTACCACCATCGATAAACGGAATTACCTGAGACCCTAGCACGAACATTTCGAACCGTTCGAGTCGAAGATTCCATTTTAAAAATATTCGTGCTTGGCGTAGACAAACAAACGGACGGATGGACGGACAAAGCGAAACCTTGTAGGACTATGGAACCCTAAAAATAATAGACCGTAATTAATGGTATTTTAGACAGCGTATTGAAAAACAGATAATTATTTGCGTTCCCTATTGTAAGAGCTTCAAAATCATGAAAGGTTATACAATAACCTCGTTTATCCCTTTACCTTGATTTCCGTTAACGTTATTAAACTCACTAATTTGCATATTTCAATATTGGGATCCCTTCATTATGCATTCATCTGTAATTATTCACAGCGTAAGCTTGTAAATTATGGAAAATTGCATTACGAATCCAATATTTCATTCGGTTATTGCCTTTCAATAATTACTACATTATTAAAACAACTGTCTTTATTTATTAATTTTCTATATATACGTAAAAAACGGTAAGGATATACAATCCTTTTATATTTACTAAAGGACCATCTCTTTGCAACCTTAGAGATGTTCGAAGAAATAAGATTGATTACCATCACCATGATGAAGACTAATGGAAGGATGCCATTATAGAATGAGACCAAATCGGCACTGGTTGGACAGCGAAACACGAGCAGTAAAGGTTTTTTTTTCTTTTTATGTTACACGGGGCAAACGTAGGCAGCAGGCAGCTAAGTGCCTACTGACTCCCATAGACATCTGCATGACTAGGAGGAGACAGATGCGCTGCCAGCCTTAATGACGAGTTTAGGCCACCGGAAAGTCTCACAAACCAAACGAAACGCGACTACAATACCATCACTTGACGTGACAGCATTGCCGCCATTTCACGACGATCTCATGTGAGAAAGAGGTACTAGTAAATGGACGCGCCGGCTCATTTCGGCTACAAGCATGGCGCTACCTCTAATTAGAAAGACACGAGTAAGTGCAAGGGACGGAGTAAAAGGATATAAAGGTAGATGGGAAGGAGAGAAAGGATGCGGATGCCATTGTCACGAATGGCATAGGAGGTGTGACAATAGCAGCTAGAGTGCTCCGGGGTCGCGTACCCGTAGTGGAGCTGACCAATTATCGGACAGATAAAAGAAGATCCACCCCCTGGAAGTGAAGGTGAGTGTGGAAGGCCACCTCAAAAGGATCCTTTAAACCAACACCTGGGTCGCAAGTCCCAGGCACTGCCTTGGATCCTTCCTCTGCAATACTGTAGTCTCAATACCCGCATGGTCAATCCATGGAGCATTACGAAATCCGTCTCTTTAGATTTCAACTTCAAGTGCTGTGTGAATTAACCAAGTTATGGAAGATGACAAACGAATCAAACCACGATTGTATTATTTAAAATATAAAAAAACCCTTGCTATATAAAAAAAACTTACCTCCCTGCTATATTCCAAACCTGTACGTCCCGCGGTTTTCGAGTTTACCATGTAGATGACGTTTCGCTTTTAAAAGTACGCTATTGTGAAAGTCGAAGGAAGATAGAAGGGTAAGGAAGGTTTGTTGAGAGACATAAGAGTTGGCAACTGGGCCCACAGAAATTTGAAATCCATGAGACCAATTTCATTCATCATCATCATCATTATGATCAGCCCTTAATCACCCACTGCTGGGCATAGGCCTCCCCTCTTTTATGCCACTCTCCCCTTACAAGATACAGAGAAGAGCGGCAACGATATACTGTATTGTAAAACAATAAATCATAATTACTTCATTTAACTTTGCTCATTTATAAGCGCGTATGAACATTAATATCAACTTATTATTATATTATTGTATGGACTAGCAACCCGCTCCGTCTTCTCACGGGCTCAATGTAGATTATATAGGCAAGTATTACATGTATAAACCTTCCTCTTAAATCACTCTATTTATTAATGAAAACCGCATTCAAATCCGTTGCGTAGTTTAAAAGATCCAAGCTTACAAGAGCGGAAAGGGACTTTGTTTTTGTGTATGTATAGTCGACCAAGAAATTCGTATGCCACGCTAAGGTCGAATGTCGTTTGCACGTCAATTAGTTGCAAGACTCATTTTTGCTTGTTAAGCATTACGTTAATTTCTAGCAATAATCCTTAGAAAAATTTTCTTTAAGTAGGAGCTGTCATTCAAAATGGTAAAGCACTTTCTGTTCGCGAGAACGGAAGCCATTGTACGCACTCTGTTGGCGGCGACTGCTCCTAATCCGCTGCTGATTTTCTCTCTCAGGTCTTCCTTCCCTTCCGTTGTCGTGACAACTACGATGTCTGTTTCAGGGAGGAAGTTGTTTACTATCCACATACTATTGCTACACCCCAGTACCCCATTTCTCCATACAATTTAGGGTACTTTCCATTCGACTAGAATGGGTTACCCAGCTATCACCTAGTTGCGGAAAGAACTGCTTAAACTAGCGATTAACTTAAATGCTGACCACTGATTAGCCTACAACCTTGTCCACCTCAAAAATGTTCTATCTATAAAAAGAGAAAGATATAGAATGTTCATGCGGGTGTTCAATATCATTAAATGTTACTTTTTCAGCTTTACCACAGCCTTGGCATATGTTGGGAATGCAAAGCTATCATAATGAAATTCTCAAAATTTAAAAGACAAGTGACATTAGCACAGAACCTAATAAGGTGTAATATGCAGGTAAATAATATAATTGTGCCATAAAATATTACTATTTTTGTATAAGGTAGAACCTTCAAATCTCTTGTTTCAATCATTACTATTATTTTTTTTTACATAATAAAGAAGCAAAAATTTTCAAACCAAAACAAAGATACTTATTTATTTTATTTAATCTTGTTACAAAATACATTATAAGACATCGTTAAATTGCACATTATAAACCACAGAGGTTTGTCCAATATGCAAAAAATAGTTCGACAAAGAATTACAATATTATATTATCTATCTCTGTAGGCGCTAAAACAACTATCTATTCGAACTTGGTGAAGGTATTTGATGTTATATACCTTGTTACCTACATTTAGGTGGGCATTTATCATAGGAACAAGGGGGCCATGGTCCAGGATGGCAGATTATGTAGGGCAGTTCAAGACACAACTAGCTCTACTTTTTTGACTTTATATGCCTAAAGGAATTTAAAAAAAAGAAAAGTCTATCTTATTCACGAAAAGAGCAATTGTAATTTTAGTAGAGTTTATAATTTTAATCTATGATTTTTTTCTATTTCTATTAATCTATGGGGTAAAAAACCCAACTGGCCTAGGGCTAGGAAACTTAAAATATGCCACTACCTACATTGCAGGTTTCTTGATTTAACTTCAGTTACAATGTTAATTATTCTGCTGAACATTACATTTTATTATACTCAATATGATCTAAACAACCTTTAAGACTATATCTGCCACAAAACATTTCATTTGTTAGATAGGACTTATTTTGTTGGTTACAGGATATGTTAAGTACTCTCAGGGTCTGTATGAAAGAATCCTATGACTGCATTTTTAACCATCAAGAATCAAAGGAAGGTTTAAAAGTTGAATTCGAAGATACAAAACAGGAAATATATGACAGCAGTACAGAAAATAAAACTGTTCAGCATGATTTTCATGTATCAAATGATATCCATTCTAAAAAAATAGATAGTGGTACATTATCTGGCGAAACTTTTAAAAATAAAGAACTTTACTCAAAGAGTAATATAATCAATGCAACTGATAATAATTATGAAGAAAATATAAAATATTGTAAAAAGAATGAACTAGATATTGGTAATGAAATCTGTAATGTGAAAAGTAGGGTTGATTTTAACAAAAATAAAACTAACCACAGATCAAAATTAAGTGATGTTAAAACATTTGAAAGTAAATTTAATGACAGTCAAGAAATTATTTACAAACATACAAATTCAAAGGAAGTAATTAAGAAAGAAACGCCACAAATTGAGCAAGGAGAGTTAAAGGATAAATTTAATATGGAAGTCTTTACAGAAGAAGAGATGCAGAAGAGTAGAGAGGAAAAAAGAATGAGAAGTAATTATAGAAAGTGTCTTTATAAATGTGATACCTGTATCTTAGGATTTGCTAGAGAAGATACATTTGTTACACATTGTAAGAAGAAACACAACATGGTATGTGTAAGCAAATTTTTATTTGTATGTATGCATGAAGTTAAATATAGTGAAAAAATATCAAAGCTTTTAATATTTTTAAATTTTGCAAACATTTAATTTAAAGAAAATTTCTGTATATATATAGAGAGAGACGAATTTCTTAGCATTCCATGGATTCACCGTGCGGGTGCCGGGTCCATCGCGTTGCAGAGGAGATGGTGTTGTTGTCGCGTTTCGTTCGGTTTGTGAGACTTCTCGGTGGCCTAAACTCGTCATTAAGGGCCGGCAGCGTATCTGCTGGCCTTCTGGTCGTGCAGATATCCACGGGCGCAGGTAGGCACTTCGGTGCCTGCTGCCTTATCGTCTGCCCCCTTGTAACATGAAAAAAAATGTAAATCTAGTTTTACTCGTATTTTCTTAGAGATACAACCATTTAACAATACCGATTACATGTTTTTCTTGTTAAGTGTACTTACCCTTTGTTCATTGCAATCGTGTAAAACCGCGGTGGGTTGTTAGTTAAGAATATATCTAAAAGTCTGTCACTTCGATCCGAGGCATCTTGGTGATGTTATATAAACATATCACTAGCAAAATCCATTAGATGAAGACGGCCTTTACCGTGACAGACATACTGACAAACAAGCTTGTCGGCGAGTTTGCTCTCTTGATGAGAAATTCTGTCCGAAATTTTAACTGATTGTTTTAGGTGTTTTTTTTAGCGAAAATTTGGCACATTTGCATTACAAAAGCGGCTAATGGTCTGCTAGAACATCTGTAGTTCATTGGTCGCAAGGTTGGAGTATATTCTGTAAGGACCGGGTTCAAATCCCTACCCTGGGCTCTTTACGCTTCATGTTGTGTTCATACTTAAAAACTCATACAAAAATCTTATATACTTATATAAGATTTTTGCGAGTATTAATACCAGATCTTTGACAACTGGATTGGCACGTTGGCACAGTTGGCAGTGATCCTACCTTCCGCTCCGTAGTGGGTTCGATTCC
The DNA here is from genome assembly GCA_024363005.1 of Charaxes varanes. Taxonomy (NCBI): domain Eukaryota; kingdom Metazoa; phylum Arthropoda; class Insecta; order Lepidoptera; family Nymphalidae; genus Charaxes; species Charaxes varanes. Next base: position 20,865,386 of record JANCMC010043217.1, read on the forward strand.
CGCTTCGAGTGTGCCTTAATAGGCGTATGTATTTATTATCTGCATGTAATATACAAAATATCTAAAAATTTACACTTGCAGTGGTCGATTTATGTGTACGATGGAATAGACTTTTTCGTATAAACGGTTTTCTTCTTTTTCCTAGCGTTATCCCGGTCAAGTAGCTGGTTTCGCATAGATTGCAGAGGATGTGGCTGTGGGGCGAATTAAGATGACTGATTGCCATCTGACATCGGAACTCGGAACCCCCAAAATCTCTATAACCTTACGACTAATTTCACAAAGTGACATTAATAGAGTACTACTGTTTTACGAGCACGTGTTACTTCCGAAGCACGAAGGAGGTCGGATATTTAAAAGTCAGTATTAAAATGGGTCACCCGTCTATCACCCGGTGGCAGCAAGAGCAACTTAACCTAGCGATCGACTCAAATGCCGACCTCTGATTAGGCCACGACCTCCTCACCTTCTTAGAAATTATCCCTAAATTAAATTAGATTAAGAAATATCTAAAATATTCTTTCCCTTTAATCTTCCACCTAACGCTTGACATTTAACCCTTCGCTTTTAACCTTTCGTGATTTAAAATGGGTTTATTAAAATTCCCCTAAAGGATCTTTCTTATCAGTATGAACTTCCGACTTCCTTTTAGCGTCGACCTGCGTGGGGTATTTTGTACCGGTTATTTTTTTATATGTTTGTGATAAGGGAATTCGTCGAGAGGGTTAGATTGTAGTTTATAAAACAAATAAATATGTTATTTATTCTTTTTGACCTCACGTTTAACCAGTGACATTTAACCCTTAGCTTTAAACCTTTTTGATCACTCTTACTTTATTAAAAGTCCGCCCTAAAGGATGTTTCTTATCTGTAAGTTTGCTCACAAACAGCGAAGTTTACGCGTTTCCGACTTCCTTAACGCGTTACCGTTCATGGGGTACTTTGTACCGGTTTTTTCTTTCTGTCGATAAGAAAATATGTCGAAAGGGTTACATTATAGTTTATAAGGATTATACATTATTCGAAAATTCGGTTCAAATATATTAAAACAATTGTGTGTAAATAAGCTACTTAAATAAGATAGAAAGAAAACGTTTATTTGGCTATAACGCTATATATACTAATTAGTTTAAATTACGTTATAGTCTATCTAAAAACATGAACATATTTTTTCAATTATGAGCGAGAATATAAAATTACGAACGAGATTTCTCATTCGGCACCAATACAATTCTTAGTCTGCGAGATTTTTTTTATAGAACAGTTATTCTCTTTCTAAAGGCATTTTATAATAAGCTGAACAGTTTGTTCGCTTGCCTTTTAACATTAAAAAAAAATCAAAACTGCCAAAAGGGAAGGGGGACTCCATATATCTTGACATTCGGTTGAAGCTTTTACTAGTTTTTTTTTTTTTTATTAGCATTTTATATACGTTTTGGACTAATCTTTATTTTATCCATAAAACTAATATGCAGTCAATCGTTGAGGGAATTTTTTTAAATGGATTTATTCAGTTTCTTAGATTTGATAACTTTAATACGATTTTCTGTTAGTTTAAAAAATGTTTGTAGCGGAGACTTTAATCGAAATAGATATGAAAGACTTCAACTAATTAGTGGATTGATTATATTATGTGCTATAGATTTTGAAATTGATAAAAATATCTCATTTTTTAGGAGTTTATTGAAAACACTAAACTTAAATTGGAATTAATAGACATACACAATTATGTGTGATTTTTAGAAACTTCTTGGCATGCACAAATTCTCTGAGGAGTTGCCAGCTACAGTGTGGCCGATAAGACTTAGGGACCTTCGAGAAAAGAGCATACTCATTCCTCAAAGGCCGGCAACTCATCTACAACCCTTCAGGTAGTACATGGGTGTCCATATTTACTCAGTTAAACCGCCCGTTTTCCGCTTATTATATATAAAAAAAATACATGATTATTTTTTATATATAGAAAAAATGCAGGATTAAAAAACTTTTCCACGTTATTGGAAATAAAATTCCAATGTAATATGGAGAATGGTAGCAGTGTGCCTTTTAAATAAACTTTTCATCATAATTTAAGTACAGTAATTTAGTTTTGAGCAGCTGTCGTAAATAAGAACGAGGCCCTTGTTACCGAAATAATTATAAACTATTTCACCTCATGTTTATAAAGCGTGCAGTCGTGGATCTTCCCGTGCTAAATAGCGGGCCGTTTTGCTCATCACGTTTCGAAGGCGCACTTCGCCTTTGTACTTAGTATTAATATTCTATGTAGGTTATTAAGTGTCAGTACTGCAATGAAACAATACTAACAAAGATTTATTTATTTATTTAGAGCCTATTTTTCCCACAGAGTAAATTAACAAAGAATAGTTTTAAAAAAAAGTTTTCTTTCTTTGAAAAAAAGGCTTCAAATTGTCAGAACTGGAGCAAATTGGAATGGGACCACAAAGAAAGTATCAGCTTTCAAATAAAAAAGAATCATCGAAATCGATTTACCCGGTCGAGTAAAAAAAATAAAACAAAAATACAATCGAATTGAGTGCGTGCCGCGTGCCCCCACAAAAAAAAACCACGTATTTTAGTTTAATTTGAACTGGTACCATTACGTATATGCAAATTTGAGAAACACGTACCGTATACAAAAGCCGTCATACAATCATTTAACACAGGTGAGATCGTGGTCACATTAAATATAGTTACAGATCTCTGTAAGCGGGCAAATGCGAACAAACTGCAATAATTTATTATGCCCTTTCAGATTGCCCTACAAGCAATAACAATACACGACCCGAGATAACGGTAGCCCGTGTCGATGACCCCGAATCATTGGCGTGATAGTCATTACATATATATAATGAGCGGGCCACTACGTACAGTGAACACCGAGTTATGGCTCGTAACGACTTCCTAAGTACTAACACAGCGTGCATGTTAATCACAAGACCGTAGTCGCCCAGAATGTATGACGGCACTACATTGTTGTCACTATTATTTTTGATGTTGTCATTATTATTTTTGAAGTAAAACTTCTTTTTTTTGAAGTGAAACTTCTTTTTTTGAAGTGAAACTTCTTTTTTTGAAGTGAAACTTCTTTTTTTTGAAGTGAAACTTCTTTAGGCACGTGGGACTTTTTTGAAATGTAAAAAACGTTAAATTCGCGTCACTAATCGCTTTCCATGAGACAAACGTTTATATATTGTATATCGATACCTTTCACGTAAGTTGATGTAACCCTAAATTCTTAGTTACAACAAATTACATGCGAGGTATCGATATGTGTACGTTTTGGGTCAACAAAAATCATCACCAAACGTTTGACTTTGACTTCACCGTTATAGACATGATTGAAGATTCTTTTTTACTTTCCTTGGTATTCCTCGATTGCCAGTATTCATTTTTTTTTTTAATTAGGTATACTTTTTAGGTGTCTCATATAATATTTAAAGTTAAATTTATAAATATTATTATTATCATCATTAACATAAATTGAATTATTCAAAAAATATTCTTGTGAGTGATCACTATAAAGAGCGCACCCTTAAACCTACACCTGGTACACAAGTCCCGGACACTGCTATGGTTCCTTTGCATCGCGATGGAACTGGCACCTGCACGGTGAATCCGTGGAATGCCAAGAAATTCGTCTCGTCTCATAATGATATAGAAAAGAACACCACTGTGTATTAAAAGCATTTTAGTCGTTTTATATGGGGTAAACACTAGACGAGAGACACAGAACTGTTTCAAGCTACTCGGTGACTTTATTAAAAGTAATCGGATTAAAAGAAGCATGTAGCAAGAATATATTGAACTGTATGTACGTTTGATAAAAATCTGTACGGCGATATCTCGCTTATAAATCCACCACTGGCATTGTGTGCGTGACAGTGACGAGCGCGGTAATCGGTTTATGTACTGCCTGCCGATTGTGATTGTAATGCTTTTTGTACTACCGGGTATTAACGTCGTGTGATAGTCGCATGATGTTTGAGTATTATGTAGTATCGGATAGATTATCGATATCGAGTAGAGCAACATCGAATGATGACTCGATTGGCAACATCGATTTTTACGTAGTATCGGGAGAAATGACGTATCGTCATAATAGAGATTGGCAACGCATAGCCTTAGAAAGAATCTTGTGAATGAAAGAGGTATTTGTCTTGCAGTGGGAAAAATAGGCTCTAAATAAATAATAATAATAATCGGGTAGATTATTTATTATAAACATCAAGTGAGGAAAAATCGAATGACGACTCGATTGTCAATATCGATTTTTCTTTGAGCCAAGACGTGTTAATTTTGATTTGTCTTCAATTAAAATAACTATTCCATAACCTGAACAGTTTTGTGGTAGACTTTACTGAAAAACTATAACGCAAGATTTCTGCTTCAACATAGTAATTGAACCTCATATCTAGATGTGTTATCTGTCAAAAAAATAGTATATGAAAATCTACACGAACCCTCACAAAGCTCAGCTTCTGGGTAGTTTATTTAATTGCAGCGAAATCAAAATCATTTCTTTATTCTAAGCAACGGTAAGCGGTCCTAGATGTTTCTTGCAAACTCTCAGTTTCAAAATGGCTTCAATAAAATGTTACTTTTCGTAGTATTAATGCAATATTTGAATACTAAGTAGAACCAGTAAGATATCCTATGGGTGTTTTCAACTTGACAGAGGAATGTCATAAAAGTCATTCGTGACTTTAAGTACAGGCACACGCGACTTGCGGCCAAAAGAACATTAAAAGCGTTTTCTTGGATAAAGTAATTTTACATGTTCAGTATCACGTGACTGTTTTCTGACTCCTCACGAGACACACAAACGAGCAAACTTCGCGTCTTACGCATCTTCGTCTAAAAGGAAATCTTAATGCATACTTGGACCTTTAATGCCTTGGGAGTAATTTTAAATACCTAAAACTCGCTGTACAGTCTTCACAAATGTATAGCCGACCAAGGAATTGGTTTGCCACGATAAGGTCGAATGTCGTTTGCACGTGAAATAGTTAAAATGCTTATTTTTACTTGTTATGCCATTATGTTAATTTCTAACAATAACCCTTAGCAAAATTTTCTTTAACTAGGAGCTGTCATCCAAAGTGGTAAATCACTTTCTTGGTCGACTGTACTTGCTTGTATGTAAACTGTAACACCAGAGGATTCGCAGATGTGTTGCCTGTGTTCTTTTCTTCTTTTATTGAAGTTCCGTAAGTCGTATCGGTTTGGAAACACCAAAGCTGGTAACCGGTTACAATTTTACGACTAACCTTTGTATAATCTATTTCCTGATGATGGTGTGCGCTGAGGTACAGTCGAACAAAAAAGTGCTTTACCATATTGGTTGACAGCTCCTAGTCAAAGAAATTTTGCTAAGAGTCATTGTTAAGAGTTAAGGTAATTCATAACAAGGAAAAATAAACCTATTAACTATTGGACATGCAAACGATATTCGACCTTAGTGGCAAACCAATTTCGTGATCGACTATGCAGCAGAAAATCAATGTATTGCAGAGCTTTGGTAGCAGTGTCTATAAGTTAGTAGAAAATAGTTACCTGGAGGTGATAAATTAATCAGACAGTGCACGGTACTATAAAGTACAGAATCTGTTGTACTACTAATCTATATTAATATATAAAGTTTGTTTGTCTGTTTGGACTTTCATACAAACTTTCAACCCCTTTGTTATCATTTTTAAATTTCATTTTCGGGACAAAAAGTAGCTTATGTCCTCCTCCAAGGTCCAATTTATTTTCAAACCAAAATCAGTCGAAATTGATTCACCAGTTTACGCGTGAAAACGTAACAGACAAAATTACATTCACATTTATAATATTGATTAAGGATTCACTATATCATGTTTCCTTCATTTGATACTTACAACTGTTTTTTTCTTTTCATTTTTGTTAGTGACTTGCTTGAACAGCAGAGTGACCTAGAATTACCGTAGGTAACATTTTAGGGAATGCATTGCTAACATTATAATTATAATTGGGTCCACAATGTAGATGCATTTCGATCGTAATGCTTATTGTTCTCTGATGTTAAATAGAGGAATATTTTTTCTATTCAAGCTGTCTATCGTAACGTAACGTAACGTAACGAAACGAAACGAAACGTAACGTAACGTAACGTAACGTATCGTATCGTATCGTATGAAAGAAAGAATACTTAAACAGAATATGCGAGGCAACTCTGAAGACGCTGGATCAAGAAGAACATCTGAAGAATCTGTACATCAAGGGGAAATGACTCTTGTATTACAGAGGCTTATATTATTATGCAAATTTAACACATTCTAAAAATTTTATTAAATAATATCTGTAAAACACTACAATTATAGTAATATAATAATGAAGTTCTCATTTAGTAACTACCATTTCAAATCGCGTCGTGCATTTTGCTCTGTCGATTAATTCAAATACATAATATTTTTTGAGTAAAATATTGGGACCTTATATTATTGAAATTACGATTTAAACCTTATTAGCTTCATGTTTGTTACGAAATGAATGTAGTGTGTTCCAAAATGATTTATGAGAATGAAATAGTTAAATATGTGAAGTTCAGAAATTTATTTCTTAAATTATCACTGATATATTAATTTAACATATTGAATTATTCAAGAAGTTAAATTCAGATAGTATCAGTTCCCAATATTTCACATATAAGATCATTTCTATATACTTATAATCTACTAAAAGTCCTATCTCACCGAGACGCCATGGCGACGTCGGCGGGTACGTACCCATGGATATCTGCAGTTGCCAATGGAGTAGCCAGTAGCAAACGTGGCTACGCCTTTAATTTGTTGACTTCGCCGAACCATCGCCTAGTGAGTTACCTGTCCTAAATTTGTTTGAATTGTTTGGATACGTAGCCGGTGTCGTCGCCATGACGTCTTGGTGAGGTACGGCTCTAACAGTGCCTACATTATTAATAGCTATCTAAGGAACAAATCCGTAATAAAATATCTACCGTCAAGCCATAATCTACCAGTTGTGACATGTTCAAGAATCTAAAACATGTCTTAATTATAATTAGCACTTATAGGTAAATTCTCCACCTTAGAATTCTCGGGACGGCCCCAAGAAAGGATGGAACCTTCAGATAGAGAAAATCGAAGATCTACTGGCCGAACTGAACGTCCTAGGAGAAATAAAAGCACAACGACTTAGTTGACTCGGTCACTTGAAAACAATGGGAGAAGAACGAACGGTGAAGCGAGCGTGGGATGACCGAATGGTTGAAGACCAACCGGACGATCTAAGTATTGCTGAAAAGATCAAGTGCAGGTCACGTAGCATTAAGAAACAGCTCAGAACAGTAAGCAGTGGAATCTCCTTGTTTCCAAGGCCAAGATCTAGTTTGGGTCACTGCCTCGTAGTAAATAAGAAATAGCTTAGAGGTAGGAAAGATTACGCTGTGCTTTTGTCCCGCCACCCACTTGTAACTTAAGATTTCGGCTTAATTGGTGAGTCAATTTCGACTTAATTAATACTAATTAAATTATGCTAAAAATAAATAACACTTTGGATTTTATTAAATAACTAGCTTGTACCCCGCCACTTTGTCTTAATGGGCCTAGTTTAAAAATTAGTTTACAACTCATTCTCAGGCCTAACAAATGTGCACAAAAATTAGCATAGGAATTGGTGAGTCGTTTCGGAGGAGTTTGACAACAAACACCGTAACACGAGAATTTTATATATTAGATAAGTACATCAGTGGAAGATCATATAGTTAAAGCGGCCTTATGCATAGGTGAAAAAAAAGAGGCAGAGGAAGACCTCCGTCTACCTGGTGTGAATTTTTTCCTAAATTTTTACCTTAAGATATACCTTTTTGCCAAATTTCCACGATTCATGGTCAACGGGAAGTACCCTACAGGTTTTGATTTTCTTTCCGAATGTACTAGTATGGGAAATGCGACATAAACGGCCATATCTTTTGATTACGTTCACTTAGAGGGTTGACAGCTTCAAGGGAAAGCAGACCTAAGCATTCTGTATTAATTTCAACTAAACGTCTACACGTTCCTGAGGAAAAGGGTCTTAACAGACAAACAGACGAGAAACGAAATGATATAAGGTTCCTTTTTTCCTTTTGAGGTACGGAACCCCAAAAAAATGAACTAATAATGAGATAACATTTTCAAGGCGCCGCTGTAATGACTTTCCTAACTTACAATACCTATTATAACTAAGGTTAACTTAGTTCTATCTGTGTGTATTTTTTTCGATAAACATAGAGTTAATCTCTCTAATAAATAATAATCTATCTCTATGTAATGTTCTAAATGTTAGTTAGAGTTTTTATTGACTATTTCTTTTTATGCATTTACGCTTTAACTTTTGAACCAATCATGAGTAAATTTTGTATACATATTGTTAGGGATGCAGAAAAGGATTTTTTTTATGTTACAAGGAGCAAACGAGAAGACGGTTCACAAGAGAGACTACCAACGCCCATGGACGTCTGCACCACCATGAAGCTAGCAGATGTGTTGCCGGTCTTTAATGACACCGGGAAGTGTCACAAACCGAACGAAACGCAACAACAATACCATCACTTGATGTGACAGCATTGCCGCCACTTTACGTCGATCATATATAAATTTCTTTCACCTGAATTCTATACATAAATACAAGTAAAGTCGCAGAATAGAAATAGTCGAAATCAAAATAGTTTATTCATATATGTACTTTTATAAGCAACTCCAGTATCTCCGATTCAAATTCAACCTGGATGATATTTTTATTTACATATGCAATTTTACGATCAATTCCTAATAAATTAGGAGGAGCAATTGCCTTATTATCAATCTCAATTTTAGTTATTCTATCTTTTACATTTAATAAAAAATTTCAAGGAATTCAATTTTGTAGGAAAACAATAATTCAGATTTGGTTAAAGCAATTTATACCCAAGCATTAACATCATTCAAATAAACCTTTATATTATAATAGGATTTTTGATTGAGTTTACGCTTTATAAACATTTTAAATTTATTTAAAGACATCTCCCGAACGTCATAGGGGAGTTTGTTATAGAAACGTGTACACTCAAATATGGAGTTAAATAGTAACTCATTCTCTCTAACTTTCAACTGTCAACCGCACTATAACTTAACTCATATATTTTTCATAGATTATATTTCTTTAATTATAGACAATTTTCTTTTAGCATTTTGTAAAAAGAACATTACTATTGACGCTGCGGATTATTTGTTAGGAGATCGTCTATTCAATTGTCTTGAAACGTACGTCAAGTGTTAGCGAAAGAGATCTTGTTAAGAACTCAGCCCTGATTCTGCGTAGGATGCGGTTCAAAGTAATTGAGTCAAGACTCAGAAATATTACCTACTTTTCATTCCAAATTGGATGTACTATATATAAATGTTTACGCCAACATTTCTAACCTCCTTTTAATACTGGCAGCACTGGCACATAAGAAGTACACTGTCGTCAAAGATATAAAAAAAAGAAGAACATTATGGAATAAAGGCGGGAATTAGGGGCTTTTATCTGTCAACTGTCAATTTGTAATTGTTATGTTATTAGAGGAATTAGTAAAGGAAGGAAAATAATTATTATTTAATAGATTAATAATCTGAAAGATAAATAGTTGTAAGGTGGAGTCCAGCCAGTATTATATAGAGTAAATATATTCTAATAGAAATGTTAACAGTGATTGACTTCCTTTATATAAATATTATAAAAATGTGTGTATTTTTCCGCCACGAATTAATGGAATCCTCATTCTATCCTTCAGAGCCTTAAAATTGACGGCTTAAAGTGTTTGGCTGCTATCGACAAGTTTAGGACGTTCGATTCCTGCCTCGAATCTGGGGTATCATGTGTATGAGTATTTTTATTAATATATAACAATAGGAGTAACCGGGCAGGCGGCATTTACTGGAGTGACTATCGACGCCCATGGACAACTGCACCACCGATGTCCATGGGCGACGGTAGGCACTTCGGTGCCTACTGCCTGCTCGTCTGCCCCCTTGTAACATAAAAAAAAAAATCATTTATAATAAGATATTATTATAAATGATGAAATTAGACTTCTGTACACGGAGGAGTGTACAACGCCGCAATCTGAGAAGATTCCTAAACAAACACAGTGAACAAACACAGAGTAACGCTATATGTGTTAAGTATATATTGAAGCATTAAACCCGATAATTAATACTTTATCCGATATACCTCATTTTACGCGGACGAAGTAACGGGTAAAAACTAGTCAGTTATATATTAAGAATGTGTTATTAGTATCGCTATATTACATAGCTGTTCGTGTGCGGTTTGACTGGTTTGGCTGTTAGTAACTTTATAACGTATAAGTTATTTTACTGCTAATACAATAATAACTTTAATAATGGCAAAAAATGATCAATTTTCGTTTATTTGTAATAAAAAAATATTCAACAGGTAACAATTCGCACGCTTAATAAAGTGACCTAACTCAAAAAAGTTGAGTTTTGGGAATTCGCAAAAAAACGTTTTGTCATTTACGACTGATTTCGCTTAATGTGATAAAAATGGCAGTATAGTAACAAATTATGTATTTTAATAATAGTTAATGAAATGATAAAATATCATATCATAATATTGAAATAATATGATATGATATTTTATCATTTGTTTGTGTTTTTTTACAAAAAACTTATTTTTGTTAAAAAGACAAAATAACTTTATCTCAGTGTTGGATTGAGATAGCGAAATAATTCTTAGATTGGCTAATAGAGGACGTTGAAACGAAGCTGTTTGTATCACTAACTCACTTTAGACCTTAAATGTAATAGGTCAGTTTAATATTAAGCTTGCGAATTCATGTAATTTGAAGGAATATGTGATTATTTCTTATTGGCATGTTACGCTGTGACGATGCATACCTAAAACAAAAATTGCATCGCCAGTAAAAAGATAATTGAATTTATGCAAATAAGTTTGAGTTCGTTACATTCGTAAAATTGTCTTAATTTATATTTTTTGTCTTATTTTGTCTGAGTTTTACTCCATTGGAACAAATATGGTATTTTGATTTATGGTTAAGTTATTCTTTATGTAAATTTTTATAAATAAGGAACTTGTAGGTTTCTTATTACGTGTAACTTTATTTTTGCGTCTCACATAATTATGTTCTGACGTTATTGTTTATGGGAATTTTAAACGTTTTTCTACGTCACTAGCGAATTCGGCAGACGTTGTGTTGGCCGAATTTTGTCTCTTTTGCTATTAATCAAGTAACCCATTTCCATCACTGTCTTTTCCTATAGAAAAGAACGTGATACTGGTTATGTATCAATAATTTTACATGGAACGCAGACGAAAGTTCTAGCTCTAACGCTATCTATTCCATAGTGATTCTGCATTTTTAAATATTTTTTAATAATCCTTCCACTTTTTCTTTCTTTCATTTCTTTTAAGCCCTCCCTAAAATATGAGTTAAATAAAAATAAGGAGAATGAAACAAAGTAAGCACAATTTAAAACGGTCCAGCGCTTTCGAATTATAGCTAGGCTAAAGAAAAACAATTGATTTTAATTGAAAATTTAGAAAAAAGAATTATATGTGTGTGTATAGATATAAGTAGAAAAATAACAGGCAATTTGATAACATTCAATTGAGCAAATTCTTCGAACGATAAAACGAAATCTAATAAAAAAGAATCCGGTTTAAATAACCGGTATATATAACGTATCTTGGATATATAGGCATACTTAAACTCAAATTCTATAAGCTCCAATAAGGCAAGTAAATAACTTGTTTAACGTGAAAAGGATATTTCGTTATTATTTTAAAACCGCTATACTCAATAAATAGAATCAACACAAATTGTTTGGATGTGACATTGTGCCTTCTAAATTATTGTTAAATTAGAAGGAAAATTCTAAGTTGCCAAAAAATGATTTTATACTTAAGTCTTTTAGTTTTCTACAGGACTCATTACTTGAATTCAGATACAAGCCTCTGTCTACCTTAGACACTAACCCAGGGCCGGATTTAGGGGAGGGGGGGGGATTAACAGCTAATATAATTGCAGGACATTTATTATTAACTCTTTTAGGAAATTCAGGAATAAATTTACCTAATTAGATGTGGCTGTGGGGCGAGTTAAAATGACCGATTGTCCTCTGACGTCATCCTCGGAATCCCCACGATCTCTACAACCTTACGACTAATATCACAAAGTGACAATAATCGGGTCCCACTGTTTTACGTGGCTTCCAAAACACGGAGAAGATCGGATATCAAATATAAACCAGTGCTAGTATGGGTCTTCCATCTATCGCGGTCGCGGCAAGAGCTACTTAACCTAGCGATCGACTAGACGACGACGACGACGAGAATGTTTATGATAATGCTGTAAAACAAATCCGTGTCGCACTTAGCCGGGTTTTTCCTTCCCTTCTAACCTTAAAAGCAAAATGAACGATGAAGATTAGAAGATGGATGTTAGCCATTACGAATTCAAGGAAAACATGATGAAACGGAATAATAATTCTACTAAGCTCGACTTAGCGACGTAATTCCACGGATGAATGTCTCGATTTTTCGGCTTAAAGTTACGTAGTGACTTGCATGAAAAACGAAACTACTTTGCTTTAATCCGCGTATGAATACGAGGGAAAATCGGTGTAATGCTGTAACCCGAAAGCTACACCACCGAATCCGCCACGAAAGCACAGCACTACACTGACTTTCCGATGTGCCTCAACGCACATTTCGCTTCGACACCGAAGCATCATCAGGAAATAGACTCTACAAAGGTTTACGAACTTTACGAATAACCGGTTATGTAATATCAGTTACGTAGTGACTGTCCGGAGTCCCGCCATCAAACACTAACATATTACACAAGCGGTTCGCCCCGACTTTGCACAGGTTTCACATTAAGTTATCAAGGGATCCTGAATTTTTTTGCAACTATTCTATGGCCTGTGTTCATAAGGGATAGTGTAGGATTCTAATGCGGAATATTATTTATCAATGAAGGCTGTAAGCTATATATCATCAAGCTAAAATGAAATCTATTTTTTTCTACCTAAGTTTCCGCCGACAAAGTCGTGGATACATCTAGTATCATATATAAAAAACTAATACAACAAATAAATACAGGCACTTCAACCAGCTAGTAATGTGAACATTAAATCCTTCACCATCTTTAAACACTTCTGAACAGGACTTTTCTACTTTTTTTTTTAGTTTCATTCGTTTTTATCCTATCGAACTTGCATCTTCTGGATCGCTTCAACTTTCGCAAAACTGCTTCGTGCTTTGTGCTTAGAGGCAGCTCACAGCTCTAAATTTAATTTCGCTTATAAACAAATAAATTTTAAATATAAAGATTTTTTTTTAAAGTTTTTATTTCGGGATTGTGTCAAACTTATATATATCAGCCTTCTTTTTGCATCGGACGTTAAAAAGTCATCAAAAAGATTCGCTTGCATACATTAGTGTCGTACAATATGAACTAATATGTTAAATATGAGATGACAGTATCAATTGCAACATAACTAATGAAAATAACAATACTCGTATCTACGAATCTCACTAATGTATGGAAAAATATCGCTTAATGTATGCCATGCCAATTTAGATCAACCGAAATATTTTATACAGGCCGCATTCAACTCCAGATATTGAATATGCTAGTCAATTTAACGAAATCACTCGAGAAAAATCGAGTCAAACACGAAATAAAATGGATTTACGGAATTCGTTTCCGTCAGTCCATCAGAGCTATTCGATTACCTGCCAAATTTTCATGCTCACTGTTCTGCTATGGAAATCTAGTTACGTAACTCAGGTAATTCAGGCTGATGTACCAATTTTGACTAAATCTGACAGTAAAAGGAAAGTGGCGAGACAGCATGAAAACAGATTTACATCCTACGTTTTTATCAGGTTTACTAATCTTCCAAATATTACAGTTTGCAAAAATCTGCTTTGTCCCACTTCTGGTAAAAGATCACCCTCAGATTTCTCTTCTTTGTCTTATTGAGCCAGGTCTATCAATTCTTTTCAAACAGTAGAAGAATTTCCTTCATCTATTAATTCCGTATGCCGTGCATAATTGTATGCCGCCTGAAAAATGATGATCATAGAAACCATCTATCACAATTCCTTATAATCTGCTACCACATCAATTTTGATAGCTTTGAGAGCTAAAACCATTTTCTTAAAAATTGAAAGAGCGCAAAGGAGCATCCTAAAAGTTATGTATAGAAAACCTATTCTCTTCCACTAGACGTGACAGCATTGCCGCCACTTCACGCCAATCTCATGTGAGAAAGAGGTACTGGTACCCGGACGCGCCGGCCCAGTTCAACTACATGCGTGGCGGTACCTCTAATTTTTAAATCTAAACTATTAGCTATAGAAAAACCCAATCGCTCCGCTTTTGACTTGGCCCACACTGGCGGGCTGTTGAAATGTCAATGCGATTTGACCTTTACTTAGTTCTAATGCCATATCGTCTTGTGAACTTAAATATATATTATGGATAATATAAAAATCACTGCAAGTTACAGGAGTCATTATAATCGAATCATCCGATGTAAAGTGACCACGATAGCCTTAAATAGTAACTGGAATATTTATTGACGCGGTTTCAATGTCACGGCTTTGATACTCATTAAACGAACACCAGTTATTGCATATTACTGGGTAGGTACGGATATTTTTATAAATTATTTTTATATGTTGATATAAACAAAAACACTTACCTATCTATTGGATATATATGTACTGACTAATAAACTATTATAGATAATTCACCGTAAAATTTGTTTTGTTCATAATAAAAAACTTAGCAGCTCTTCACATTTCCAAATTAACAAAGGTTGATGATATCATTATTAAATTATTGACATGTAATATAATAAACTATTTTTTTTTTAAAGAATATTAGGAATACTTTTTATGTATGACTAATATTCCCTTTTCCCCTCCTACTAAGCTTAAATTAAAAGCTTGTATTAGGAGTGGATGCGACAATACCCTAACGGTAGTGGGGCTTGAACTGGGTACCTTGCGGATTACAGTCCATACCTTATACCGTTGAGCAATTGAAGCTCTCTCCCGCCTGCTTTTATTAAAGCGCATACTAAGTTGTTATAAATGAAGAGTTAACACTTTTTAATATTATAATCATATTTATCTATATATACCTACAATAAAGTGGCCAAGAGCGTGTCAAGACAGGCCTATATGGAAGGGTTCCGTATCTCATACGCGATAAAGGTACTTGTTAAGTAACTTCAAAAGTTGTTATCCGATTTCGCTCAAAATAATTATCCCAATGTGTTATTAACATGTGCTATCGACATGGAAAATTTCAAGTCTCTATCTAATAATTTGGCAATTCTAGGGGGGAGGGGGAGTCCTTGGTGGCAGACAGGCGGACGGACAGAAACTGTATATTTTGTAGGGCTATGGGACCCTAATAATGTTCAATTCTACTTGAACGACTGGACCATTTTTTTTATTATTAATTAGTACTAAAAAAGGAATTCGAAAAAAACTTTTTATTAATTAGTACTTCAGACAAAAAAAAATTGAGGTATCCTTCGCAAAAAAATTAAAGAACCTTCCGAATTGCACAAAATCGTTGAATACGCCGCGAACGAAATTGCCGGTTTTAGCCAGCAGTTCATTTAATTGTAAACGAATAATAATAATTAATTGTCAAGAATATGAACACCGCACTCACCATTTTGGAAGGATTGTGCACTCGGGTGCGAGACACTAACTGTGGAGATGAGCAAAGTGTTGGCTATATATAGGCTAGTACCACGCACGGCCTACGGCGCATTGATGCTTTCTACATCGGAGGTTGTTAGTTCGCGTCCCGTTCCTAATAAATATTTACGATAATCTATTTATTGATGTTACGAGCGGATAAATAAAGTAACTACCAAAAGTTTGGACATTTAATACAATTTTCAGCTTTTATTTTTCTTGTATTAGCTGTGCCCGCGAATTGTTCCGCGTCAAATTAGGTAAAAAAATAAATTCAATTTTAGCGCGATGATATATAGCCTATAGCTTTCCCCGATAAATGGGCTATGTAACACTGAAAGAATTTTTCAAAACTGACCAATAGTTCCTGAGATTAGCGCGTTTAAGCAAACAAACAAACCAAACTCTTCAGCTATATATATTAGTGTAGAATATAGAGTAAATCTTTGTATATACTTGTACGAGTGTTTCAATAATTATATTCTCTTACGAATCCTCTGGCTTGACAGATTTTGATGTCTTTTATAGTTATGGGGTTCCCTAGTTCTTAGTTATAGTTAGAGTGGTGTCGTTGCGATTTTTTTGTTATATATAACAATGGCCAAACAAGCAGGCGGTTGTGCTAAGTGACTACCGGCGCCCATGGACAACTTTCTGACTGAATGCCAGCATAATGTTTGCCTTTCACTGTTTTTGATGAGGTCCATAAAGCATTCCAAGAGCTTTTAAGGTATAAATTTGCTAGGGATTGTAAATCTTGACTGTTATTTGAAAAATGGACCATAGTACCAATCTCAATAGCTTGCTTAGCACATGCATCAGCGGTTTCATTACCTTTAATGCCTGTGTGACCTGGGATCCATGCCATATATGCGTTTTAATATATTAGACTACGATCTGTAGTTTAATGTTTATTGTTCTATGGGAACTTATTATCTGTATCCATGTAAGTAATCTTAGTCTCGTCTTTGTTTGCAAAAAACATTGTAAATTATTAAACAATTTAGAGCATATATGGCTATTTATTAAATAAATGTGAATAATATCAATGATTTAGTTTCTGCTAATAATTGAATGTAAATAAGCTTGTTAAATCTTTCGAAATGTGGTAAGTACTTAAGAAATAACAAAAAAACTACATGTACATATCAAGTTTAAAATTATCATATTTTTAGTTCTGAAATGCCGAAGGAATTTCAAAAGACGACTGAAGTATTGCCTTTTACCAAATATGGGCTATCAACAGTTGAAGGATTCAGAAAAGTCGAAAATGATATACATCATTTGGAATACTTAAAAAAAATAGGCTTATCAAATGAAGAAATTGCATTATATCAGGAAAATGAATCAGGACTTTTAGATCAACGTAAAAAGATCGAGTCAACAGCAATGAAATCTAAACTTGAGGCTTTGTATAACAAAATTAATGATTTTCAAAACACTTCTGAAAGGTAAGATTTGTGTTTATATTCTTACAAACAACAAAAATGACTATTTACCTGACTTTATATATAGAAAAATATTAATCATCTAGTTTTATTATAAGTTTATTATCAGAGTGATATAGTAACTAGCTCAATATAAAGCAAATTTCGGGATCAAATATATTACTTGTGAAGAATTAAGACCTTTGGAGAAATTATTTAACTATTATGTCAAACTTATTTATTCATAAGCCTTTATTGGACAACTTATTACCCCATAATGGGAATTCATTTTTATTTTTTTGCTGAGCAATTAAGTACTTAGGTATTTTCTATGTTATAAGGAGCAAACAAGTAGGTGGTAAATGATTACTAACGTTCATATCTCCACCCGCAGGAACCTCTCAAATGTTTTGCCAGCCTTTAAATAAGGTTATAGGCCACTGGTTACTATATAATTAATTTACAATATAATTATAAAGTAGGTTATTATATAATTTATTTTTAGCTCACCTAAAAGTGAAGCACCTAGCACATCTATGAAGACAGAAAAAATAATAAGTAGGATACATAAACAACCACTCAAATTCTATCCAGAGGGACATCCTATGAATGAGCTGAAAGAAATAGAAGAGAATCTGTTTGGTCATTTAAAAGATGATAATATTATTCCAATTACTAAAAGGCGTAAAATATTAAGACGTCTAGATAGAAAAAAAGAAAAATTAAAATTGCAAGAAAAAGATCCTGGCATTGATCCCATAGCTGGACCGTCCTATGCAAAACCAGGTAGCTTATGGGATGTAAAAGACCCAAGCATAAAAATGAAAAGATCTAACTCTGAGAATCATGATAATACAATTGGCCCTAAACAACAGACAATGTATACTGTAAAGGATAATAAAATAGTACGGCTGGAACCTGTACAGCAAGAAGTAGACCAAAACCAGGAAGAAGAATATAGAGCTGTAGATATTGTTGTCCCAATAAATGCTGCTGAGGAACAACTTCTAGAAGGCACTAAGATGTGCTTAGATGATATTAAGAAGATTGAAAGATTTAAAGATTATGAGCCTGGGATTCCTTCAAAAGTAAGTAAGATGCCCATGTTTTTATTTTTTTGATTTAGTAACATCTTATAAATCAATGAAGCTGGCTGTACGCACAAATAAGTATGACTCATTGTCACATTTTGCCTGAGCCTAGCATGCAAGTGGTTGTTCCTCTTGCACTAGAAAGGTACTATCAGCCAAAAATGGTGGTCCTTCACCAACTATACAGGTGGTGAAAGACCACCATTTTTTTTTATATATCAGCTTGGATTGGATCTGGCACTTTTGAGATAGAGGCAAATTTATTAGCATTCCATAAATTCACTGCAAGCAGGTTGCAGAGGAAGAACCCCTAGCACAAGCAACCAAAGTACTTGTGAGTGTAGGTTTAAGAGTACTTTTTGTATGATCCTCTGCTATCTAAGCGGACTTGGTTATAGACTGGGATAACGCTAGGAAAAAAATCTAATCAGTATAGCCAATTGTAACTATTTACAAAATTAATAAGTATTTAAAAAACATAATTTATTTTATTTATTGTTATGAATTGTTTCTTTTTGACATGATGTCTTATAAATTGATGAACGCTGGTTGCACACATGAAAAAGTGTCACGTTTCGTCTGAGCCGAGCATGCAAGTGATAGAGAGATACGACATTCAGTCTGAGTAGATCGTGCAAACGAGAGCACAGAACACGAATAAGTGACAAAGAGGCCTAAGCGATCTGCGTCATAACGTAAAATTATTAAACCGACTTAATGGACAACCAATGGTTTTTTTTTTCAGGTCCTGTTTCTAAAAAATATTTCTCCATCAGTTCCTCAAGAACAATTGTCACTACTATTTAATCAGTTTCATTTAGAGAATGGAGGGCCAGTGGAATTGATATTGATGACTGGAAGAATGCATGGGCAAGCTTTCGTCACTTTCCAAAGTAATTTTTTACAAATGAAATGCCTATTTGTAACTTTGAAATTAAATTATTTTACTAATTGCATATGACTATACAATATATATGAAAACACAGGAGTGGAATAATTTTTGTCTGTCTGTTTGTTCTTGGTAATCACAGAAATGGTGGGGCCAATTTTTTTATGAATTTCACTGGCAGATAGCTGATGTTACATGGAATAACCTAGGCCAGATGTTCTGCAATCTATGCGGACCCAGGTACTAGACCACAATTACTATAGGAAAAAGAAGAATACATGGAATAACATAGGCTTCTTTAGTTTTAGAAAAGGATTTAGGGTTCTGCACATAAAATAAAATTGTCACAACACATTTCACGCAGGCGTTGTTTACTTGTTTCAGCTAGTAGTCAATATAATTTTTTTGTAGGCCTTCTAATCATGTATGTTCCATTTTTTTTTTTTTTCATAAAATTAGCAAACAAATAGTTCCTTGCAGGATAAGTGATGTAACAATAAAAATGCATGCATCCATTAATATAATTAATATTTATTCAGAAGAAGCTTATGTATTACAAGCTACACCCCGCGACTTCGTCAGTGTGGGCCACCCTTGTCACTTAGGGATTGAAATGATAATTTACAACCCATTCCCAGACCTACCAAATATGTAAATGTAAAACAATTTGTAAGAATTTTATACATTAGAAAAATTAAGATTTTAGAGGAAAAAGGAAACTAAATAATATTAATTTTTTTTATTTATTTATAGATGAAGATTTAGCAATACAAGCATTGGATGAAGTAAATGGAACAATCATGGGAGGACGCCCTATTATTGCGCAATTTGGTAGAAACAGTAACAGAATACAAATGGAGGAGAACAGATAAATATATATATATAAATATATATATACATTATGTTGTAGTTCTTAAAGATTTTTGACATCTCAGTGTACTCGTAAGTAACTATTTATTAAGTGATTTAATATATACCCTAATTCTAAATGTAAATAAAGTATTGACAAACTATGTTTTTTACTTAAAACCCTATAACTATATATCTAATTCATACAAAACCTTATAAATATGTTTTATATATACTAATACATTAAACATAGTAAAAGTTAAAGTATCAACTGTTTTAGTACAAGAGCCAGCATCAAGTTTTAAATAGTTAGAAAAATAACATAATAAAACTATTATTCTAACCATTTTTTTTTTAAAGACTAAACAAAACTATATTGCTCACTCATTTAACGTTTTCATTTGACTTATATTTTAATTCTCCATCATCCGAGAAAACTAGCAATTTTTATTGTATTTATTACACAATTACAATGTCATTTACCACTTAATACTATACAAAATATATTGATATGACACTAAACTAAGAAACGCTAGCGGACGCCAACATATTATATGCATAAAAACCTTGATCCTGTGTTGATCTGTCTATATGTTGGCATGTCTGCTATTCGCGTTACAATTTTAATACAAATTAACCTTACTTTTATTTAAAAACTCTAATGTCATAAAAAACCTCTACAAAGAATATTTATAATAAAACAAGGAACAACCTTTGATCATATGTTAGCAGTGCAATATAACGGATTAAATTAGATCAAATTTCATGGGCAAAGATTCACAATTTTGAAATTGCTATTTACAGTGAACTTTATAGGATCCACATTCAAAATATCAATACTTGAAAGAATTTGAAAGAAATTTAGGAATACAAACAATCCGTCCGCTAATTAATCTAATAAATAAATGCAGCACACAAAATATAATTAAGATTTTCACTTTGCAATCATGAGTTTATGAACTGCTAATATTATTATTAATAATTATTTATGTAAAAAGTACTATTCACTGCGTTTCATTCGAGGCTGATTTTCTGCGTCGTTTTACAACGCGCTTAGGTGACAATCATTCGGACTCCTTTTTAACTGGGGGCTCCTCAGCTATAAAAAAATACATATAAAATAAATGCCTCATCCTGTAATTTTTTATTTTTTCAACCGACTTCAAAAAAGGACGAGGTTCTATATTTTATGTCACTCAGGACTTTCGACTGGGTGAACCGATTTTGAAGATTCTTTTTTTTGAAGGCAGGTGCTTCCCGTTGTACGATTTCAAATTGGTCCAATTCTGACAATTTGAAGTGTTTCTTTAAATTATTTTATTTAATACTAATTATAAAAACGGTTTTCATAATTAGTATGAATTCCGCTCACGAAAGTCTAAGTTATTTTATTTAAGATAGACTCTCAATATATGTACTAATAGACGTGCCCTTCTACTGCCGTATATTGTACTTACGCTTGAATTCGTGATGTGGCGGGTAGTGCTCCGGCGGGTAGTAGTGCGGGTAGGCGGGGAAACCGCCGCCATACCCTGGGTAATAACGTCCGTACGGCGCTGCACCATAACCACCTGAAAACAATAAGGTGTTATGTTTTTTATATATATTAGCAGCGGCCTAGGCCTTAAGTGACGCGACAACAATACCATCACTTGATTTTGAGCATTGCCGCCACTTTCCGCCAATTTTAAAGTAAAAATAAAACATTGAAACCGCCTGATAGAAAGATCTCAACTCCAGAGTGACTAACTTCCCTAACCCAGATTAGTTGTAATAGTCCAGGGCCATTTCCTACTGTAAACCAAATATATCTAAATAAAGGCGAAATGCGACTGTTTCTTACTCTATCTGTAATCCTGCATTAACTGACTTACCTGAATAAACTAGTTGATTATTTTTCAGTAACTTCTTGCCAAACAAAAAACTGTACATGAGCGTCACTGGAGTATATGTTAGCAACAATTTGTTTGGCAAGCAGTGACATTATGTGCTCTGATTGTTGTTCTGTGTCACATGGTTTATGTCTTTGATTTATATTTTTAAAATGTTAAGCAATTCGATATATTTTAGTAATTCCACTTGATTGAGGAATATTTAAAGCTCTATCAGTCTCTACCCAGAATAAAAGTTTATTATGATTTATTTTAGTGATAACTAACACTGTTGTTGGAAAAATCTCTTCACCAACATAGAAATAAATATCTAAATATTAGAACAACTTATGATAAAATGTTTGTAAACCTGGTGGTGGTGGTGGCCCGCCGTGTGGGGGCGGTGCTGCTGGGTGAGATGGTGTGTTGGGATTTGGTGGCATCATCATAGCTGGAACAATAATATTTTAATACTCAACAACGACAACACTTCCAATTTTTAGGTTTCCGTAGTCCTACAAGGACCACTTGTAATTTCGCTCTATCCGCACGTCCGACTGCCTGCAAGGTGATCCCCCATAAGATTCCGTAACTACTGGACATTGAAACATGAAATTTTTCATGCTCATAGGACACGTTAAAAATCATTAAGAACATTATTATAGGCCTAATCAGATACAGAGCACTCCTATATAAGCGTGTCTTTACACACACTAAGCCACTTATTTCTGTTTATATGCTCAAATAGTTTTTACCTGGGTGTGGTGGTGACGTAATTTGCGGTTGTGGGGGCAAGGCGGCCGGTGGCATCGATACTTCTTTACTTTCCACCTTCACATCCATTGGCTTGTCTTCTTTACCTGACATCAATATGAGAAAGTCTTTATATTGTATTCAATCAAGATGTTAGAAACAGAGTAGTTGAAGTAAAATGAAGTTGGGCAGTATACACTGCTAGACAAGGTTGTGGCAGGTATACAAACCGGGAAGAGTGATCGAGATTGGGTTGGAGAAACCCATTAAATAAATTTCAAGACCACATGACATAAAAGTTTATTTCTGGATAAATAATTAATAGAAATTGTACTTAACGAGGTTTGTGAGTCTTCCCGGTGGCCTAAACTCGTCATTAAGGGCCGGCAGCGCATCTACAGGCCTTCTGGTCGTGCAATGTCCATGGGCGACGGTAGGCACTTCGGTGCCTACTGCCTGCTCGTCTGCTCCCTTGTAAAATAAAAATAAAAAAAAAATATAGGATGCTGCCCCTCAACAGCGAGAATTTTCTTTTGTAAAAGTTTTTAAAGATTTTAGCATTTTCAATTTCATCTTGCTTCAATGATGTTAATTGAAAAAAAATCTTGTTAAATAACAAATTAAGCGGAAAATTTCTATATAATTAAGAAATTATTTGTGCTTGATACGGCGGAAGCAAAATGTAGTGTGCTTTTAATAACAAAAGTGTTTTTCAGTAAAGCGATACACTTCACATCAGTAATTAGTTGCTAATATTAACATTTTTGCGATTAATCGTCTTGGTCAAAAAGAGCAAAGCCGGATTCGTCCTCCCTTAGTAGTAGGGGGTCATAGACTGCCACATTTTCGAAAGCCCCTCCCCCTTGACGTAACATCACATATTTTTCAACTTTATTCATGTATAAATAATGAAAATAAAACAGCATTGTCATTTTTTATTTATTTTTAATTTTCACATGTGACGTCACAAAAATTTACGTGGGAGGTATTGATATACTCTTGTGATGGTTATAAAAAGCATTTATCTGCTATTAGAAGGCAAACAATGCGAATTTTGTTTTCGAATGCACGTATCTCAGGTTGACGTAAGCGGCATCGATTTAAGCCGATTTGAAATCACGCTTCACTTGCATTTCCTATTTTATTTTTAATGCCCCAGCGAAGATGCTCGAGAAAACAGTTTTATAGTAAATCAATTGGAAGTAATAGTAAAAAAATAGATAGAGAAAGAGTCAACTTCTTTATAGACTAGCTGCCAGCCTCGGTTTCGCGCGGGCATGTACATTATCGAAGTTTTCATACGGGTCCTTAACTTATTTGAAAATATTGTATCGCATATGTTTATTAGTGTTAATTTAAGATTTCTAGGGTGAAAGAATTTTTCAAATCGGTTCAGTAACTTCAGAGCGTATTCAATGCAAACAAGCAATCAAATCTTTCTAATAATAAAAGTCAAAGTCAAAGTCTTTTTTGTAAGTATTATGAACGTCATATGTATAATATTATTGTCTTTGAAATCATTAGTTTGAGGTTTTATTTTATAATAATAAAACCTCACGCACACTAATGCCAAACGATTTACACACACGTATATACATTTTATTATAAGATTCCAAAGCGTAGTCTCAACGACCGTATGTATATTTATTGTGAAATATAACAATGTCGATGCACAGTCGACCAAGAAAGTGCATCACCGTTTTGGATGACAGATCCTAGTTAAAGAAAATTTTCCAAGGGGCTATTTTTAGAAGTAAACGTAATGCATAACAAGCATGAATAAAACTCTTTAACTAATTGACGTGCTAACGACATTCGAACTTTGAGTGGCAAACCAGTTTCTAGGTCGACTATACAAAGGATTAAAATCATAAAACGGACAGTACACAATTCTAAAGATTTGTGACCAAATTTCAATCAACTGACGATCTCTAATTATTACAAAAGCCTGTGGTGGAACGGAACATGAGTCACTTTAATTCACATGGATTTCAAAGTGAACATATGCATTTGATCCTTTAATATGAAATAACATTGCACGGAATCAAATGGGAAAATTTTATGAATTTTTAATTATTATTCGGAAATCATAAATATGGAATAAAGAGTACATTTTCTATACTGTACTTTTAATAAAACCGTAATTCTCAAATAGCGGTTCAAAGCTAACTGAAAGTTAATTTTTACGCCTGTCGAGTTGATAAGTGTTGAAAGAAATGTGTGTTAAAATGCTATTTGGTTAAAAACATATTGAAAACTTAATAACAAGTTGCAAGCGGCAAAGTTCACTTGAGTGACTACCGACGCCCATGATCCTACCAGAACGCTCACAGATGCTTTGCCGCCCTTAGAGGTGCATGAAATACGAAATGAAATGCTTAAATCTGCGAAAGAATGTGAGGGAAAATTGGTGCAATGCTGCAACCCGAAAGCTACACCACCGAATCCGCCACCAAAGCACAGCACTACACTGACTTTCCGATATGCCTCAGAAGTTCGATTGATTATAGTCATTAATTATTGAATATGATGTATGGATCAGTATAAAAAAATATATGCTATAAAATTCGAAGAATATCGTTATTTCTAGAGACTAACATTGGGAAATTGTATTTACATATAACCAACGTATCACCGTTTTTTATTACAATTGTAATTATTCTACTCGACGTAAAGTAAAAATTATACAACAGCTATTGTATCACTTACAATATTTCCTCGTGAAAATAATAAAAACCCGAGTTGAGTTGAACTCTGGATGCATCCGTCGAATATTTTATGAAATCAGACAACGACAACGGCATCCAAAGATTATTTCAATTCGGGATTTTATTATTTTCAAATAAAAAAGTTTGGGAAACGATGACGAGGAGTCAAAGTACGTTTTTGCCAAGCGATGTGCGCCCTACTATAATAAAATACTATATTTGCTTTTAAAATAGGTTTACCTATCCTATTTCCATCGATATTCACCCCTCGGCAGCGTTTATGATAATGCAGCTTTCATATTCAAAGTCGCGAGGCACTGTATTACTCTGTCGGGTGTACTGCCTCACAATTTGGTATAATCATAGCTTTAACCTTAATGTTTACTTTAAACTCTTTTTTCTCTTTAACTATTTTATTATCCTATCATTCCCACAAATACTTTGATATGCAATATTATTCACTTATGTGGATCTTAAATCTTTAAAGAAAACCTTATAATTCCTTGTAATAAAATGAGGAGTACTTTGCACCGAACAGAACAATTGCTCGCTTAAAAGTTCAAGGGGCAAAAGTTTACAATAAGGACAGTTGGAAACTTCGGGGCTATTGTTCTAGTTTTTTTCGTTTATTGTGCAGATATTGAAACAAGAATTTCTCTTCCGTTAGTAGGATTTGTTAATGATGGCGTTGACAGTGATTCGCGTGACTCTATTTGTCCTTGTTATGTAAAAAAAATTGTAACAACAGAATCTTGCATAAACAGAATCTTGCATGTCATAAATTGAAGAACAAAATGACGAAATTCCCAGGAGCCACTAACGGAACTCGTGTATAGATTTACTTTCCCTTACCCTGTCGATATTCACTCTCGGGTGGCATTTATGATAATGTACCCTTTAGATAGAAGCGTGTTAAAGGTAACGACAGGTAATTCGGTACTTTGAAGGCGTCCTCGCCAAAATGAGTATTGTTATTGAGTTATTGCAAGACTTGTCTTTAATATTTTATTTACTTTCTTGCTTCTTAAATAATTTAGTGGATTCTCGTAATCCTTATACCGCGGAATTCTTCGAATTCGAATTAACAATACAAAGAAAAATGTTAAAAAAAAACTTAGATATGCGATCTTAATTTTTTAATCATTTAAACAAATAATTATTAAGTTTTCTGAGGTTTCTTTCATTTTTATTAGTTTCATGTTCTATTTTGAAATGGAGAACAATTACAAATTTGACCTTTGGCCTCAAGGGACTGCAGGTATAAAGATGACGGGTGGGGGGATTTATAGAGAGGACATCAGCAGCTTATAATATTTATTTATTATTGTTGCAAAACAAGAACTTATAGAGTAACATAGAGAATCATTGCTGATATGCAAAATGAACATCTTACAATTCTCAAGTTCGCTCCAAAAAGGTATCATCGGAGCCAGTATACCAAAAGACTACAAAATAGTTGAGGTTTTTATATCGTCTATTATGTGTACCTACATAAATAGATACCTGAACACCTATTTCCAAAAAAATATTTTATTTTTGTGGCCCGCCTACATCTATTTGTTTAACGATGTGGCCCTTGCCTGCCACAATTTTGCTCACTGTTTTAAACTAGAACGAGACCTCCTTAATCAAGTCCTATCGGAAAATTCTTTGTTAGCGTATTTATACTAACTATAGACTCCTTGCGTAATTTCATCATTGTATATCCCGCGGTTTTCGAGATTTCGTGTTGGTTAACTTTGTTAAATATAGATTTGGAAATGCCTTATCAATATTTTTTTCTTGTAAAAAATACTCTTGTAACAGTATATCAGAGCTGGTTAAGTCTCTTTAACGTTCAGTCAGTTTTTTTTTTAAATGTAGGAGCAAAGCAGTTTACAAATAATAACTTTCTTCTTCTTCTTCTTCAGTATATAGGTCTGGTGGAGAATGAATGATAATAGCGGACCCAACGGATATTGCCCTACCTGAACTTTAGGTTACTTACTATTTACTATATTCCATAATATTTCTGTTCCCGTTGCCGTTATCAAGCCCGTTTCCGTTCCCGTTCCTGATGTTTTGACTGATATTTTTATTATTCCATGTCCCTCTAGCGTAACTAACACGGCTTTCTTGAATATGTAAAGGTCCTCCCAAAAAAAAAATTTTAATTAAAAAATCTGGGCAAACTTTATGTTTTTATGTGATATGATAATTGTATCGTTGTATCCTCTCATACCACTTACACATCTTCTTCTTATACTACTAATAAATTTCAACTTAAATTACATAATTTTTTAATAAAAAAGCACCGACTTCAAGTTATCAGGACTGGACCCATTTGAAATAGGAACAGAATAACTACAAGGGAAGTACCCAGTTGCAAATAATAAAATAGAATCATCAAATTCGGTTCACCCAGTAAAAACTTCTGAGGCAACACGTTTGTGGATTTTCGAATAGCGAGGTGGTTTGAATAAATTTCTAGATATGACGTGATATTAAATTGTATGAGCCATTTGTTGCTTGAAATAAATAAATTATTATTATTATATTATTATTAAAAAGGGTAAAAGTTGGAATTGCTATCATGGAAAAGCTATCAGCTATGTATAAGTATGTAAATGAGCGGCATTGAAAACGCTGACAACAGACGTTTTCAAATTTGGCCCATTAAGTTCAATAAAGATTACAATGGCTGCCGATGACATCGGCCTGTTCTCCTGTCGCTCTGCGCGTTGACAGCGCTATCAAACATTACTAAGAGACCTTTTACACTATGTACCGTACCAAATTTTTTTATATTGCTGTCGAACAAATCTTCGTGAAAATTTTATTATACAACAAGCAGTTATGTAATAAAACATTGTAAATAAGAACTGCACTGTTCACGTATTCTGTTTTGCTTTCACATTTCGTAAATTTTCAAAAAGCGAAGTGACTGATAAGTACCATATGTCCAAGAAAAAGGCCAACCTGCCACTGATGCTACGCCACTGTTCTTGTCCCTAAAAGTCTAAAAGATCTCGATAGAATAATATCTTGTGAAATCTTCTCTGTGTGCAATCAGGAATATCTTGAGTATCTGTGAATAGTCTAGAACGTCCAAGTAGGAAAAATATTTTAACTGCTCAGGAGATATTTTCCAGCACAAAAATAAATGTAAAAATACATTTCTACGCTTTTGCCTATAACAATTCATACGTGTGTACACACTCCTTTAGAGGGTAAAATTAACAACATAGATTTAAGTGGAGCAGCCATTGTTGTGACGTCACATTATCAGCCTTCATCTCGGAGATAACGTGGGTCCCGTACAGCTTCCTAATTGAAATCTTGAAAGACCCCTCTCCTGATAGCAAAAACTTAAATTATATAGTTTCTGTAATAATATTATTTCTGGATTACAAAGTTGCCATGGCTGCATTTGTTTTCAATTCAATTTCACTCTCGTCAATATTTTTTGGATTTTAAGTT
This sequence comes from Charaxes varanes, assembly GCA_024363005.1. Lineage (NCBI taxonomy): Eukaryota > Metazoa > Arthropoda > Insecta > Lepidoptera > Nymphalidae > Charaxes > Charaxes varanes. The sequence goes on from JANCMC010043217.1 coordinate 20,894,189, forward strand.
CTTGAACGCGGCTTAGGAAACTTACGGGTAATGCAATTTCGCACAAATCGTCACGTAACGAAATGTCGTATGCTTTGCGAGTTTGCGCGTGTTTACATACGAGCAAGTGAATGCAGAGCCTGATGGAAAACTCTCTCTGGTCCTTTTTCATTATAAAGCTTATCTTATAATAATATATAATCTTATACTAATATATAAAGCTGAAAAGTTTGTTTGTTTGAACGCGCTTATCTCAAGAGCGCTTATCTTCAGATTTGAAAAATTCTTTCATTGTTAGATAGCCTATTTTTCGAGGGAGAGCTATATATGATCACGCTAAAATTTTTCGCTTAATTTTACGCAGACCAAGTCACGTGTAACAACTAATCTTATATAACTTGCTTATTGAAGCATTTAAAAACAGTGGTAAAGATGTTATGATAAGGAATGTCCTTATGTATGTACGTACATGATCCCACATTTTATCTGTATTTCTAATCCGAAAATAAATTTGACGTACTAATAAAATATTTCGAAAATTTTCCTTGTCGCCGAAGCCCTAAGTAGGTTTCTAAATATTTCTTAACATCTAAAAGGTCTATTCGAATATAGTCGTCATAGATCGATGTGTGTGTGTTTTTGTGTAACTTATCTATATTAGAATTGTATACTTTTTATAGTAATCTAAAATGCACTGACATAAAAAAGAAATTTCAAAAATGGAGCGTCCCGCCAGTTCAAATATTTGCTGGCCCACCACCCTCCGAACCCTATTGGTATTGGCTAATTTGGGAGGCGTTAGCTCGAAAGGATTTGTATTTGGGTTAAAATTAAATAGGTTAAATGTTTCTTGAATTATTTTGTTCACATTTTGAAGTTCGTTTGATTTCGAGTTTATCTATATAATCTCAAATAATAGGTACCCTTATACGCATCTTCATTGGGAGGGATTTTATCCACACTTTAGTTTTACAAGATATTCTCCCCCATGCACTTTCAAGTTACGTAATAATCTTCTTTTATTGGTTTCTCTTAGGTTTTCAAAAAATGACAGTAGGGATGCCTTTGAATTCAACGCGACCAAAGCCACGAGCAACAGCTAGTATAATATAAAAATGTGAAATCCTCTTGGCTGCGTGCCGCGTCACATTAATTCTAGATAGATAATACATTGCTCGCAAAAAATCCCTCGGCGAGCCAAAAAGGATGAAAATGATATACAACGCCCCAGTGGTTTTAATTTAGACAGGATTCCGTCGGCCTTTAATAATATTATTGTGTGCGTTTATCCCTTTTAAATAAATTGGGATAAAAGTGTTGTACATTAATAGCGTTATTAATTTTTTAAGTATGTAATTGACACACAAAACAGTTAACGACAAAAGCGTATTACAATAGATTAATATTCTAGTCTAGATCTAGTCGCTCACCAAAACGTTTGTGTGTGTTCATATGGTCAAACTATTCGAAAGAGCCCATTTAGATTCCATTAAATATAATTCTAAATTTTAAATCACAAAGAATCGATAAGCTCAAATGTTTGAACATAGTCAGATCATACATCGTGTCTTTATTTATTTCATCTACGTCATCTTTCACGGCTTGTTTTTCTAAATAAAACAACTTGTTTTACTGACCGGGTTTTTTTTTGGATGCATTGTAATCGATTTAATCATCAAATAATATAGGATAAGATAATATTTCTCACAAATCTCTGTACGGGGTGAAATGAACGTAGAAAGCTATAGCACGTTTTAATTTAAAAAGTTTTGCTTTCCTATAAATTTTCTGTAATCTGTGTTGATTATCGGAGATGGTTTTGGGGCCAGTTAATTTGTCTCATTAAGAAAGTAATATTTGCTGGATCGACCCAGCATCGCCGGTGTTGCGTTTGTAAGAGTTATCAAAAATTTAAAAGGCTGCGCCTTGAGGTGTTTCAGAAACGAAGCTAACCAGAGAGTGATTCCTTTAAATGAGAGTGTACTCACTTTTCAAACACAATTTATTATTAATTTTCCGATCGAAGCATCGATAGAAGGACGAATTGAGGCCCTAGCACGAATATTTCGAACCGTTGGAATTCGAAGACTCGACTGCATTTAGGATGAAAATATTCGTGCTAAGCACACAGGAGGAAAGTCTTTATCGTGTCACGCTTTTAATCAATGCTGATGCAACCCGCATTAACACTAAGGAGGGTCCGATCAGCGCCCTGCACGAAAATATTCAAAGTCCAACCTTCTACTCGAACGGTTCGAAATGTTCAAGCTAGGCCTTCTAAAGTCCCTCCTCATTTCAAAATCCGAACTCGATAGCGTGTAGACTGTAATATATTTAAGATAACAATTTTCGTGTCACAGCGTTTCTTGCCAAAGTCCTCCTTAACGGATATCGATTCTTATGAAAATGTTTGTTCACATTTGGTAGATCTGAGAAATCGTCGTAAACTATTTTTTAAATCCCTAAGTGTCAAGATTGGCCCACGCAGACGAAGTGGCGTCGTACATCTGGTATATGATATAGTGTCGCGGACACTTCTGACACAAGCATTTGGAACTTGACCACGAGGTTCCAGTAATCTAAAAATTTAGTTAGGGGTAGTGCTAGCTTTTGGTCTGTAGCCGAATTACGCCGGCGCCTCCGGATCCCAATACCTCTTTCTAACATAAGATCGGTGTGAAGTGGCGGTCAAAGCTGTCACATCAAGTGTTGGTATTGTTGTCGCGTTTCGTTCGGTTTATGAGAGTTCGCGGAGGCCTGAACGCCTCTTTAAAGGCCGCCAACGCATATGCGTGCCCTCTGCCCCCTACTGGAGGCAGCACTGCGCGCGTACGCCTCCACGACGCACGCCCGGCTCGCGCACATATCGCCGAGACATTACGCTGACTTTGTAGACTTTCTCGGTGAGTGGCTATGACATTATTTCACGCACACACAGGCAAGCACGCACACATACGCACACACGCGCACGCACACACGCACACACACACACACACGCGCGCGCACGCACACACACACAGACACACACACACAAAATCATAACCTTCTTATGTAAATAGAGTCGCAAATAAACCATACGGCCTGAATGTAAGCAGTGACTGCAGCCTATAGCCTATAGGTCCTTTCAAATAACACGGCTTATCAACCCGCTCCCCAAAGAATTCTATTTGAATTTTTGTTTTAGTAATCAATGTTCTTAGTAAATTGTCACTGTACTGATAAATATGTCTAGTAATATAAATTCCTAGTAATACAGTAGGGGGTCTACTTCTTCCTAGCATTATCGCAGTCTAGTAGCAGGGTCCGCTTAGATTGCAGAGGATGTGACTGTGGGACGAATTTAGATGACCGATTGACATCTGACGTCATCCTCGGAACCCCCACAATCTCTGTAATCTCATGACTAATATCACAAAGTGCTATTAGTCAGCAAAAAGGCTGAGAGGTTTACCTTTTTTGGGCATCTCACTGTATATACATATAATTTATAAGGTTTTTGTTTTGTTTTTTTTTTCGTTTTTATGTGTATCTTTTTATGTTTATATTTATGTACAGTGTTTTATCCCTAATAAAACTATTTCTTCTTCTTCTTCTTCTTCATATTATTCGCGCATTTTTTCCGTGCCTTCCGAAACACGGAGGAGGTCGGATATCAAATATAAACCGGAGCTGGAATGGGTCACTCATCTATCACCTGATCGCAGCAAGCAATCGATTTAAATGCCGACCACTGATTAGGCCGCGACCTCCTCAGTAAGGAAGTAGTAAGACAGTCGTGCGTAACGTTGCGCAAATGTAACTTAACGATATACATTTTCTAGTGCTTAATAGTGCAGCGATTGTTAATTTTATATATTTATTTGGTTCTAGGCAAAGCTCGAGATACGTTTGCGTTAGCGCACGACGGACCCCACCAGTTCGCGGCGCTGTTACAAGAGATAAAACTAAAATACAAAGGCAAAAAGAAACTGATGTTCCTTGTCAAAGAGAGGTTTGGCTGAAACTGTCGCGCGTTTAATTAGAAATTGAAATCGCTGTAAGTTAAAAATTGCACCGTGTAAAGGCCATTCGTTGACTTAATTTCGAATATATATTCTGTTGATTGTGCAATATGTGGCCACTTATATATGTATATTTTTATAACTAAACGACCGTTCGAATAAAAAAGACATTTAAGAAAAGTATTGTTAAGGTTTAAAATAGAGCGAGAAGTCACGGCTAAATACCATTACCTCATGTTAGTTAGCGAGAGAGATCGTGTACTCAAACTTGTACCAAACCAGTCTTTTCTAAAGTATTATTTTTATGTAACCTAGTTATAAAAAGTACCTCTTAGATTTCATTAATGTAAGTAGATAACCTTGTAATGATCTCAACGATTCCATTGTGTAAATAGTTTAAGTTTGTACATATTGTTAAGTATAGGTCTTAGTTCGTTGGGAAATGTTAGATTATATTTAAATAGGCGAACGTTCTTACGAGCGCGATTGTACAATACTGTTATGGAAACTGGTTGATGTGTTCCAACTGACTTATGGTCCACACAAGTTAAAGGGCGTAGTCAAAAGTATAAGCTCAACTGATCCAAATAAATATCATCAGTTTAGGTTGAAATTGTTACCAAACGTTGCTTTCACCTTATTCACGGTGAAATCCATAGGTTCCTAGTTTAAATCCGGCTCGAAGGACCAACGTTGAGGGCGAGATTAAATGAGAGAGTGAATGTTTTGAAGGTGGTGACGGATTGAATATTTATTATTTATATTAAAAATTGCTAAATATCGAAGCATATGTAATGTCCGGTGCTTTGCTCGTACACATATTACAGTAACAATCATATGGCCTCACTAGAAACTAAGGTTCGATCATGGTAGAAGCTAATGTACTAACTTGACCGAAGTTAAAATGAGGTTCTTTACTGTCATGACATCTCCTATACCCATTTCATGTTTGTAAATAATGAAGTTATTAGCTATAAGTAGATACAGAATGGCCGTAATTTGGCGGGTGAATGCTTTGCTTCGCGTAGTGCGCTGACTAGACGGGCGGCCGCGGCGAGCAGGAAGTTCGGTACACGCGGCGCATACGCAATCGTACTGAGTTACGATCTCCATTGTCCAACGGCTGTATTGATTGGATGTTCATTCACATCTCCTTTGCTATGGGATGCTCGTTTTGTTATAAAAAAAGGAATACTGGGGATATTGCTCGTGGACACATCGTTAGCTACGGGCCTTTTAAAAAAAATTATACTAAGAAAATGCTTTTGAAATTAAACCCTCCTTTTGTTCAAGTACAATGTTATTGTATAATAAAGAAAAAAAATAGTTTATTCACATCTCCTTGGCGATGAGATGTTTTTTAAGAATATTACTATTATATGTAATAGGCCGAGGAATAGGTGGCGCAACGACTTGGACGCCTTTGTGGGAAAGGAGTGGATTGGTTTAGCTCTAGATAGAGGAGAGTGGTCTAAGAGTTGGGAGGCCTTTGCCCAGCAGTGGAACATTATAGGCTAATAAAAAAAAAATACCATTATCCTTCATTCGCGTCTCCTTCACTATGGAAGGTTTTTTTTTAAATACTATGAACATTGTTCATTCGCGAAAAAAGAATACTACGAACATTCTTCATTCACATTTCTTAAGGTTATTTTTTTTTTAAATAATTCTTGGAATATTGCTTATTTTTTAGCTTTGTGATTTCTTTTATTTTGAAAGTTATTTTTCTTAATGCCTAATATTATCCTTATATCTCCACATTCTTTTTTGCATCAGTTCCGCTAAAAGCTAACGTTTTTTCAGGTAATCGACTATGGGCCAAGGTACTCACTTATAATGAGCTAAACCGACTACTCGTTTTCTTCTTATCATTAAAAAACATTGGTTGTCTGTAAAGTGGGATAATTTTACGTGATAACGAACGAAGATCGTTTATCTCTATCGCTTATTCCGCGCTCTCGCGTGCACGCCCTGTTCAAGCGGAACGTGACACTTTTCCTTGCGTGCATCCGGCGCTCATCGGTTTATAAGACATGATCACGGCAAAAAATCATATCGGATTGAAACAATGTGAACGGACGCATACAGTATGTGGAAGCCACGAGTCACGACTGCAGACGACCTAGCGTCGTACTTTGCTTGAAGGTAAAAGGTAATTCGACTGTTGGGTATTTACCCTACGTTGTAATCAACGAGCGCTCAATTGACGTTTGCGATGCATTAATGATTCTGATAAGTAATTTGACACATAAGACCAGTCGTACCCAAAGTTGTCTATATCGACCTTCAGTGGTTGAGTATGACTTGCACGGGACCTTAATTTGGCTTTTTACAAATACAGTAATGCTTGAGAATACTTGTATATGAAGTGTATGATTACTATAGGTAGGGGTCTATCTTAACCCGAATACAAAATTGAATAGTTGAAGAATCCGTGATATACTTTAAAGACTATTACTGTAACTGTGCCCATATAAGTTAACTTGACTATTGACTAACTACGTCACATTGTCATCGCTAAAAATATGACTTTATAGGAGGTTATTTAACTATTGGCTACATAATTCATGTTGTCATTACTATGACACTTCTTCTAACTGAGGGTGAGTTAGGGTAAGTGAGGGTAAGAGTGGGTCACCCAACTACCATCCGGCCAGGGAATCAACTGCTTAACCTACCTATCGACTCAAATGTTGGTCACTGACTAAGCTTCGATCTCATTTAGTAACTTATGACAATATAGAAGGTAAATAATAATCAGTCTAAATATAACTTTGAGTATAACTGTATAGAAGGTTATTTGACTAGTGGTTACTTACTTAATGCTGTTATTACTTTAACTATGTCTTTATAGAAGGTTATTTGACTAGTGGCTACTTAATTAATGCTTTTATTATTCTAACTATTACTTTATAGAAGGTTATTTGACTAGTGGCTACTTAATTAATGCTGTTATTACTCTAAGTATGACTTTATAGAAGGTAATTAATTACCACTCTAACTATAACTTTGAGTATGACTGTATAGAAGGTAATTGGACTATTGGCTACTTTACGCTGTAATCTTGGAGCGTGCAATTGACATTTGCGAGACAGCTATGGTTCGATCCTCTGCAACACGATGAACCCGGCACCTGTACAGTGAATCCATCGAATGCTAAAAAAATCATCTCTGACCCATTGTCACAGTTGGTTGTGACCTTGCTTTCTAAACCAGGGTTGTGGGTTTGCTTCCTGCCTCAACTCTGGGTGGTTAATAATAATAATGTGCTGTTATTAGTGAACAACCTGTGCATTCAACAGTTGTTCCGCTAAATACTCCATATCAGTCATTAGTTGAACTATATGGATTTTTTTTTATTTTATAAGGGAACAAAGTATGTACATTATTTATTTATTTATTTTTCTTCACTTTTTGTATTTTACTTCATATGCAATGCTGTACTGTTGTTTTAATTTGTTTATTTTAATTATGTATGGGAAGAGTGGGACCTTCTGACACAGGTATTTCGATGCTTACTAGAAGGCCCCTACACTATGTATCTAACAATGTAACTAGAATTGAAAATAAACAATTTATTATTATTATACATAAGTCTTACACCAATTAAGTTGCCACTCAAAAAAGTAACACATAAATAAGATATAGGCAACAATGTGTAGTATAGAAATATACATTCTTCTTGTTTGTTACGTACATGAGACTCCTTATATCATTTGCGGACAAAAATTTGTATTATTATAAAATTTAGTCTACGAAAAGAAATATATCTTATAATGTACAGAGCATTATAAAAATTTTCAAATAAAACATGAATTTCCAAGTTTATATTCACGAGGACCGCTTTTAAAACGCGACGCTTTTTTATTGAGCGATGTTCTATTTCAACGCTATCTATACACATTTAACCAGGGTCTGCCCTACCTTAAGGCGAAAGGAGCGGCCGTTCCAGGTTTGGCATCCCAAAGGGCGCCTCAGCTACGGGAAACTATTATGAATCGAATATTCTTTCAATTTTAGATTAATAAGAATCCTTTTACAACACACAACAGTCAACAGAATATGCGAATATAGTAAAAAAAATAATATAAACATTGTTTACGTTCATATATTAGAGCAAGCAAAGGGGCGTCATAGTTGGATTTTCCTCCAACCTAAAACTTTTCTCTGGTCGGCATTGCACATATGCTATATTTTCATATCGACGACGTTAAAAAGCCGCCAACGCCGAGATTTAACGCAACGCTTTTTTAACTTTCGTGCGAATGAGGCGTAAGACTGAGTGAAGTTTAATAATGGTTCTACCGCAAAATATAGACATGCTAGCTTATTTTTTTATTCTCAACTTAACTTATAAGGACCACGTAAATAGTTTCTATGCCACTGGTCGTGAGATCATCTTGCGGCGAGTTCGATATCAAGCCGGTCTCAAGTAACCGCGGGTCATGCTATCGTGTTCACTCAGACGTACTGCCTTATTCTAGGGTTGTCGGATATAAAAAAAAAACTCATTGTTAGGGTTTCACATGGAAGCCTACTGATGAAAATACGGCTTTATTCAAGAACTTTCCTTTTCTTCATAACCGAATATTCGGCTCTCATTCTTATTTCGCTCAAAACCTTAAGTGAAACTTAAATTTGCCTTGAGTTTCAGAATAAGGCATGCCGAGAGATAAGTCTTTTTAATTTCTGCGATGGATGTGGGGAAATTTCCTTAATAACAAAGCAAACCGAGGATTGTCAGGATTATATGACAATACCGCTACTGGTCTCATGGTTTTAAGCAAACAGCGATCCCGTGGCGCCTCATCTTGGCAAATAGGACGAGGGCGTTTACTGCTTATTTTGGCATTCAGCCAGCTTAATACCCAAGAGTGTTTCTGAATGCATGAATTGTGTGGACTGGGCTGCGGACAGGCGTTTTGCAAAATATGAATTGATTGGTATCAGCTTCTGCGTACATTTCTTTTAAGGGTATATAAATGAGATAATATTTGCCGGAACTTTGATCAATAAAAGAATAACCATATGATTATTGAGAGTAACCACAAAATATCATAGGTATGAGTCACCGGAAATTATATATATTTTGTGTGGGCGTGTGTGTGTTTGACTACAAAGTCAAACGTTTTATGATAAACACGAAAAAGTTGTATTAGAGACTAAAGAGAAAAACTTTATTGCAAATATGCGTAGATTTTTGGGCTCGTAAAATGTACATGCTACTAAAGCTGACATTTCTACAGTTTGTTTCGAACGCGATAATCTCAGGATCCACTGGTCCGAATTGAAAAATTCTTTCAGCGTTAGATAGCCCATTTCCGATGATGGGGATCCTGCAACGCGATGGACTCGGTACCCCGTGGAATGCTAAGTAATTCGTCTCGTATAAATTTCTACCTAATTAATTCCATTGCTGTATCATTACATTAAAAAAGGTAGAGCGCGAATACGGCACAACGTTTACGAATTCTAACCGCGAGTGTATTAAAAATGGTACACAAGACTTAGTGATTCTCATCGAGCGGGCCTCGTTCGACTCCATCTTTCTATTATGCGCTGGAATAGTCCTAATAACATGCCACAACTCATTCTGATTTATACGCTCTCGTTATAATTGTGCGCTTCGCTGACGCTTCCAGCTACCCCGCCGAACCCGCCGCGTCCCGACTGCTACCCGCTACCCACAACTCGCTACCCGCTCGAACTCACTGTTGCAATTTTCATGCAGGCGTTTCGCAAGAATGGATTTATTCTTTCTGGCAATTTGCTCCTAACTTTCTTACGTATTGTTCGAGTTTATTTAATTCCGAGCTAATGGAGCTTTGAGTCTAATTCTCTATTTTGTTTTGTGTTTTTCTGGATTTGGGTGTTCGCTTTTGCTTTGTATTTCCTTTTATGTACGTAATTTTGAATGTGAAAATGCTTAGTGCTTGTTCCGTTTTTTAGAAATATATAATGGAAAACGCTGAATTATTTTGAATACTTTTATATATATGTATATATAAATATATATAAATCCATCATACTCTTAATTAGACAACCATATCAGAACACTGCGACAAATCTATTCAATAAATTTAGACACCCAACTACTAAAAAGTTTTTCTTACATTCTCATAATTTTACGATATTCAATTATGAGAGATAGAGAGAGAGAGAGAGGTAAATGTACATTGATAGATATGAATGTGTACTGAAATTTTTACACACATATCCGTAAACATTTCGGTGTGTAATGTTTATAATACGCGGGGCGAACAAACCAGTTTGCGGGTGAAAATCGGTCAGTCTAATATCAAACTATGTTAATGGCCCGCCGAAATTGTGCGAAGGACGTCTTAAAATAGTCCAGCTGTTTACTACCACATGACTCACTCCATTTTCCCCAAGTGCTCGTGTGTATTGTAAAAATTTCAACAATATTTTGACTTGAACGATATATTTATCATTCTAAAATATTACTACATTATATAATCATTATTATAACTATAGCTAAAATGATAAAGGTATCACACATAAAATCTATATCAACGCTAACAGAGCCGCGGACAAAGCTAATGTACAGGATAAAGTTCGTCGAACATTATCAAATTTTAGCGAATGTTTTCTTAACTAACATCAGCCGTAAAAAGCAGTAAGCAAGGAGGACTTAACGCATTTTAATTCCCCCTCTCTGGTAATCACGGCCTTTCGAACGATGCAATCAATCGTCAAGTTTTATTTGAGTTATCTGCGAAATAAAAAAACAAGCCAACAATCGGCGAGGTTCGGATTTCGTGGAACGCAAAGTTTGAAGGTGAGCCAACGACCGTCTCCCTAATAGAGAAGAAAAATACGTTAATGTACCCTCAGATCCCAAAGACAAATAAACCTAAGCGGACATGGGTGAAATAAAAGCGGGGTGGCACCGGGATAAATAACTCTGATCTGGTGGAACGAGTCACCGCACCTAGGGAGGAATCTTTACTTATTTAGGTGTAGCTCTCAACAAACATAGGCTGTAGTTACAGATACAAAGCCATGATTACTCTATTGTCTGTTTCTCCTTGGCTGACATTTTTGTAAATAAATATGCCGTATTGATCAGGTGGCAACTATGCTCACGTGATCGCTTCACTATATTTGCGTAAAATTGACAACTGTATTAATAACAATACAATGGTCATAAGACCGATATGTTGTCGTGACCGTAATATATTTATTTTTCAAATCTTTTAAAATCTTAATGAAATGTTGACATGTATGAAAAGTTGTTATTTATATTTGAACACGTTTAAAACCTACTAAACTTATGCTTCAAAGACTTGAACATTTAAGAAAATACCAAACTCTTATTGACAACATTACAAAGGACACATTTTTCCTTTGCGTGTTGTCATACAGTTTATTTGAATCGGCTCTTAAAAGATGTCTACCAGCTAGAAACTACCTACGTGCCAGACTTCATCTTTGTACGTCTCGCGGTTTTTGAGATATCTTGATAGCTGACCATTCGCCTTTATACCCCCCCTTAACTTTAACCTAAGGAATCATCCTAGCAATTGGTTGTAATTTTTAACATAAACGAAGGATACGAAGCTCCGGTTTTGGAGCAAAAGTATGTGATGAGACACGACAGAATTATACTGCAATACTTTCGTGGGCGTGTCGTTACAATATTGCATTATTTCCCTAATTTATTCGCAGATTTATGCAAAGGAATGTACCTTATTTTGTCATCTATTTTAAGGAAACAACCTCTCAGTTAATCAATTAAATGACGATTCAAGTCGACGAAATTTGTAATAACAGTCATTACAAAAACAGCCACATCATCTGCAATTTAAACGGACCCTGGTAATAAACCAGAATAACGCTAGGTAGAAAAAGACAATACTCGTAACAACAAAAAAATAATACTCGTAAATACTCACAATTTGATATTTTACAAAACGGCTTTTCCATGAAAACAACATAGATCAAGCGCCTACGAATGAGACACAAAATTACGCTTATAATCCACGGTTGTCCGCCGCTGTATTATTATACAGGCACTTTACTAAATTGCCCCGCATTATACTAAAATCCACTTAATGTTGGTGCCTGTTTCATGTTTCTTTCCGCGCGTATTTTCGGTAAATTACAACTCAATCGTGATACTTTATGATTATGCCGTGTTATACTTTAATTCGCTCCCTTTAAGGAACATCGCACATGGCTTTCAATTTAAAATTATTACTTAAGTGAGCAGAGGTATAAATTGCAACTCCTGCTCTGTTGGCTTGTCTCTTTCACTCAACTCTTCAACGGTTTTGATAAGTGCTTGTACTAAACTGGCTTTCTAGAAAACTATATTTATTATTAGAAAATATTTTAAATTTGTGAAAATTATTTTTGTACGCATACTCTAGTATGGTATATTTCCAAATTATAGATTTTAAATTAAAATAATTAGAACAGAATACTCACATAAATATTTCAAATGGCTGCCCTGTAAAATTTCATATTGGTCAAAACCGTCACTTTTCTACGACTATGACGAAATGTTCTCTATTTCTCAGATGAAATAACATCAAAATTTCTTTAGTCACTTAAGCTCTTTTTAGGAGGTCGTAGCTTAATTAGTGGTCAACACTTGAGTCGATCGCTAGGTTAAGCAGTTCTTACCGCTGCAGGTGATAGATGGGTCACCCAATCATACTTATTTTCAAATGTCGAATTCTTCCGTGTCTCGGAATCCAAGTAAAACCTGTGTGTCCTGGCCTGAGTGATATTAATCGTGAGATGGTAGAGATTATGAGTGTTTCGGGGATGACGTCAAATAGCAGCCGATCATCTAACTCGCCCCACAGTTATATTTATATATGTCTAAAAAAAATATTGTTGCATAACAGACATCCGTTACCTATAACACAGGCATTAAGTTGTCCTTAGGAACACGCGTCCGTGTGTCATATAGTCCTATATATATTTATTTGTATGTATCCTCGGTATTTTAAGTGAAACTGGATCTGAATATCAATAAAGAAGAAAAAGACTTGTAACTTTTTACAAAATCTTGTAAAGATGATTTTTTGTGATAGTTATTTTAAAATAATATTAGGTAACACTCTATTGATAATGTATTTGACTTAAAACTAGGTTTACAAGAATCCTTGAGCCCTGATTTGAGTCTGTATAGAAGAAAATATATCCTTGACTTCTGCACTTGCAGAACTGTGTTCCAGAAGACGGTTCCTTGCATTTTATTGTCTTTACATATAAGCGGAAACTTCTCGCTGTATAAATGCAATTATTTGTGTGTACGTACACATATTTTTTACATTATCATGTGAGAAGCGAAAATTTTACCAAAAAAAATCGACTGTGATATGAGCAGACGCGAAGCACCAACTTCCAAATAATAAAAGGATCATCATAATTGGTTCACTCTAACGAAAGGTCTGAGTTAACAAACATAAAAAAGAACAGTCGCATTGAGAACGTGAAACGCAGCATTTTAGGTGTTAACTGACCGAGTTCGCAACACCGACCTGCGATCCATAATTGGAGTAATGGATTTTTATTAATATACATAATTTGTTACCATACCATACCAAAAATAAATTGCTTAATTTATTTTTTCACCCCACCTTACATTCCTCGCCGAAACTTTCCACCTTTCCACACGCGTATTCATTAGTGTACCGATATCCTACGACTAATGCTGTTAGAGGCTTTGGGTGGTGTCGAATGTCGTTGCCAGAACTTTTTCTCGCTAACTTTTTCAACCGCATTATTTTAGATGAAATATGACACCGAAATCATGTGCAATGAAGCTCGCGTAATATTATAAAGCATGTTGTGCTGTATCGGGCGATGTGGAGTTATTTATATTCAACTTACAACGCATCAAGTACTAGTGCCTCGTGTAATTGAATCAAGTTGAAATTCTATTTAATCTTTCTTTAAACTCCCGTTGACTAGGCTAACGTGATCGTCAACGAGCCCATCGATCCTTGACTTTCGTAGTCAATTTTAATTACTTGAATTGTAGTGTCAATATGCACTACGAATCGTGTCTAGTCGCGAGGCGATTGTTTCAACCCTAGTTTAAATAGTAAAGCGCCATTTGGAGAGGTCGCGAAACCATTATTAGAATCTAAATAATTATAAACGATGGGATGTAAGAAGCTACTCACTCACCTATCGTCTACGGAGACTATCGAAGCTTGCAACAGCCGTCGAGCTCGTTGCGCCAGGTCCCCCGCACCACTACACCGCGAAAGTTGTCCGCTTGGAATACGTTGCGCTTCCTAAACGAATGACAGTCTTCAATAGCTATTTAGATGTATACACAATGTTTTTACGGTAACATAACTATTTAATCGTGTCGAAATAGATTCGTGAGTTGTTTCTAAATTTTGGTGAAAGGCTTAAAATAGACCCCTTTTATAAAGCTGTGTTTTGATGTTTAATGTGTTCACAGATTGGGCGTTCCACTTTTCAGATCTTCTGGACAGCTAGGATTAGTGTCAGAATGGTAAAATCCAACTGATAATGACTTGACTCATCAACGAGTTTCTTCTAAGAAGTCCAGTAGTAAATTGCGCATTTATATGAGTACTGGCTGTTATCCGCAACCTCGTCCGTGTAAAATTAGGAGATATCGTTTAAAATTTTAATAAATTCGTTTTTTTACGCGTTACCAGCCAGTCCTTTTGCTATAAACAAGGTTATATCCACTATTTCTTACAATATTTCATATTAAATCAACTATCTGCCTCTAAAGTTCCATCAAAGTTGTATGCCCTATTTTACCCCCTTAATATTAGAATTTGCACAAACGCTGAAGAAAACATTTACTCATTTTTAATGAATAGCCTAAGAATAAAGCTTCATGTTTCTAGCTTTAAAAAAGACAGACTTTTATACAAATTTTAATTTCTGCAATCCCTTTTTAATTTTATATTCGCGACAAAAAGTAACCTAGCTCATCCCCAAGGTCCAATCTATCTCTACCTACCCTATATCAATATTCATTAAAATTAATGCAGCGGTTTAAGCGTGAAAACGTAACTGACTAAGTTACTTTCAAATTTATAATATTAAGTATGGATGTCCTGAAGTACCACATTATGACTGTGCACCATCGTGCATTGTGTCCTATTGTTGTGACCAAAGTTCATTGTGATCTCTTACACCTACACTACCCGAGTTTATGTCCATTCTTCGGTTCACTTAGATGTTCCCACGAGTCGAAACGTTTATGTTGCTCCAACGGACCTTTTTTTCCCACCATACGTGGTGTAAGAGGCGATCAAAGTTAAGTCTTTGAACAAAGTTAACGAAGTATATCTGGTCCAACGAACTTTAGTCGCCATAACTGCCTTCTTAGCGTGCAATTTTAACGGCGCCCATCTTAACAGAGCGTATTTAATAAAAACGAAAGAATACGAATTGAGATCGATAAATCACCAAAATTTAATTAACGCTTCATAAGTATACGTAAGAAAACGTCTAAATGAATTTTTACCTTGGACATAATGAGATCGGTGTCGTCTAATGAGACTTCAGACGGTCCGCTGTACCAACTGCTGCGCCGTAACTCGCCTAACATGAAAAAAAAAATGCACAACACCTCAGCCACACTAGTACATTTTTTTTTTTTTATGTTACAAGGGGGCAGACGAGCAGGCAGTAGGCACCGAAGTGCCTACCGTCGCCCATGGATAAACCAGTAAACAATTCGTGTTTACGTGAGCGAGATAGCACTATCTTCGTCTAACTCCAGCAGGAATTAGCTATCTCGCTCACTTTGTACACTAGTGCTAGCCCAAATTAGTAACGTCGCCGATGTCCGCGGTCGAAGACGGCCCTTTGCCACTTTTCTTGTAGCATCTGTCCGCAACACACATGAATATAAAGTGTCTATTTACGTCAAAGTAAAATTATTTTGATAATCGATTGTTGATAAAGTTTTAGGTATATTTCCTTACACACAATTGTGGGCACCGTATCATTGACACGGCTGAGACGGTGGTAGCTGCTTTCCTGTCCCGAACCCGCTGGGATATTGTCGAATCAACTCTAACACAAGTTTGTCATTTAAGCGTAGTAGGAGGGTAAACGGGAATATTAATATTTGAAATTGGTGGTGGTTGGTGGCCAAGAAATTGGTTTGCACGCTAAGGTCGAATGTCGCTTGCATGTCAATTAATTAAATAGCTTATCTTTATAAATAACCCTTATAAAAGCAATAACCCTTAGCAAAATTTTCCTTGACTAGGAGCTGTCATCTAAAACGGCAAAGCCCTTTTTTGATCGACTATACATACATATTTGTACATATACATAAAAAGAATAGCTAACTTTTTTTTAAAGCATTAGAGATTGCTTTATAACCAATCTCTTTACTCCATGAGCGCATCTATTTTTACCGTTATGGCTTTGTTAATTCACGGAATCAAGATAATTTGAATACCATTTTGAATATTATTTAATAAAGATTAATATGCATGACGACAGTAATCAGAAATCTAGATGATTTCTGTATTTTCTGTAGTTATGTATTTATCTGATAAAATAAGATACGTGAAGCTTAACAAACGTATTTATTTTTATATTGCTAGCGAGATTAAAAGAGATTAACAAAAAACGGTAACTACAAAATACAACAATCCGCCACGATAGCTAAAACCCCAGCATAGGGTGACGTTACCGTATATTATAATTGCGTTAAAATAAGCCATCGCAACGTTTTAAAGTGCTCGTTTAGATATGCGACATTTAACGACAGCGGAAGCGGCGAAAACGTCGAGGTGACGCTTAGTGGAACGCACTGTTAACATAAAGTGACGTCTTCAGAACTTCGAGTGTTTCGGAGTGAATTTTAATTCTTCCATTTAAAATGGCTGCTTTTTGCGTTCATTTCTGCAGAAATATTAATTTTTTTTGGCAATAGTAGATACTAGAGCACATTATAGACCTATTTTTCAAAAGTTGTCGTCATGCCTGTTCATGTAATTTAAAAAAATATTCAATGTAGTAATCGCGTAAAGTGGTGAAAATTGTCCGAGGATCCCCCTCCTGCCATGCTTTACATGAAACATGATTTCCCAAAAATAATCCACTGAGATTAAGTTATTTTTAGGGTTCCTTAGTCCTATAAGGCAACCTTAGAATTTCGCTCTGGGCATCTGTCCGTCTGTTCGCCCGTGCATGCCTATCTCCAATAAAAAAAATAAAAAGTTATCTCCAATAAAAAGTTAATTAATAATTAGGTTAATAGAATGTAGTAAATAGTAAGTAACTCAACGTTCGGGCAGGACAACGTCTGCCGGGTCCGCTATTTACAAATATGATACAGAGCACCTTTATGAGTTCACTCAGCGTCCCACAACGTGTATCGATGTCCGGAGCAATTAAATTAATAGTGCGAAGTGCAGATGTCACAGTACTGTTTCTGAAAGCAGTCAGTATTTAGACATTTACGGTGAGAAAACACGATGTGAAGTATTTTAGCATCCCAGAAGGATCCAAAATTTATTATATCCCGACGGAAAACCGTTCCCGGGTAGAATTAATAGCTTTATAACCGGATTCCCGGTTAATTCGGGCTTAAATACCTCTATAAAACGGGAGTCGCCTTCCACAGTTTGTTACAGAGAATGCTACGCATAGTTTATAGTCTAGCCGTCTTGTAAAACTGAGAATTTTATACACGTTGATAAAATTTTGTGTACCAATTACACAGTTAAATGTTATATATAATGTTGTATGAAATTTCATTACTGCACTGTTTTTTTTATTTTCGTAAAAAATTTATCACAGATGTTTAATGTTTGCTATTAAGTTTCATATAAAATGTATGCATCGGACCAAAAAGATACTGGCTGAAAATGTAAATCGACGGAATAAAACCGAAAAAAAAAATACAAATGTGCATATTCTATACCATTGTAGGACTTTAATACTTCATATTTAGTACGAAAAGCTTACAAAATGGAAATAGACAGCGATTTAGTTGAAAGAAAACCAAAATAACATACGTGCATTAATGACGCACTTTCTGCTCGTTGCAATAATCTATTACTGTTCAATAATTTCCAGAAGTGAAAAAAAATGCTTTAACTAATCGTCCATTGACTGAAATTTTTTAATTTAGTCGTTTAAACATATATCAATTATGTTTAATTTACAGCCGGTTTAGATAATTTTTCTGATGAATCTTCAGCACTTTAATATAAAATAAATAAATGAACCGCTTTACTATACAAAAATTATCGGCCGATACTGTTATACGTCACATCACTAGTATAAATTCAAAGTTCTGAACAATGTTATTCACTCAACCATTCCGCTAAACACAGTTGGAAGTTAACAAACTATTGTTTGATTGTAGCATATCTGAGATAAATTTTGAATACAACCGCAACAGGGAAGTGGTGCGGATCGATATTTTCATGTCGATACATTTAATTGAAAGCTTTTATTTAACTTGCAACGTATGTTTGTTCGGGTGGAATCTTACAAATCATTTTTGGAGCAGATACCTTCAAACGATTTAACTAAAATTTTGTACACATATGTATATCGGTTGACAATTAATATCATGATGACATGAAACTGATATGATGATGGAGCTAGAAGGAGGCCACAAGAACTTCGTTCTAAAAGGATATATCCGCATTGAGCTTTGTCTCCTTTTATTCGTCTTGATGAGTACTTTCTATTTAGTGGTATAAATTTAAATAAAAGCTTCTTTACTTAAAATTTATTTTACTTATGTTTTTTCATTTTGTTAGGGACGAATTGGCAGGCGAATTTGTATGACTACCGATGCCCATGGACAACTGCAATACAAGAAAGCTCGCAGATGCATCGGCGGCTCTAGATATTTTTTTTTGTTAAATAAATAAATATATAGGACTGTATGACATACGGACGTCTGTGCCTAAGGTAGACAACTTAATGCCTGTGTTATAGGTAACAACCGCCTGTTATACACAATTTTTTTTAGAAATATATCAATACATACAATATGGATAATACACCCAGACTCGAGGTGGGAATCAAACCCACGACCCCCGGAGCAGATGGCAGGGTCGCTGCCCAATGCGCCAACGGGCCAGTCTAATATGAAATTATATATAAATTAAAACTTGCAACTAAAATATACTTCTCAAATAAATATTAGAAATGCATTGAACGTATTAGCCTTTCGGTTGCTAATCGAAAACTGGCCATGCACACATAATATTCGCGGCATGGCATTGCCTTTTCACTGCCACATATACTTATAGATATAGCTGTCTTCTGAAAATCAGTGTTGAAAGTGTTAACTCACTTCCAACAATTAACTATGCAGAAGTCCTTTTTTGGGGCATCACAGTGATAGTTTAAGTGTAACTTAGTCAGTTTGTCAAGTTTAATTTAGTTTTTTTAATGTAAGATTACTGTTTTTGTTTATTTTTGTAGTGTGATGTCACAAATAAAGATCTTTCATTCATTCATTCAAGTAGTGTGTACTCGATTAATGTCACTTTGTGTTATTAGTTGTTAGGTTGTAGAGATCGTGGGGACACCCAGGATGACGTCAGTGGCAATCGGCCATCTTTACTCGTCCCGCAGTCAAGTCCTTTACAATCTAAGCGGACCCTGGTACTTAACCGGGATAACGCTAGGAAGAGAGAGATTCAAGTAGTGTGTACAATTGTGCATGCTTAAAAATCTTAAGTCGTATAGGTTCGGAAACACCGGAGTTTGGAAGTGATTCCAATAGACGTTATGACAGGCAAGAAACTCCTAGAAAATCCCACAATTGTAGATTTTTGTACATCAAATAACAAGAATAAATATAATGTAACTAGACAAATAGAAGAATAAATAATCGAATTATCAATAAGAAGAATATTACTTTGTATTAATTAAAGTTACACAACAACTTGATTCTTTGCCAAGGTTTGTTCAATTTCGAAAAGCAATTTCAGTTTTAAGCTAAAAGAAAGAAGATAAAGATTTACGTAATCCAAAAAAGAGTAGAAAGAGTTGTTCATACGATTTCAATTGGTCCAATGTAGAACGTCGGCCAAAAGTGTGCGACAAAAAATTGGCAATAGTTTTCAATTAGCAAAGCGAAAAACTTGAATTTGCCGGCTGTAATTTTCGTACTGGTTTAGGTGTAGAGTGGAGTGGAGTGGGGAGGGAGAAATGGCCGTAAATTTCGGTGGGTTAGTGTAGGAAAAAGTACGTTAGTGACTTATTTAAAAATCGTTATGAATGCCGAATATCGATTTTCGTTTTTAAAAAATATTTATTTATGTACCTAAAATTATAACACAAAGAGAAATTCTTTAAATATCAAGCGGTGCCGATACTATGAGAAAAAATAATGATGTTAAAGCATATAATTGTAAAGTTAATACAAACAATTATATAGAATAAGAAAATATAAACGTGAAACATTCTAATTTTATTTAGAGCCTCGATAGATCAACGGTATAAGGAATGGTCTGAAATTTGCAAGGCATTCGGTTCAAACCCAATCGCCGTTGGGGTATTGTCGCACCCACTCCTAATACAAGCTTTTAATTTAAGCTTAGTAGGAGGGGAAAAGGGAATATTAGAAATGGGAATATTGAAAATTATTCCTAATGTTCTTTAAAAACAAAAATTTAAAAAAAAATCATATCAGATATTTTTTTTCAGTCAGTAGATTTAAAAGTGCGCCGAGAATCCTTTGTAATAGTGTCTAGAATATAGGGAAATGAAGTGCATTTTTATTAATATTTGACGTAATGCTTCTTACGACTGAGGTGAGTTTCAATAGCCGACGTAGATAGCCTATAATGCAGGCTATCCAATATTCCAGGGTTCCCGGCCGATGCTTCAGTAAATGATGGTATTATGGCGTCATATTGCGTAAATTCTCAATGCTGAACTCGAATACTACACCACCGAAACGGCTACCGAAACACAATACTGTATTTATTGCCCATGCCTCAACGCAAGTTTATACGTACAAAGATAGATTATGTTTGTGGAATAAATAAGCAGCTCCGCTGGTTCCAAACCGATATATACATATAATAAATATTACACTTATCTCACTGAGAGCGGCAATGTTTCTATGAACTTTCTTGTAAAGTGAGTGTCCATGGGTATCGTGAAACCACCAACCCGTTTGCAGTTTGCACTCGTTACAGCAAATATCGGTAACAACTTATCGACTCGTCTCACATCACTACAGCCTTGCATATTAGGTACTCATATTAAGTTAATTTGACCGCAGCTTCCGATAAAGTGCTTTTCATAAAAGCGATTTGTCGATTTGTTGATATCGAGTGTTGGGTTATGTACGATGATGGTGAAGAGTAGAATTTAAAATTAGATTTTAGATGCAAAATTGATGCTAAATGTTTTATAATTAGTAGACGAAATATTATGATGATACACACAACTACAATTTAAGCGGAAGCTGGTATTAGTCTGGGCTAACTAGAAAGATAGAATCTCTTCTTCTTCCTAGCGTTATCCCGGCTAAATACCCGGGTCCGCTTACATTGTAGAGGATGTGACTGTGGGGCGAGTTAAGATAACCGATTGCCATCTGACGTCATCCTCGGAATCCCCACGATCTCTACAACCTTACAACTAATAAGACAAAGTGACATTAATCGGGTCCCACCGTTTTACGTGCCTTCCGAAACACGGAGGAGGTCGGATATCAAATATAAACCGGCTCTAGAATGGGGTCACGCGCACGCTGTAGTTGCCGGGCGCCAGGTTGCGCACCACCGTGCCGCGCCCGTTGGCCTCGTAGTCCTCGGCGCGCACGCAGCTCACCAGCCCCCCCTGCGGACCTCTCCTGTTACTGCCCAACTAACCGATCTCCTCACAACTGTCTATCGTGGGATAATAATTACACATAGTACTGCATTCAAAAGGTCTAGTACGAACGTAGATGACGTTGCGCAGTAAATTGTATTTGAAGCAGCACCAAATGCGCTTTTTGTGTTGTTGTTTTTAATCATTCTTCGAAACAACGATTGATTTAGATTTAAACACGGTACCGAACCCGGCACTCACGTGGTTGTTGTCGTCCACCCTGGCGTGGTGCACGTTGTAGGCCACCACGAAGCCGTTGGGGTCCTCGGGCGGCAGCCACGTGACGTTGACCTCGCCCACCGTTTTGTTCAGCACCTCGGCGTTCAGGTTCCGCACCATGTCTGCGTTCACTGAACACGTGCACAAGTCAGAGACCAACACTCGGAAGCGCTGAATTGACAAATAACGCTTTACCTTGTATTAACAATTAGGGAACAAAGTAATGAATAGAATAACGTTAATACGTCCTCAGTTAAGTTAATGGGGTGCGCCAGTATCGCTACTTCCAGGATGCTCACAAGTGTGATGACTAGAAGTGGTGGATGAGATTGGCCCAGGAAATAAGAAAGTGGACCGATAAATGTCTACGAAAACCAGAAGTATTACCACTTCGTGGAAGAATTCTTTACCAAGTGTAAATTTTGTACACATGAAAAGGTTCAAACAAAAGGCGATTCACCTTATTACTTGACACACTCATGAACAGCTGACAACAATGACTACACACACACGTGAACAGCTGCGCAATCAGAAGGTTCAAATAATACTTTTTGCATACATTTTCAAACAATAATAATCTAGAGCTATTCCAAAATCACAATATTCAACGTGTATATAATGAAAGCCATTTTATTTTTGTAATTTTTTTTATTCGCTGGTTGGATCAACAGGCAGACAGTCTTTGTATACTTAATTACAGTTGTCATTAAAAAAACCTAGAAAGCTAGTGGTAAGAGTTAAAACTATAGCAATGTAGATCAGGGGTCGGCAATGCGTCAACGCGGGCTGCAAGTGGCCTGCGTCCCCTGTCTTTCTGACCCGAAACTGTTTTATAATTTATAATCCTTAATTAACGATTCTTTTAAATAAATAAAATTACTTTGCACGAGCGGAACGTTTTATCGTGATGTCCTAAAACTAAAAACTAAACAGTATATGTGCTAAAATTTAACTTTTTTTTTTTAATTTCGCTCATAAATTAAATAATATTTACATACAAAGAAAATACAACATACAAAATCAAATTAAATAATTACTACATACAAATTCAAATGATATTTAAATCAAGTAGACTTTTACAAGCTCTCTTGAATAGTCAATTATTTTAAAAGTGACCACTGATTCGGAAGATTCGATCCACGAGAAAAATCAGCAAGAAACTCGTTAGCCACTCTTTTAAAAGTAGGTCTGTCAGAAATGAGTTTTTCACATTTTTACATGTTAACTATCAATACATAAATACATCAATAAATAGCTAGAAACCTATTTCCAAATAACTATTACACAACTGTGGAACGCGTAGGTACATCTCACTTTTTAATGATGCGGCCCAGGCTTGCCAAAAGGTTATCGACTCCTGATGTAGATATTACATTATTATATAATACTTTCAAGATTACATTAAAGCTACGTTGACTAAGCGTTTACACACTGTCTTTTTACAAACTTTGCGGTGTAATATACTGGTTCGGCGAGAAACCCAATAACAGGATCCGAGGTTGGTGGATGACCAATGCATTCGATCTTATATTTTTGGACGATGGATACGAACGCAATGAAAAGGAAAGGCCTAGCTAATGGTTGGCCCAGACAGCGTCGGCGCCCTGCAAACAAGAAATTAAACAATGAATTTTTTATCATATTATGGCATTACACTTGGATTCATATATGCATCACAAATTTCTATATTATAATTTCTCATATTGCACGAATTTTTCTTTATAAAAAAACTCACACCAAGAGTTCTCTTGCTGTACCATTGTGAACTGAACAGTTCACAATGGTACGGCATTCTTCATATACACTGACAACTTACAATGAGAGCGACGAAATTAGAAATTTTGAGAAATTATTATTTATTAATTGAAAGATCAAAATACTATTTCAGTCGATCATAAAGATAATGACTATTTTAGGTTTGAAAAGTCTCACCAATAATTAAAATATTATCTTGAAAAATGAACATACCTACATTCACTATGCACTTTTACCAAAAATCAATAATTATGATTTTAATCACCTCAATTCTGAGGGTGCGATATATGCCGTGAATTTTACAATACCTTATTTGTATTATGATGTGCTTACACTTTGCCAAACAGACATGGATAATTATTTTAAGGGATATTTAAACTAAAATTGTAGCAGCTACTATTGTTTTATACAATTTTCAAGGTTTACCTGCTGTTTTGAATTATTTTAATATATTTTTTTTTTATGTTACAAGGGGGCAGACGAGCAGGTGGCAGGCACCGAAGTGCCTACCGGCGCCCATGGACATCTGCACGACCAGAAGGCCCGTAGATGCGCTGCCGGCCCTTAATGACGAGTTTAGGCCACCGGGATTTAATAGTCGGCACAGTTTTTTCGCAACGATTTATCGATACGTGTGTAGCGGCTGTTACCGTTGTTACAAAGACACAATGAAATTCTAACAATTCATCTGGCTAAATACTTCTTTTTAATTTAGTAGTCCTATAGAGTTTAGACTTTTCGTCCAAAAGGACGATGAGTCCGTAAGGCCTCGAAAGGAACTTCGAGTCCTAAGGGCTCTCGAGATTTTACGCGGATGAAGTCGCGGGAAACGGCTAGTATATTATAATATATGCATTAGACCCGTGCGAACTCGGAGGGCTACGATAGTGTAGTGTAAAACATTTTCCGGTATGGAAAGATTAACATGGCTCTATCTAGCGTCATATGCTTTTCGGATGTCGTTAACTATGTAGTTTCAAACTCACATCCACACTACGAACATACTCGTAATTAATATGGCGCAGCATGATTACTAGCGGAACTTTATTGATATGACATTTTATGCGGCATATTTAATGGTAAACTAGCAGACGTTGTCCTGCCCGAGTTTCGGCTCGTCTTTTATTAGCCAATTAATCATCTTCTTCTTAGCGTTATCCCGGTCTAGAACCAGGATCCGCTTGGATTGCAGGGGATTTGGTTGTGAGGCGAATTAAGATGACCGATTGCCATCTGACGTCGTTCTCGAAACCCCCACGATCTCTACAACCCTACGAATAATATCACAAAGTTACATTAACCGGGTTCCACTGTTTTACTAGCCTTCCGGAACACGGAGGAGGTCGGATATCAAATATAAATCATTGCTGGAATGGGTCACCCATCTATTGCCCGGTCGCAGCAAGAGATACTTAACCTAGAAATCGACTGGAATGCACTGACGTGGACCGATTAGGCCACGACCTCCTCTATTAGCCAATTAATCGATTTCTTTTATTTATTTTCCATGTGACGTGACACTGGCTGAATGTTTGATGCAATAATAATTGTAAGTAGCACGTCAGTCAAAAGTTCTAGTTCGAACGTCATCCATCTGAAGTAGTCTGCAGTATCGAAGAAATTTGCATTATAAGGTACTTTTAAATAATCTTTGCGTTAAAACCTTCCATGAAATAAAAAAGGGAACGAAACGAAACATAGTTTCTTTAACGCGCGTTAAAAAAGCGTATATGCTATATTTTCTATCAACTACGCCAAAAAAGCGCCAACGCCGAGATTTAACGCAACGCTTGGTTAACTCTCGTACTAACGGACAATGCTCGAATTTTATATGTATATACATATAGATATTTCAGCGTTTTTTACACTACCTTTCGTTGCAACTTTTATATTTCGCTTATAATAACGTCTAATTTTTGGCATTACTTTTCGCGACGCGTCAGTAAAGACGCCTAGTTTTCTGAAAAGTCATTGCAACTCTTATGAGCCGCTAATGAAAACGCCTCGTTTGGCACACATATAGGTATCGGGCCTTAAGCGCGTCGTAATTCTCGCCGGGCGGCGGTTAATTTTTAATAAGCCCGCGTAATTGCATAACGGGGCGAGTACGCGACACGTAAAGCTGGCTGCCGCCCGGTCAGGCAGGCAGCGATGCTAATATTTGCATATCGCAATTGATGCCCGGCAATCAATACTGCAAATAACGGAATTGTCACATAAAATCTGCAGAAAGGCGTGACGCGCGTTATTAACAGATTTAATTGTTTTAAATACATCAGTAAATAATCCCGCTATTACCCCTGCTATGGACAGAAATTAATAACGCCTCGTATGTACCTACATTATGAATGTCGCCCTGTGAATAATGTATTGAAGTCGTTCATTTATTATTCGTAAAATATATATTGAATTTTGTGATATTAATTTTCGTGCGATAATATTGCGAGGTTTTTATTAGCTCTTTGTTGTGATGAAATGATATTTTGATATTTACTCTGTATGTTGGATTATAATATTTCCGAAAATTTTACCGTCATTTTGAGATAGATTTAACGCTGTACGTCACTGCAGTGTAGTTAATGTTATGTATCTGTGCAATACCTGGCATGCCTTACATATAACTTATCCATCTAGAATATCTACAACTAACTGGGCCCGCGACTTCGTCCGCATAAAATTAGGTAAAAAAATTAGATTCAATTTTATCATGGTGATATATGGCCTATAGCCTTCCTCGATATTGAAATATTGTTGTTTATTGACCTTGTCCTTATTTTATAAAAAAAAAAGATTAATCTTCTACATTTGGGTCTAGGTTTGATCATATGTATATGGCCCGCTGGAGGTAAACCTATATCAAATAGTGTTTTCGATATGGTTGTAAGAAACATTAATGTTTTGTATGAATGTATATTTGGAAATGAGCTATAATTTAAGTTTAATATTCTAATCCATTTTGGTTATGAAAATTTATAAAACCTTGACTCTGAGGACGATGTAAAATTGATAGACAGTGACAGACAGAAAAGGGCAGAAATAATTCTTAGAGAGAACGCTAATAAAATTTAAAAGAGTACTAAATTGAACACGATAATCACGTTTAATAAATAGTTACTCCAATATCAGATACACACGTAAGCAGGCATAGAGTGTACACCTACGCACTCATTACCGATGGCGAGTCTATAATTTTTTGGCCTAATGGGCCCACATTAGTCATGCGACGGGCGCCGGCGCAACCACCGATTAAATACGTAAGCTAAACAAAAATGGCGTCCGATATTAAATTTGTATTTGGTCAACTAATTGTGCAATATTTATTAATGCTATATGTAATCCTAGAAGGATCTTATGGTGCATCCACACAACACAACATTAATGAATGCAAGCTAGTAAATTACTTTGTTTAAATCGCTGAATAAAAATTAGGTAAAATTAGGGCAATTTTGTACCCCGTATGTTACACCACAGCATTGCACTGACTTATTGTCGTGCCTCAACGTAGGTTTGCAAAAGATTAGCAAGTGTTGTAATAGATTCTACTTATGTGACAATTCCTTAATTTGGTTCCTTTAATGCTATAATAGGCTATTTTACTGTTTTATAAATACTACACTGTTAGCTTTATCTGTTTTAATTTTTTTTATATACCATATGATGTTTGGATACCATGATAATGTCTATTACTTTCGCCTTATCAATTTCATTTGTAAAGGTTTTTAACACTGCAAATTTCATGTTACTTCTGATTATCGCTTGCGTCACTCGTTATCGATTTCTTTTTAGATGTTTTATGTATCACTACGCACTTAATATTCATTTGAGGACGCTCAATTTCTGCTACTACTTTCCTGTTTATTTCTTCAAGTACATAAGTACTGTATATCTTAAAATCAATTTCAGACCCACCATAAATAGCAAACATGTGATTTCGTGTTACTTAATTGCTGCGATAATTTTTATCTTAATCCGTATTCGGTCGATGACCTAAAGCAATGTCCTTCTGCTTTTCACTGTCAAGTGCAAATATTTTATCTTTTGAAACTTATTTCTGTCACTATGCCCTCGATAATAGGTTTCAGATAGTAATTGAATTAGTCACCTACGATCTCTTGCAGAGATACTTTTTTTATAAGTCCTTTTGAGGAGGCCGTATCTTAAGCGGCCAGCATATGAGTCGATTGCTGGGTTAAGTAGCTGTTAACGCGTCAAGGTGGTTTTTCTAACATATTACCTCCTCTGTGTTTCGAAAGGCACGTTAAACAGTGGGTCCCGTTTATTGTCACTGAGATTCTTGGGGTTCCAGGGAGGTCCAGTCGATCGTCTTAACTTGCCCCACTGGCACATCCTCTGGAATTCAAGCGGACCCTGGAACTAGACCTGGATAGCGCTAGGAAGAAGAATCAAAAGTGGTTGCGAATTCTAGTGTTGTTTATATGTATGTATGTTTATTCGTGCACTTATTAAGTTCCATAGTACTTTGTTTTTTAACCTCCGTATAAATTCATATGTTCCTCGGCTTGGCAGTGCCCCAAAACTGTACTCATATGTCGTACATCCAGACAGGTATTTGGATTGCATAAACAGTTTTTGGGGCTAAAAGTGATCTTTTAAAATTGTACAACAAACTTATTCATTATATTGTTAATGTTCACATTTCTTATTGACTGTATTGACATTGGTGATTTTCTTACATTTTGTACGGAACCCTATTTATTTTTCGAAAATAAAAGCAGCCTATGTTATTCCTTGTGTAATAGGTTCCGGGGTTACGTTAGACGGTAGTCGGTCATCTTAACTCAGCACACAGGCATATCCTCTGCAGTTTACGCTGACCCAGAAGTTAGTTAGTTCAGAAGAAGAAGTAAAAGAAAATCAGGTGTGGTTACTATATAGCTAAAGTTTCGTATACTTTACTTAGGAGCCATCATAATGTTCAAGATTCAAAAATGAGAAGTCTTCTGAAGGCATAAACTA
Organism: Charaxes varanes; assembly: GCA_024363005.1. Classification (NCBI taxonomy): domain Eukaryota; kingdom Metazoa; phylum Arthropoda; class Insecta; order Lepidoptera; family Nymphalidae; genus Charaxes; species Charaxes varanes. The sequence goes on from JANCMC010043217.1 coordinate 20,922,970, forward strand.
TAACAGGCTCTCTGTTGGTGATCTATTAGCTCTTCGTCTTTCATATTTATCATCGATTTGTGCAATAACAATTGGTTATATAGTCAAGATCAACAGTAGCACGGTGATGGAAGGAATTTAAAATGGTTTAAAGTACGATCGCGAACTGTTGTCTCCAAATGTCGAGACCTTGCAAGCCCGTCTAAGGAGGTATGAGCCAGTGAGTCATGCAGTTGAAAGCAATGTTCAATTGATTGTTCCGGTATAGAGTGCATTAGTCAATGACTTAGGTATACTATTCGTACCGATTCAAAGTTAAACATGCATATCAGTGTTGGCCATTGCTGTGGCCACTTTCTGGGCGGCTACTGTATGACTACTAAATTCATGAAGTTTGTCATTGAATTAAAAGGAAGAAGAGTTTCTTCAAATCCTCGATAGCTCAACTTAGTACTCACTAGCTGTAACCCGTGACCACATGATGAATGGTTTTTATTTTTGGTGGGGAACCCTAGATATTTTTCTAAAACTAAAGTAGTCTATGTTATTCCGTAGAACATCGGATATCTGCCAGTGAAAGTCTCGTCGAAATCGGTCAAGCCGTTTCGAAGATTTACCGGAACAAACCGACCGACAGACAGACATTTTTTTTAACTTGCGGTTTTGTTATAGGGATCGTATACATATTCATTTGCAATTAGTAAAAAAAAACAATTTCGACGTTACAAACGGACACTTCAATTTTATTTATTATTCTGTAATATTATTCCCGTTCCCATTCCCTTTATTTTCATTTCGTTCCGTTCCCGTTCCTGTCCTAGCTCCTGTTCCCGTTCCCGTTCCTTTAGGAATAAATGCATTTTGGAAAATCATAACTTTGACTGAAGCAAATAGGGATTCATTTTTATGTACGTCTTATATATAAGATTTCATGACAGAAAGCAAGTCTTTACGACAGAAGAAGAAGGTTTTTTGAACGTTCCGAAATCTTATCGTTTGGGAAACACCAGACATGACAACTAGTTTCATAGAGATGTTGTGCAAGGGAGGAAGTTCCTAGCAAATCGCACGGTTGTGGAATTGTTCTAGATTTTGGCGTTTCGTATGATTACGCGAACCGTTGCACTTTCAGATTCAGCGAGATATTTCAAAATCAGATTTCACTATGTAACGATTTCCAACCGTAAGTTTCGATTTGTTCTTCAAAAAAACGAAGAACATAAGTAGACCAATCAAATGAGCCCAATAAAAATAGCTAGCTAATGTAATTCGCTTAAAATTAGTAGTGTTTTTTTAAATATTAAAAGTGGCAAACGAGCAGGCAGCTAAGTGCCTACTGACGCCCCCAGGAGGCAAGCAGATGCGTTGCCGGCCTTTAATGACGAGTTTAGGCCACCGGGAAGTCTCACAAATCGAACGAAACGCAACAAGAATAATACTTGACGTGACAGCATTGCTGCCACTCCACGCGGATCAATTTAGAAAAGTAAATTTAAAAAATATATATAAAGCAGATCAAGGCAAAGCATATAGCGCCATATAGTTTACATTTCTAAAGAATTAATTTAAAAACTCCTGTATAATTACAATAGTCATTATGCGCGCTTGCTTTATCTTTTTTGTAGCATCTTCAAGGTTAAAAAAATCACATGACGACCGCTTCCGTGGAGTACAATCTTCGAGTCGTTAAGATAAAGTAAGCATTTAAGTTGTTTGGTTTATTGTTATTTTATCATATAAATATGCACTGGCGATAACAACGGTTTATCTATATACAGCCTTCTTACATCATAGGGACATTTTCTCATGTAGTCGTCCACTAGTCTGTGTTATAATTAAGAGTTGCGAGTGTTTTCATCGTAATTTTGTAGATTTTCTATACATATTAATTAATAACGCGTCTAATATCAACTGGTCATACCATGTCATTTTGGTCCTACACAACCTAAGAGTGCATACAGTCTAAAAATGCACGGCAATCCAAAGTATTCACCTCTACTTGCAAAATAGAGTGTAGACACAAAAACGCAGGCTCGTTAATATCATTGGCTTACATTGCGTGGTTGAGTTTACAATAAAAACACATATTAGTACAGATTACTAGTTGTTCCCACGACTACGTCCGTGTTATATAAATTGATATAATTCAATTTTCGGAACCTTAATTGTTTTTTTTATAAAGTAGCCTATATTTCCTCATATTTAAGTCTATATAAAAATGAAAGGTCACTTAGCACAGCATCTCGAAAACCGCGGGACGTACAAAGATGAAATTTGGCAGGGAGGTTTATTTATACATAGTAGACACCAGGTGAGAACGGATTTTACCATAAAACCAGAATGACATTAATATAAACTTGAACGAGTTTATGTCACAATATTTGTAATATCTGGTAATAAACAATAAATAAATAAAAAAATTTAAAAAAAAATGAGCAGATCTAAGGGCTCGCGCGAGTTTAATGTAGACGAAATAGCGGGAAACAGCCAATTTCCTTATAAAATCGCTATATGCAAATGAGAGCCCAATCAAAATCGGACCAGCCGTTTTGGAGATTACCCACTTTACATATGTCTATGGGCATCAATGCAAACTAATATTCATAATATATTCAAACAGTTTTATAAATGCAGACTGATACGTGAACGATACAGGAAGTGAAATAAAGCATGCTGTTAGTTTACCTTAGTGTCACGTTCTAAACGATGACGTCATTACCGAAAGTATTGTAGTGATATCATCTTTATAGAAACATTTTAACCTCTCCGTATACGATCTTATTTTTAAATGTCTTTAATATGTAGAAATATTTTCGTTGTGTTCTCTATAGTAGAGCTCATTTTGCATAATTTTAGGTTATGTTCCTTCTTAAGGCTAAACAAACTTTTACATGAAATGTGGTAGGGGAGAGTGGCAGATAGAAAGGGAGGTCTATGCCCAGCACTGGGCGATTAAAGACTGATAGATATATAGATGGTACGTATTATAATGTGTATTTTCCGTGACTTTAGGTCAAAAGTAGGTTCAATTTTAGCGTGATGAGCATAAGATACCGTTCCTCGATGAATGGACTATCTGCCACTGAAAGAATTTTTCAAATTGAACCAATAGTTTCTGAGATCACAGCGTTCAAGTAAACAAACTTTATATGTTAGTGTAGATAGATATAGATTGTAAGTTAAGATTCTGCATAGAGCGCCGGGTTGGGTCAAATTAAAAGATCATATTTCATGTTTTGTATTTCCGTGTGTCGGGTAGTGACGTGTAAATTTGAAAGAATTAACACTAAACCACTGTCTTTATTCTATGTATGTAATTCGATGCGACACAAGTAGGTAGTGATATCGCACGCTTATTCATAAAGTGACAGATTACGTTTTAGGTTTAAAGTGAGTGAATGATACAGGAAGCTTCGTTTCAACGTCCTCTATCAGCCGATCTAAGAATTATTTCGATATCCCCATCCAACATTGAAATACAGCTATTTTTGTCTCTTAACTAAAAGAAGTTTTTACTTAAAAAGACAAACAAACAATAATATATCATTAAAATAACATATTAATGTCATTAATCACTTCATCAATTATTATATTATATAATTTGTTACTATAATGCCGTTTTTATCAAATTGTAAGCGGAATAAGTCGTAAATGACAAAACTTTTTATGCGCTTTCCCAAAAATCAGTTTTTTTGAGTTAGGTCAGTTTATGATGAAGCGTACGATATGTCATTGGAAATGACATTTTGATCTTCTACGATAAAATACATCACACACATATGTATATTGATATTCTTCAATTACTATTTTGGGCAGCACTTAACACCTACTAATATAGAAGAGAAGTGTAAATTTAGTGATAATTTAATTTATCATGCACGTCGATTGTCGGTGTTCGCAACAAACCATGACGTAGTTTAATAAACCTACAATAAAAGTTACAATTTTATTCTCTCTCTCTACAATCTTATTCAAAAACTTGATGACATCCTCAAGACGTGTTATATTCCACAATGTCTAAAAACTCGTCTATTCAACCAATGTGTCATGTCATGCCCACCATGATTATGGTGCGAAACATGGTGCCGAACCACGACGTATGGTACCAAAACTAAAATACGACAAAGGACGAAAGTTCGGGATATCGAAGAAACAGTTGCATGCATGAGAAACTAAACTACTTTGCTTTAATCCGCGAATGAATACGAGGGAAAATCGGTGTAATGCTGCAACCGAGTGGATTGGTTTAGCTCTAGATAGAGGAGAGTGGTCTAAGAGTGGGGAGGCCTTTGCCCAGCCGTGGGACATTATAGGCTAACTAAAAAATAAAAAATATATATTGGTGCCATTCACTCTTTATCACATCGTCCGCCGAAGAAATGATTTTTGAATTTTTAATATATTTCTGTATATTATATCGGTTCTTGCGAGAGAGGGATTTCATGTTAAAATTATAAGCGACTATCTGTTTCCCGCAACTTCGTCCGCGTAAACATGCGAGAACCCTAAGGCTTTTATAATATGGGCCTAATAGAAAATCCGTTATTAGCGAATGTCTACTGACTATAAGCTATTTTGCCAAATTTCATATCTGTACGTGCTGCGGTTTTCCACATTTTGCATTTTGTAGCTTGTACATTCATATAGGTACAGAGGTGACGCGATAAGGAGGTCGTGGCCTAATCAGTGTTCGGCATTTGAGTCGATCGCTAGGTTAAGTTGTTCTTGCTGCGACCGGGTAATACTTGGGTGACCCATTCTAGCACTGGTTTATATTCGATATCCGACCTCCTCCGTGTTTCGGAAGGCACGTAAAACAGTCGGATCCGATTAATGTCATTTTGTGGTATTAGTCGTAAGGTTGTAGACATGGTGGGGGTTCCGAGGATGACGTCAGATGGCAATCGGTTATCTTAACTCGCCCCACAGCCACATTCCTCTACAATCTAAGCGAACCCTGGTACTTAACCGGGATAATGCAAGGAAGATAAATAAGGTACAGAGGTGACGCTGAACTATTAAATAAATTAAAATGTTAAGTATTTTTTTTCATTTGTAATCAAGCTATATAAATTATTGTGTCTGATCTTGTACTAATTTAAGTAGTAAAAGTACTGAATCAAACATGATATATTAGTTAAGTTCTATACGACTAACTCATAAAGTTCAAAGTAATTAAAAGGTAGTAAGGAAACAACTGTAAAGAAACTTCAAACTTTAACATGTAATGTTCTTTAAATACCATTATTTCTAATAAGTAATATTTGGAGAAAATTGTAAATAGCTTTTCCTGCGTATTTTACTGATTTATAACTATTTGTACGCTTATGTATAAGCCAAGCCTTTCAATAATTTTATTTGTAAATAAATTATATTATAAACAGTTCATTGGTCGTTTTTTTTTCATTTGGGTATCTTTAATACCGGAGCCATAGTTCAAAGTGTGTACATTTTTGTCCTTGAAGTCTACAAATTTCTACAAAACTTTGTACAGTTACACAAAGTCTCCGGCCACACTACATGATCACTGAAATGATCATTCAAATGAAGCTATGTCTGGCTCCGGCATAATGCTTATTTTATTGTATAGGTATAAGAGGGTAGTTGTTCATAAGTGTATAAATACCGTGTCACATCGCTAAACGAGTCAGTGCTATGGGAAACGTCGACTGCGTAACAACTATATAAGCATATTATGCTGTGTTAATAGCACACGTGCATGTACATTGTGGTGAGTTCTAATTACAGTAAATTTCAATAAAATGTATGTATAAATGCCACACTCATATTAATTGTACCTATTTCCTAACATTTATCTTAAAATATGCAACATGTTTAATTAAACAACAATTAAAACATGCAAAGCAAATCAGTTTAAAACGTCATTTAATAGAAACGAAACGTGTTCAGTAATTATTCCATTTAATTATGGAAAACTTGTTAATTCATAAATTTCGCTCCTGACCGACATTAATTCTAAAATTGAAATATGGAAATGCGCTTCGAAAATCACTGGCTGAAATTTCATTGTAAATGACGTTAAATCAGTTTGGAATTTAACGTACTTCATACATAGATATGAAACTCAGCCCAACGGGTAAAGAGGCGAATTGAAAAATGAAACCTTTGTAGTGCTAGGTTCGATTCTCGACCCTATTGGGCAATCGTCACGTGTCACACAAGCATAACGCTAAGTTTGAGAAGAAATAAGAATTTAATTAAAAATAATATTAGAAATATTTGTTAGGTATGATAATGTACATAATGATTCCGCTCCTTCTTCTTCACCAACACTACTAAGAAGAAGAAGAAGAAGAAGACTTCGTCTTAGTCGTGTTAGCAGATTGGTCCTGGTCATCATTTGGATGTGATTCGCTTGGCCTAAATAATTTAATCTTCAGCTGTTTATATATTTTTTTATACATAACTATTTTCATTACGTAAACTTTTCTTGCTAAATATGTAGTATTAAAATGTACTTAACAGCAAATTGATCCAATACATACATTTAATATATGGAGACCTTAAGTGTCCAGCAGTATACAATAATAACAGTATAATGAATGTAGCCATCGTAGATGAATTGACCAATTTAACAACATTTAAAATCAACTCTGGTGCTAATGTGGCGCCCCCTTAATTACGCATGTCGATGGACATTTTTGATATACAGAGACGTTACTCCTTATTAGTCTACATGATTTTTTACGAAACATAATGGGAGAACATTAAATCTGTGGTAAATTTATATGAATGTCGGAAACAGAGCTGTAATGAAATTTCATACAACATTACAGCACTCTTTTGGTCCTAAGCAAACCTACTTACTTTCTTATCGGGCATGTAGTGAGTAATGATGACAATACAGCATAGTTGGAAGAAAAAATTTAATTTTATAAAATGTTCGCTAGGTGTCACTTTTAATAGAAAATAAACAAAGTAGATTGGTTAAGTGGCTAGTAATAGACTACTCTAAATTCGTGATTAAATACGAATTATAAAACATGGGTTCCTCATTTGTTGTAACTCTGTATTTCTGTAGATTTTTTACTCGCTAAGAATTAAAATTTATGGGAGAGGTTCAATACGAAATTCGTTAAAAATAAAATGCTTCAAGAGAAAAGAATTTATTATTTTAAATCTAAAAACAAAATTCGTTATCTGGTATTGGCTTAAGAGATTTAATCAATTAATAAAAATTACCTTTAAATTTCTACTTTGAATACAATATCAATATAACTATGTAAAAATACAAACATTATTACAAGACATAGACTTTGTATTAAAATGACAATTTCATTGGTTTTCTAATTAAAATAAATCTTGGAATTGCGAAGATACTCGTTCCATATTTTTCAACACTCATTATTCTTGTAAAAAATGGAGATTCCAATAAGGAGGACCGTCCCAATGTATTAAAGTGTCCGCCGAAATCCGCAAAAAAGGGGGAGCCACATTTTTTTTAAATTTTTCAAAAAAAGTATGTTAGGAATACTTTTTAGGTAAGTCTAATATTCCCTTTTTCCCTCCTACTAATCTTAAATTAAAAGCTTGTATTAGGAGTGGGTGCGACAATACCTCAACGGCGGTGGAGTCTGAACCGGGTACCTTGCGGATTTCAGTCCAAACCTTGTACCGTTGAGCTATTGAGGCTCTACATTAGAAGGAGGAAGAATTATAAAGGTTATTATTGGCTAATTCATTGCTACATTCATACCATTCCGCGCTGTTCTGGAACGTTATTGGTCAATTCATTCTACACCAGCGCCATTTCGGGAAATTTTCGAACGATAATTTGCTGTTTACAGATGGACATTTTTTCAACTAGCCCCTCATAGGTGGTCCTCCTTATTGGCATCTCCATATTGTAAAATAACGTAAAAACCTTAACTACGAAACCTGTTTTCATACATCGACCTTAAGAACTAAAGTGAAATACTAAAATCTTTGTGACATTGACCTTTTTATTGAAAGAAATTTCAAAATACTAATAAGGTTAGTAAAAAATGAATAAGTATGACCACCACCAGGTTGTTCAAGAATTCACAACCGTGTGATTCGCTGGGTATTTCCTGCCCCTAAAATATCTGTGGGACCAGCATCCTTCTGATACTGTCGCATAAAAAAGTGACATTCCAAATTGTATGCAAGGTGGTCCCCCCCCTTCTCTAGGTTTTCCAAATTAATAGATGTAGTGACTTGAAATTTTTCATGTTGATACAACACGCTAAAAACTCCTTAGGAAAATTTTTATGAGCGAAATGGGACAAGCTTTGACGTTTTTTAACAAATATCTTTTTCGCGTATCATATACGGAACCCTCCTGTGTATGCTTGAAACGCTCTTGGCCGCTTTTATTGCTATTTCTCCTCCCCTTTTAACGCTGGTCGTCTCGCCCTCAGCGCCCGTGAGGTAGGTTTCTCGGATTCGTCCAATTTTGCCGGACTGGTGGTTTTCTAATTCTCAAGGTAAAACGATCGGATCAATTAACATGATGTACCATAAAGCGCCGCACCATACAGGCGATTCGAATAGTGATAGTTGTGACTAGAAAGAGCGTTCGTAAACTTACCTGGGTCACAAGTCCCGGGCATTGATGGATCCTTACTCTGCAACGCGATTGAATCAGCAACTGTACGATTAATCCACGGAATGCTCGTCTCTAATGGCATATAAAACAGACAGTAAAAAAAGGATTTTAAAAACAACCTTCTAATTAAGTCATGTTATGGACTAATCACCATCTTAGATTTAGTGACGTCAATTACCTTTTATCGTTCTGTACTTGCAAACGCCTTTCATTTGATATATACATATCAAGGTGGTCGTAAAGAAAAAAGCAATCATCCATCTCGGAATACTAATTAGCATTTAAAAATAAAATAACAGTAAAAGAGTGTTACTTTGATTACTACAAGAATAGATAGTCACAATAAAAATAATATGCGCTTTCACCGCTTCAAAGTCCCCCTTCGTCGTGTCTCCTTGATTTCAGAACACTTCCCTGGTTGCCTCAGTCGGCATCGGAATACTGGGGATTGACATATCGAACGACGTCAAGTTCCGCGGTCACGTGGAAGAGAAAGCTAAAATAGCCTCTAAGAAACTTGGCATCCCCAACAGGGCTAAGTAGTGCTTCATGCCATCTCACATGGAACACTGCTGTCCCCTTAGGGCGGGGACCACAACATTAGCTGCTTCTATTTGACTGCATTCAACGTAGAGCGGCACGAAACGTCGGCGACCTAGCTTTCCTCGTTCGGCTCGACCTTTTTAATTACAGGTAGCGCCATGATTGTAGCCGATTTGGGCCAGCGCGTCCGGGTACCAGTGCCTCTTTCTCACATAAGATCGGCGTGAAGTGGCGGAAATGCTGTCACGGCAAGTTATGGCGGCCTAAACTCGTCATTAAAGATTCGTCGTCGCGCATCTGCTTGCTTTCTGGTCGTGCAGATGCCAATAGGCGTCAGTAGGCGTCAGTAGGCCCTTAGCTGCCTGCCGCCAGCTCGATTACCCTGTTAATAATACCCTTGTAACTAAAAAAAAATGTAAAGAAACAATCAAATCTCTTCTCTTTATAATATTGGTAAAGACATTTAAAAGTCAAGGGTCGAAGCAAAGTTTGTCAATATTTGGAAGGCCGATCGCGAGATAGGGTCCTGGAGGAACGCAAAATATTAATGGACTTGGAAGGAGAAACTTCTTTGGGAATATTATTCTGGCTACAAGAGGGAATTAATTCTCCAGATCGCCAATATTTTTAAGTATGTTTAATATTTCCGTTTCCCCAACTGGGCTTAAATTAAAAGCTTGTGTTAGCAGTGGGTGCAACCATCGACGTCGGGGTTTGAACCGGGTGCCTTGCGGGTACCGTCCAACATCAGGCTATTAAGGGTCGTAATATCACACACAAAATAAATCTATATATTAGTTAATCGTTGTTTGTCTCACTAAAACTCAGAAACGTCTAAACCATTTTGAATTATGTTTGGTTTATTCGCCTAATTTACGGGAAGATTTAAAAGAAAATAATGAAAGGAATAGTTAAAAGATTATTTAAAAGTACGATAAAAATGCATTTTTGTTTACTACTTAATTTAGAATAGTTCAAATAGAATACGTTCATTCTAAATTATTATACCATAAAATATAATTTGCCAGCTTAGGTATTTCCAAAAGAATACTACTTAGGGACCTTCAAGAAAAGTTTTCCCATTGTTTTATAAAAATAAAAAATCGGCCAGTGTCACGTTTTATGGAAAATATATAAATGCAGATTGGCTACTTGGACTAACTTTAGACGAATTCGAGCAAGACAACGTCTGCCGGGTCCGCTAGTTTTATAAATAACTGCTAAAGGGTATTAATATACAATATTAAATTTGTCTCTACTTAAATATTAACTACATATTAAAAACACGCTTGTTCGTAAAGCGTATTATACTGTCGAAGACTATATTAAAGATGTTTTTTTTTTTATTTTATGGCACCAAAGTGCCTGCCGGCGCCCATGGACATCTGCACATCCAGCAGATGCGCTGCCGGCCCTTAATGACGAGTTTAGGCCACCGGGAAGTCTCACAAACCAATCGAAACGCGACAACAATACCATCACCAGACGTGACAGCATTGCCGCCACTTCACGCCGATCTCATGTGAGAAAGAGGTACTGGTACCCGGACGCACCGATTTTAATCAAATTTGCACATCCTATGCGGTTTAATTCAACTTGAAAGATAGAATAGCTTATATTTCGAAGCGCCTTACTGTTTGTAAATTTGATTTTAAAATTGTATTTTTGTTTTAGGTACACTGAGTATGATTTTTAATTAATTTTGTGGGAATTTTAAGAAGAAACGTTAAGTCCGAATTTTCGAATTTCACGTGCCTTTGTGGTCATTCTTTTTCAGTTGATTTGTAATCAGTTCCTAGATGTTTGAAAGCGGTAATGTTTTTGAAACAATGTGTAAGTCAAGTTTCATGACGGTTTTTTGTTTTTAATGCATATTTGTGGCAAAAAACTTGAAAAAAAAAAATTGAAATAATATCGTTTTCGGTCTCGTATTTTTAAACCCTTCATTGAACCTTAATTGTTGTTTTAATATTGATATATGACCAACGTTTAATCGTTTTTATAAGTTACAAGAAGAAATAAAATTTAATTTGTAATACTTGAAAAAAGTATCAAATTAAATTTCATTTCATTTAAAAACGTTATAACTCAAAATGGCTCACTTTTGCATTATGCATATGGGGGCTAACATTTTCAGCAAAAGTTACCCCTATCACTTTCTAAGGGGAATACGCCGAATAACCAATAATGCTGTACTGTCATCCCATCTATAACACAGTGCTCTTATAACGCATTAATTTTGTTCAATAATATATAAATATTATAATATAGGTATATAATATTATAGGCATTTGGGGCCGCACAAGCGCGTTGCACAAGAATAATCCTAAAACGCGTTTTCCTATAACGTGGAATAAGCCTATCGTGTTATAGGGGGGATTACAATATATGTTTTTTTCCTAATAGCTAACTATTATTATAAATGTTTATTCGTATAAAATTTAATACCTACTCCAATTGATGATGACGTAAAAAACTGTCGTAACCGCAAGCATGTAAAAAACATATACCTGATTCATAATAATTAAGGAGAGACTAGACGACCTCGATAATGACTGCTGAATTCTTGACACAGGTTAAACACCTGTGGACGAATCAAACAATTTTAATTTGCACATTCGGAATTCCAGATTGATTAGTGATAGTGACTAATATCGCAGAGTCTAAAGCACTGGACCTCAAAACTGTAAAATAAGTTAGTTGTTTCTGTAGATTATAGGCAGTCTACAAAAGGCTATAACGCAAAAATTAGATAAGGGAACGTTCGGCACTGCAGGAACTGCGTTTTTTGAAAAACGCACCTATAATCTGACAATGGTTGATTCAGAGCAGAAACTTTTGTAAATGTGTCTTCATATATTTTAAAATATTATTGGTACTTATGGTGTCACCTGGTAAGTGTAGTGTAATATAAATGGGAAAAAAAAGCAAAAATACACTACTGCTTACATATTAAAGTGGCTAAGAGCGTGCCAAGACACGCATATATAGAAGGGTGCCGTCTCTGTTATGCAATAAAAGAATTTGCTAATGAATGGGAGGGAGGGGTTATGAACCACTTTGCAATCGGACACACGGACAGAGAGAGCTGAACTAAGGGTTCCTAGTACCACTACGCAACCCTAAAAAAGGGGGCTTGTCTTTTTCTTTGGCCGTTAAATCAAATAAACTGATCTACATTTACGTCACAGGTAAGAAAAAAAAAACAATGAACCTACACTATTTCGATGTCAGTTAATAAAATAGACGATGTGTCAGTTAATACGCAAGGTGCGTAATGTAATACAGAAGTGTAATTAGATTTCAGTGCACATTGAGGTGTATCGGGTTTCGTAGGATTGAGAAACACTTGATAGGCTTGCTGTGGAAACTATCACTTGGAAAACACCGTCTATGTCTACATAATGAGATAATAGCGCAGTTGGGGCGTGAGACTATTTGATATTTTACTACCCACAAATACAGTTTTTTTACAGGATAAATGAAGTAACATTTCACTACAATTGTTCATTGTAAAATGATATAAACTCAAGAGTGTATATCAAGTCTAAGCGTGCTTTTTATGTTTTGTGTGAAAATCGGAATACTTTTTCACGTTCTAAGCTGTTGGGTTTCAAAATAACATTTTTATCTATACGCACGCACGCACTTGTCGATGGTCTTCCTTAGTACATCCCAGCCCCCTACACACTACCGCAAACTTGTCGGCTGTCAGCTCACGAAGCATCGCAAACCACCGGCGCAGACGGCGTAGCTAGTGATGTGTCTAACGCGTATCGATAATCTCTAAATTGGATTTAGTTAACTGAGATAATACCAATTTATTCCCTAAGTTTTATTGAATTAATATTTTTCATGTAATTTTAATGTCAATTACTTATTAATATATATTGAGGAAATAACACTGAATGTTAAATGTAGAGTATCATAATGGACTAGATGTGCCTGCGACTTTGTCCGCGTACAATTAGGTAAAAGAAATAGATTCAATTTAAGCGTGATAAAAGGGCTATCTAGCACTGAAATAATTTTTCAAATCGGGTCAGCAGTTCCTGAGATTAGCGCTCATAAGTAAACAAACAAACTCTTTAGCTTTATATATTAGTATAGGTTTAGATTATAATAAAATTGTATCAAAATGTGGACTATTTTGTTTACGACCTCTGCTACGCGTTTACTTAGAGACAGACAGATAAACATGTATTTGTCAAAAATCTCCTTTTATAGAGACAGATCACACCAGATGGAAAGTGATGATGTAGTCTTAAAAGAAGCGTGCTTATATGTAAGCGAAGGTTACCTATGACGAAATCTCGAAAACCGCGCGGCGCACACTTACGAAATTTGGCAAGAAGGTAGTTTATGGGTCGTTAATATTCCCTCACAGCGGATTTTTCGGTAAGTCCATGTTAAGAAGATCTTGGGGTCTCGCAAGTTAAATTTTACGGACGAAGTCGCGGTAAGCAGCTAGTATTTTATATGACTTTAAGTGTTCATATTTGTTTACCGAGATGGCTTTCATTTCTCAGCTTAAACGTCAATTCCCCGCCATACATAGTAAAGAGAGCTTAACGACCGCCAAGTTTAAATGACGCTGTAAACTCTCATCTAATTTCCCTTGAGCTGTCACTCCGTTTATGACGTCATAAAATATCATACGTAACAGTTTAGTTTTATGAAATTAATATGTAATGAGACTCGACCCACTTGGTGATTAAAAGGACGAAATAAGGGAGGTAAAAAGAATGAAAAGGACACAATTGATAGCCGTGATATTCATTGCTAGAGTTAAGCATTTTTTTTTAATAAATTCATATTTTTGGAATATCATTTGAAATATTCTGATGTAGCGGTTTTTAGTATTTTTCAATAAAATTGCGACTTTTCTTTATTTGTTTTTCACTTTTCCTGGAATGAGGAGAGTGAAAAAAACAGTCACAATGTACACACGCACGCACACAAACATACAGACACATGTGTGCGTGTGATCAGAAAAAAATGTGCATTATTTAAAAGTTAACGTAATATATGGGCGCCCTTGCACTAACGCACACAATCTCATCTTATTTAAGTATATCGACACGTAAGTACGTATTCTCAAGATTTATGCTTAGTTGTGGGCGAGCGTAGTAAACTTTAAAATTATGAATGACATTTTATTCATAGTATTATTCCTATTCAACCACACGTATTGTTCAGGTGTTCTGTGCTTTGAGAGCATAAAATTGTTGTATATATTTTTCATTAATCGATTATACTACTGATTTTGAACATTCTATCATTTTTTTTGAAAATGCAACCAGTTTATATACGTTTTATATAAAGGTACATTAAGAAATAAAATTCGTTAATTGTGTCTTTAAGATTATTTCACAACGATTAAAAACTCTAAAATATGTAATTAACTTATTTATTTATATGTTAAGACATTAATAAAACAATTTTATCGATAATTTTAAAGCACAGCACTAGTGACACTCGCAGCGTAAGACGGGAAGCCACAGATGTTCAGAATAAATTGTCCACAAACCATATTTAATAATAAACAAATAGTTTTAAAAATTGCCGAGATATAACGCATATTTGTCACCACTATAATGGATTTCCGCCATTTAAAGTGATTTAGGATAATATCTTTAGCCATATTTTAAATAAATTAGGCATTTTCACTTCCTATGGGACAGAGAACGGGAACGGGAACGGAACGAAAACAGGTCTATTATAGGATAACAGAATGTAATAAATGACAAATAACCCAACGTTCGGACAGGACAACGTCTGCCATGTCCGCTAGTATTTATATAATTTAACCAGTTAATATAATTCTAATATATAGTATTCACAAACAATGAAAGCACGTAAATTTATAAAACACTCTGAGGATCGTGCTGTCTGTCCGTATGTCAATATGGCAGTCGGGAGCTCTACTCAAACAACGGCACAGACGGGCGTTTAATTTGTCTGTCAGTTGCGGCCTTACATATTTGCCGCTAATAGGTTATTCAATAACGCAACAGCTTTAGTATTAGAGCAATAATATCATAGTCATAGTGTTTGTTGCCAATCTCCTCCGAAAGGGCTTGACAGATTATGAATGAAGGTCATAAATCATTTATTGAACCCCTAAGTGACAAGGTTGCTTGGTACAGCTAATAATTTAAAAACATTGGGGAAAATTAAGTAATATTGACATCCTATTATAAATTCTTTTAATTTTATAATCAAAAAAGCATATTTTTAAAAGCTTTTACTAATTTATCACGATCACGTTGCAATAAACATCTCTTTTCTTTAGCCAAAACATATAAAAACATTTCGTCGTCATCGTCAAGTCATTCAAACTATTACTTAAAGAAAACGCTGTAGTAACGCCCGTTTGCTCAACCCCCGTTTCACATGAATGGCTCATGTCTTAGTAAGTATATAATAAAAACTCATATTGTAAAGTATGGAAAAGCGCTGGAAAAGCATTTTGGACGAATATTACCTAAAAAACGCTTTAGTACCCCTGACTCAGTTTCAGTAGCGCATGAGACGCTCGATCGACGATGAGTGTAATATAGAAACTCATATTGCAAAAAGGAATAACGTTGGAGAGGCATTTTGGACCACTGCAAAAACGCTTTAGTAACGCTCGTTTGCACTAACCCCGTTTGCGCATGAAACGCCCATGTCTCAGTAAGTGTAGTATAAAAAATTCATAATGCGAAATATGGAAAAATCTTGTTGGGGCGTTTTGAAACGGTTGCAAAATTCACGGGCCTAAGTTATTTATATCGTTCTGGGATTGGGCGAAAATTTGATTTCAGACGAGCTTGGGCGTATCTAGGCTTACAGTATACTCGTTTAATAACGATAAAGAAGGAATTTCCTGCCTTTTACTTCTGTGGAAACAGTTACCATACGTCTTACTATCTCACAAGAGGGAAGGAACGAATGAGCTTACCGGATAGTAGTCCCATGCCACGGATCAATTGTAGATGATGTGGAGGTAGGGCAAGTTAAGTTGACTAACTACCGTCTGACGTCATCGCCCCCCCCCCCTCCCACAGTCTACAATTTCACGACTAATGTCACTCAGTGACATTAATCAGGATCCACTGTTTTACGTGCCTTCCGAAACGTGAAATTCTCGATTTGAATAAATTTGAATATATAAAATATTCGAATTTAAATGAGCGAAAATAAATACGCAATTTGAACACTATTTCCTAACCGTGTTTACATTCGTAAAATCAAAATGGAGTCGTAAGCAGAAACCTATTTTGGTCATATATTCAATTTGCACCGATATCGTGCCTTGGCAAAAGTTTCCCCAAAGCAATCTGCACTTTACTGCTACTGATATAAGATCACTTTTATAATAAAGCAGTGGACGAAAGCAGAATTTCACGGGCTGAAAACTCTGTTTTATTATTTCAAATGTATAAACGAACCTTTAGTCTGCATAAGCAATTTTATGACACTTTTATATATTCTTCTTCTTATAATTGTTTCAAGAATGTTAAGTACATATTAGCTTGTTGGTGGGACGATATCGTAAGGGCAGCAGGCAGGACATTGATGCTTACCACCAAAAGCATATGGCGTGCGCATGAAGAGGCCCTAGTCCAGCAGTTGCTGATACGGGCTGATAATAACGACGTCGATGACGACGACGACGAGGACGACGAGGACGACGACGATGACGACGACGACGACGATGACGACGACGACGAATATGACGACGACGACGAGTACGACGACGATGATGATGGAGTATTTATTTTAGATACGTCTAATATTCCCGTTTCCCCTTCCAATAAACTTAAATTAAAAGCTTGTGTTTGGAGTGGGTTCGGCAATACCCCAGCGGCGTCGGGAATTGAACCGAGCACCTCGTGGATTTCAGTCTATACCTTCAACCGTTGAACTATTAAGGCTTATAAACTGCGTTAAATCAAACCTTTAGTAGAA
Organism: Charaxes varanes; assembly: GCA_024363005.1. Classification (NCBI taxonomy): domain Eukaryota; kingdom Metazoa; phylum Arthropoda; class Insecta; order Lepidoptera; family Nymphalidae; genus Charaxes; species Charaxes varanes. The sequence goes on from JANCMC010043217.1 coordinate 20,940,038, forward strand.
TAGTAAACTATACTTCAGTTTTCCCGGTGGTCTGAATTCGGCCACAATTCAATATTTGACAATTCTGGTATAAAATTTCATTAAAATCGGTCAAGCCGTTTCGGACGAGTACTGTAACTAACATTGTGACACGAGAATTTTATAAATAAGAAGATTTTATATACCAACGGTTTATATTCCTTGACCCATTTTCGTCAAATGCATAGTACTGAAACTGTTCATTTATATTTGTTGGACAATATTTGTATCGAACTCAATAGTCTCCGAGCAAAACAAAGAGCAGTAGCGCAGCACTGCTTCCGTTCTTTAAAGATTTTCTCGTACTTTTGAACGCTTTATTTGAACACTTATGGCTTAATTGATTTGCCTTTTTCTTAATTCAGGTCAAAACCGTAAAATGTGTCAAAATATTTGTAACCAGGCGTTCCCGCGACTTTGTCCGCCTAAAATTAGATATAACAAAGGATTCAATTTTTGGGGCATTACACCTTATATACTGTAGCTGCCGCTACATAACGAGATGGCAATGATGTCGAGTGCAAAAGGTTTTACACCAAAGCAAACTAGATGGCGCTGTACGGATGACGACGACCGCAGTACAAACACTAAAAATCTCCATACAAACTAACTCACGCTAGCAAAGTTTCTTCTTACGATTACTATATATAGGCCTTCCGACGAACAACTGTCGGCGAGGCGCGGCCGCCCCGGGCAACTCCAACTAGCCCGAACACGAAGATCTTCTTCTGCGGTGGTTGAACATATCGACCTTGGCTCCCACCTTTCTTTCCTCGCCGAAACTTCCCATCTTGGTGTGCCTTCCCACAATCCTATACTTTATTTTTAGATTGTTGTTTATTGTAAATAGCTTTTAGTTAATATAAAATTTATGTATAGTGTAGTACTCAGAAATAAATGTCTCTTTCTATCTTTCTAATTCTTCTTAATTTCTTTCTAATTTAAGTGTGATGATATAAGGCCTACAAACAAAGTCTTCAGCTTTATGTATTAGTATAGATTTAATTTATATTTATTTTCATTTTTAATTATTTTCATGTTGATTGTGATTTGATTTGCTAACCGAATTTGTTCTTAAATTATGCATTATTTGTGAAGGTGTTTTTATGAACGTGATATTACATACGTGTGGCGTACGCGGTCGAAGTCACGGGGTAAAGCTAGTAAATAATAATAATAAATGTCTATAGAACACTTTCCATTAAGATCTTTAACCGACCATCATGTTAGAATTAGAAGAAACTTGTAACATAATAAATGTTTGGATAAAATAAAATAAAGAAGTAGAACAAAGAAAGCACACTTAAGCTTATTCCTGACTAAATGTTCAATTTTAACACAAATCATTTCAAGCGTTCAAATAACACATCCAATCAAAGAACTCGTATCGTAGACTCGATCAATTATAGTTCTCAGGAAATAGAAATTGCCCACTACAATACAACTCTGCTGGTACTAGGTGACTATCAGTAGGCAATAACACAGTGTACAGTATTTATTTAGAACAAGAGGTCGTATTCCTGCCTTTTTTTCCTAAGTTAAAACGCTGAAAGACGAGCAAGGGAACCGTAGAAAGGTTAAAGGTTAAATCAATTCACAAGTATCCTGGAAACGAAGGTAAATTCCTGAATAAATCCAACAGATTCCTCTTTAAATTTTAACACAAATCATTTCAAGCTTTCAAATAACACATCCAATCAAAGAACTCATATCGTAGACTCGATAAATTATAGTACTCAAGAAACAGAAATTGCCCACTACAATACAACTCTGCTGGTACTGATGACTATCAGTAGGCAATAACACAGTGTACAGTATTATATAGAGGTCGTATTCCTGCCTTTTTTTCCTAAATCAAAACGCTGAAAGACGAGCAAGGGAACCGTGGAAAGATTAAAGGTTAAATCAATCCACAAGTATCCTGGAAACGAAGGTAAATTCCTGAATAAATCCACTAGAGATTCCTCTTTCAAATTTAACACAAATCATTTCAAGCTTTCAAATAACACATCCAATCAGAGAACTCGTATCGTAGACTCGATAAATTATAGTACTGAGGAAACAAGAAATTATTACAATACAACTCTGCTCATACTGATCACTCAAACCCTGTATTCAATAACATAGATTATGTGATTGCAAAAGGACAAGAGATCTCCCTGCTTTCTTGTCCTATATGAAAAAGCCACACGTATCCTCTAAACGAAGGTAAATTCCTGAGTAAATCCACCAGAGATTCCTCTTTCAAATTTAACACAAATCATTTCAAGCTTTCAAATAACACATCCAATCAGAGAAATGGACAACGGCAACACCAGGCTTGCAAACGCGATGCCGGCCTTGAATAAATAAAAAACGTAATAACATCTCTTGTAAGTTCCTCAATATATGCCAATAGTTTGGGGGCAAAGGGGGTAATATTTTTTATTTACGCTGCGCTGTCGGATTGCCAAGTATGCCTTGTTATTGCGGGGCACCAGCGTCACAACAGGGGGCCAATGGATGGGGAATTTACCCCTTTGAAGGGGTAATCCATTTCTTCCTAGGAAATCATGGACACAAAAGAGATTATTATTTCTGGTTAAAGTAAGTTATAACATGTTCGAAGATCGAGTTGGACGATTTTTAGAACTTCGATGGTTAAACCATTTTAGGATTCCGTAGTGTTACAAAGAATCCTTACAGTTTCGTTCTGTCTGTCCGTCCGTCTGTCCACCCGCAAGGTAGGTCTCCTCTAGGATTTCCAAACTATTAGACGTAGAGATTTGAAATAGGATATGCTAAAACTCATTAGGTAAATAATGTTGAGCGAAATCCAATAACTTTCTTTTTTTGTTGTATGCGTTATTGTCAGAAGGTTCGTATAAAAAATTTTAAGAAAATTGAGCGAAAGATTAAAAAAAAAATAAGAATACTTAACCACTTAATAACTAATTTATTTCTAATATAACGGGCACGGGAACGGGAACGGGACCGGGAACACTCTTCTAGGATAATGAAATGTAGACAATGGTATGTACGTCTGCCGAGTCCGCTTGTTTCTGATAAAAATAAGTAATAGTTCATATTCCGAAAGTTTTTCGAATGTTCTTTAGCAGTTCCAGTGGGAAATAATATTTTTTCCCCATTCCATTCCCCTCATGGACCCGAAAGAGATTATTATTTTTGGGAACAATATCTATTAACTCATAACTAAGGGTTGCGTCACTGGAACGGTAAAAATTATTTTGAGAAAAAGAACCATCAGTTACTGTTTCTATAGAAGCGTTTTGTATCCAGGAAGAATCCAATTAAAAGTGGATATTTCATTTCATTTATTATTCATTTGCATCATGCTAACAATACACACATGAACCCACTTCTGGGCGCAGCAAAATAATTTAAAAAAAATACAAACATAACTATTGAGGTCAAAAATTTATCAATAAATAAAGTACAATGACGAGTTTTACATACGTTACAGATATAAGTCGTGCATCGCATTTTTCAAAATTTCTAGGCTAGTACCAGAGTCCGCCTAGATTGCAGAGGATATGGGGCGAGTTAAGATGACCAACAACCGTCTGAAGTCATCCCCGGAATCCCCACAATCTCACGACTAATGTCACTCAGTGACATTGACTTGAATCCACGGTTTAACGTGTCTTCCAAAATACGAAGGAGGTCGGTTAAAAAACCATTGTCAGAGTTGGTCACCCATCTATCACCCGGCATCGGCAAGAACTGCTTAACCGAGCGATCGACTCAAATGCCATCCACTGACAAACAGCGTCAAATATTGCACATATTTGACGTTGTGGCTTAATTAGTGGATATTAAGGTTATAAGAAGATACTGCCGATGAAATATTCCCATTTCCCATAGAACATTTATGGGGGGGACGCTAATAACATAGTCAATTATCTTAAGTACTCAATCGCCTCCAACAATAAATCATATCCACACGTAGTGGGGGGAAAATAACAATAGAAATATCACCAGAGATTTACGACTTTCACTCTATTCGCCCCTATTGTGGATCAGTCTTTTGTACGTTGATATTGTATGACTAAATACACTACTGATTTGTTTTTTAGGCCTTCGAATGTTTGATAGTTGGGTTTAGTTCGAGAGACAGGGGCAAAAAATATCAGATTTTTAAAAATATATTACAAGGGGCACGCCAGATGACGGTGTATCGCCCAAGTGACTACGGCTTTTTATATTACAAGGGTCAAACGAGCAGGCAGCAGGCAGCTAAGTGCCTACGGACACTCCCACGAGCTTTTTGGTGAAAAAGAAGTAATAGAAAGCTCGTGGACGCGTTGTCGATTTTAAAATAGGTGTTTAATGCACCGGGAACTCTCACAAACCGAACGAAATCCGACAACAACTCTATCGCTTGACGCCAATCTTATGTGAGAGATATATACTGGATCCCGGACGCGCCAAACTAATTCGGCTACAAAATAAAATCTCAGTGTATACATTCTTTCGGTACATTGTAAATATAATAATTGTCAAATATTACATTTTCTTTGCACGGAGAATTGAAATTTTGCAAATAGCTTTATACAAGTATTTAGTATGCAAATTTAAAAACTTTTGAGTGGAATTTCGATCACCAGTTAATCTCTAGGAACATTACATTCTTAAAAGGAACAAAGATTTCTCTATGATAAATCATAGATAAATCAATTAACTGGGCTAAAAACTAATTCAAATCAAATTATTTATTTGGAAGAATGTAGGTGGCAAGGGTTGTTTATACAATTCCATGTCACAAACTGCCATACAAGGAAATGCAAATGTTTGATCCTTGTGATTAACTAGGCATACCTCGTGACTTCCTCCGCGTGGGCCACTCCTATCGCTTCGGGGTTTAAAAGATAGTTTTTGGATAAGGATTATTATGTCTACTAATATTTATATCTGAAGAGTATGTATGTGTGCTTCAACGCGCTAATCTCAGTTACTGGTGCGATTTGAAAAATTCTTTCAGTGTTAGATAGCGGATAAAATGGCTTTGTGTCGCTCTATTATGCAACAACAGTTTGTACAGCAACTGTTTTCAAAATTTAATTTAATCATTACACGAATACTATGATGCGTTGATTTAATATTATTATGTATCCTGTTTCTCGATTTGGTCAGGAAGATTTTTATAGACGATTTTCTTACAAATAATACCCATGTGTGCTGTTAATGAGGCAATTACACGCAGCCTAAGTGGATATCGTTTACTGCTAATTGTCAGTCATGGACAAAGATGGCCGTTTTATAAATAAACTAGTAGACCCGGCAGACGATGTTCCGCCTGGCTACTTACTATTCACTTCTATTATCCTATATCATCCCAGTTTCTGTTCCCGTTTTATTAGAAATATCGAATGACTGCGAATCGTTTCTGCATTGTGCAGCGGTAATAAAGTGCAAATTGACTCTTTACCATTAGGAACACTAGGTGTATTCCTTAGTTCATTGCTTAGACAACAGTGAGTTCTTGTAATTTAATATGAACTTTATGGAATAGCAATAAAGTTCAAATTGTCTCTACATTTTAGTCACAAAACGTTTGTATGGGATAAAAAAAGAGCCGTTTTTAGGGTTTTCCCGGCAATTATTGGTTATTTTCTCGTCGTAAAAACCATCCTTGGACTTCAACGAACATTTAAAAAAAGAATTAAGAAAATTTGTCCAGGCGTTGTTGAGTTATGCGCTTACCAACACATTTTGCGATTCATTTTTATATGTATAGATATAGAGTAAGACGTTAAAGTATTCTTTGTAATATGGCTTACAACTTTCTGTCTAGTGTATCGAGTGTACACGTATAAGTGAACGGACTCAAGACGCGACACGATCAGCTATCGGTGTCCCACTGCTAAGTAAAGGCCTCTCCTAATACCCTCCATATATCGCGGTTCTCGACCACCTCCGACCAGAGAGCCTAGCACGAATATTTCGAACCCTTCAAGTCGAAGATTCCACTTTGAAAATATTCGTGCTGGGCTCACATCGATCCTTCCCTAGTGTCAACGCGGGTTGCATTAGCGTTTATTAAAAGAAACAATTTGAACAATTGGATTGCGTATTAGGTGCAGAAACGAAAAAAAAAGGTTATTCAAAAGTAAGGTCACGTGTACATAACGCCTGGAGCGTGGTTTTATGGAGGAGGTGATGGTTTTAGCTACATTGCCTTGAGAGACTCGTCAAATTATATGATTTTCCGTAAGCCTTAAAGCATTTCCATAACAATAAAAAAAATTAATTGCGCTCGAATATTCGACAAGCTAGCGAGCGAACGTTTTGTTTCACAACTTTGTAACACTCCCATTTTCTTATATCACACTGAATTCGTTAGATAATTGAAACATAAGCTTATCTCCTTGCAATTAACTTACTATATCTTGAGGAGGTCGTGGCCTAATCAATGGTCGGCATTTAAGTCGATCGCTAAGTTTAATAGCTCTGGCTGCGACGGGGTGATAGATGAGTGACCCATTCTAGCACTGGTTTATATTTGATATCTGACCTCCTCCGTGTTTCGGAAGGCACGTAAAACAGTGGTACCCGATTAATGGCACTTTGTGATATCGTAAGGTTGTAGAGATCGTGATAAGAGAGCCCTCACGTCAATTAGTACAGTAATTAGTTTATTTCAACCACCCCTTAATAAACCGGATAGTTGTTAAATTACTACATTTTAATTTTAAAAGCATAGAAATTTCTTATAAGTAAAAAGGTCGTGACTTAATCAGTGGCCGTCATTTGAGTCGATCGTTAGGTTAAGCAGTTCTTACCACGGCTGCGTGATTGATGGGTGACCCATTCTAAGACTGCTTATCAAATATCCGACCTCGCCCCTGTTTCGGAAGGGACGGTACACAATTGGTTCCGATTAATGCCACTGCTCAATATTAGTCGTGAGATTGTAGAGATTGTGAGGGTTTTTCGTGGAGGTTCTACAATCAGGGTTTGAAAAAAAGAAGAGGTAACCCTAATTGAAAAGTTTTTACTGTAACAAATTTCTTTCTAGCCAATGAAGTAGTCAAATTAAATCACTAATGTACACATTTATAGCATTGTTTTTCACGATATATATGAGTTATAAAATTAAAAAAAAAAAAAAACTCCGGACTGTCATATAAAATAGCAAATGATGGACACCCCCACCGCTTGGTAGTGAGGGCACGTCGTAAAATAGTTACGTCGGATTTGGGAAACTCTCGGAAGACTAAAATCACAGCTGTTTCGGTTTATTCTATTCGCGCCTTTTATCACAATTACTCAAGTCATCAACGCTACAATAAAATTAAGGAATTCGTGAAAAATATGCCTTATTATAATTATTTAAAAAATTATTATTAAAAATAATTAATCGTCGATGATTAAAAAAAAAACTAAGCATAAAAATAAAAAATGCTTTTACAATACAATGATATCAAAATAGCCTCGCTTTTTCGCCCCACAGCCACATCCTCTGCAATCTAAGCGAACTCTAGTACTGGACCGAGATAACGCTAGGAAGAAGAAGAAAATAAAAAAAGAACATTTTTCGTTAACTCCCGTATGATGAATGTTGTATAAGTATCGATACGAACATGGTCCCTTAAGAAAAAAGTATATTCAAGGCAATTTATCTGCGAATCTTGTGTTTGTGCAGTTCTATATGGGCCTCGTTAGTCACTCTCCATCGGGCGAATCACTTGCCTGTTACATATACTAATATATAAAGCTGAAGAGTTTGTTTGTTTGCTTGAACGCGCTAATCTCAGGAACTACTGGTCAGATTTAAAAAATTATTTCAGTGTTAGATAGCCCTTTTATCGGAGAAGGCTATAAGACTATATATCATCACGCTTAAATGGAATCTATTTTTTACCTAATTTAACGCAGACGAAGTCGCGGGCATAGCTAGTATCTTTAAAAAAAAAAATTACAAGATTGTATTTCTAACGCTTCTTCTGGGTATAAAATCCAAGAATGGGCGCTTGCCATCACTATCGAAAACTCCAATAAAGCTTAAATCACACAACTAATGCCTTTTTAATAAAAAAAAAGCTTCTAAATCCCTAACACCTTTATAATATTCCCCCGCCATTATTACTCAATGGTTCATATAGCGAAATGTCTATAATAAATCTAGTATAATAAAGATTTCGTATTTAGGCGCAGTCACCCGTCAATATCCGATAATCTATTACCCTGTTCACATTTACAAGCACTCGCGACAGCGGATTCAAAAGCGGTGCGGTTTTCAACATTTATTAATCAAAGGAAATCATGTGGATTATGTAGAAATGTTATTTCTTTGAACCTTAAATTGTAAAAATCTAATCTATTGGCCGAAACAACTCTATAATAGCTAAAAGCTGTCACATAGGTAATAGTGAATATGCTTATAAACTTGTTAGAGAATACTAGCTAACCGACCCGGCTTGGAACCAGTGCAATATATTCATGTGTTACACGTAACATAAAACTTCTCTTGAAATTACTCTGTTTATTAACGAAAACTCCCTATTAAATGATTAATAATTAATAGCCTAATTTAAAAGGTCTAAGCGTACAAGAACGATCGGCGACATTGTTTTTACCTACTATGCGAAAACATTTAGAATGGTTGCTAAAGCCTCAATATTTTATCATTTTTATCTAAATTTCGCCTCGCCATCGCCTCATCAACATGCCACCAAAAATGCAGCTTTTTTTTTGTATCTTGACTCAATTTATCCATATTCAACATCTTTTTAATATTAAATAGACGATCTTATGTAAGAAAAAGGTAAAAACATTCCTGTAGGATTATTATTGGGTGAGATTGGCAAAGGATAGGGGAGAGCGGCAGAAGCAAAGGGAGGCCTTTGCCCAACAATGGGTTATCAAGGGCTACTAATGACGATGGTGATGATGATGTCGGTATTAGAGTCGATTAAGCAGTTCCGCGGCTGGGTGACCCATTTTGACACTGGTTTTCAAATATCCGACCTCCTTTTTTTGGAATGCATGTAAAACAGTGGGTCCCAATTAATGTCACTGAGTGATATTAGTCGTGAGATTGTAGTGATAGTGGGGGATCCCCTCAAACGGCAGTTGATCATCTTAATTTACCCCACAGCCTCCTCTGCAATATATTTACGTGTTAAAGCATTCGAGTTATAAAATTGCACATATTCGCGAAATTATTGAAGTAATTTCGCTTGCGCAAATAAATCAGAAATTGATGAAGATTTATTAGCCTCTAGTAATGAAACGTCATTGCATCATCTATTGCTTAAGAAGTTAGTTCGTAGAAGCTGATAGCTACACTGATGACCTAATAATAAGACCACTTAACTAATTAAGCAATAAATATCAACGTAAGCTGATCCCCGAACTTTAGGGCAATTACAAGCCTGGTGTCAGATGATAAAACTGTTATATCTCTGTAATATATTTACAATAGTGGGGAGCGGTTTTATGGCGTTGTTTACTGCAAAATTGTCCAGCCCTTGGGGAGGAACCTCTTAAATAATGGCCATAAATGAAATTTGATAAGTCCTTCGAAAATAAATGAAATTTAATGTTAAATCGGATAGAAGAAAGTCGAATCGAAGATGAAAATTTTAGTCGTATTCTTTTTTTAAGAAGATTGGAGAAGTTTGCTATGTATTCATTGACTTCATAATCCATTTGTCTTATAGGAGGTCGTAATATACATGAGACAACGTAGAGCGGCCAGAATCTTCAGCGACCCAGGTCTTTCCGACCGGCTCTATTCTTTGGCATTGCGGAGAAATGTGGGTTCATTCTGCATCTTTAACCGTATATCGTGTGGAGTGTTTTGAGGAATTGTTTGGACTTATACCGGCAGCTGAATGTGGAATTCAGCTGCCGGTACAAGTCCTTACGTAAGATTTATATAGCCATCTAATTTTAATTAGAGGTAGCGCCACGCTTGTAGCCGAATAGGGCCGGCGTATCCGGGTACCAGTACTTCTTTCTCACATGAAATCGACGTGAAGTGGCGGCAATGCTGTCACGTCAAGTGATGGTATTGTTGTTGCGTCTCGTACGGTTTGTGAGAGTTCCCGGTGGTCTCAACCCATCTTTAACGGCCGGCAATGGAGCTGCGAGCCTTCTGGCGATGCACATGTCCACGGGTATCGGTAGTCACTTAGGCGAACCGCCTGCCCGTTTGCCCCTTTTTAATATATGCATATAAAAAAATGATGGATAACCCCTATCACGCGTAGATTATAAATGTTTAAAACTACTGCTAGATGCTTAAATATCCATCATGGATGATGAAATATACTACATGCTTTATGATCGGTTATGACGGCGAAAGACTTTGAATATTTGCAGCTAATATGAGGTCAAACTTGTCCCGAGAATCAGCTAGTTTATGAATAATATAAAATATAATTAAACATAATTAATATTTAGGCCACTGTTTATCACCGGATTGCCGGCCCTATTTTATCATTCGCAACAGTTGCACTTGCTATTTCTGTTATCTGTTGAACACCAGCTGTCCCAGTAATGTACTTATTTTTATAGTTTCTGTCAAGTACCATGCGATGACATTATATGCGGATATTGATACTTTCTTAAAGTACTATCATAGATAATCAATAATCAATGTTTGGGATATTGAATTTTTTTATGTTCATTTTTCGACGGAAAATATTCTAAATTTAGAGGGAATTTTCAACGGGCTCCGATAAAAAGATACAAACGAAGTTACAGTTAATTGTTATATAATACATGAATATAAATAACAATCTTTATATTAATGCCATCTAACAAAAAATCTCTAAACCCACGGGACGGAAAGATGAGATTTGACAAGGAGGAAAACATTGTATCTGAATATCGCCGATCGTTCTTTTCGGACGATTAATCATAGTGACATTTCAACGAACGATGGCGATGTATATTCTCACATTAAACACAGATAAGAATGTTATATATATACATCAAAATTACAGTTAAGTAGAAAAATATATATATAAAGACTCAACCAGGAAAATAATTCATTTCCTTATCTGATAAACACGGTGCTTGAAGCCCTATAATGTAAATTTTGTTAAATTAAGAAACAGTTTTAGATGATAACAATTTCTGAGCCCACATGAGTTTTTCCCATATATGAGTGGACGCACCCAGGCTGAAATGGTGATGATGATGACCGTACTAAAGTCTCCACCGCATTATGTTTACTTTGAACCACTCAAAAACTGACCTAATTATAAAAAACTAGACCTGCCAAGTAGCATGGACGCACAAAATATCAGCAGTCAAGAACAACGCAGATCTCCAGTTTTCTCGTGACCACCAAGAATGCAATCCTGCCGAAGGATAGAGTCATTATTAGACTTAAAAGTTCAACATTGGTGAGCGCGGACTGGAACCTGTGAGATTTCAGGACCGATACCCGACTTTGTTGAAATATTGCCGCACTGTACGGATTCGAATCCTCTGAACACGGTGCATATAACCCCCTATACACAGTGTGTATAACCCCTTGAATACAGTGTGTTTAACCCCTGAACAGAGTGTGCATAACCCCTTTAACACAAAACGTTTCCAAATCCCTTTGTATCTATCGAAACTAAAGCTCCTTAATTGATTTTTACATTTTGCGTAGACATTTGTTTGCGCAGTGCACAATGCGGGATTAGGTCGACTCCGCGGATATAACTGAATGCAGTGTACATAAGCCCCTGATCAGACTCTTTGTAAACCTCTCGACATAGTGCGTATAGCCCCCTGTATGTATAATCCCCCGAAAACCTCCTAAACCTAGTTAATTAAGGCGTGTGTATACTTGTTTGCGCAGTGCACAAAGCGGGGCCTGGTTGACTACGCGGACATAGGAGGCGCCAGCGGTCTCGACCATACCAAAATGGAAGTCTACGATAGCATATGTGGACTCGACTCCAACGAAGGTAACTGAATATTCAATAGGTTCGTAGCGTTGTGCGGGACAGCAATTTCTAAAGTCAATTGTTTTTTAAATTTACTTTTAAACATAAATTAATGATATTCTTCCTTTGTAAGCAAAGAGCACTTCAGGATTATGCGGTGGAGATCGTGTAAGGGAACGCAATGGTGTATTGGTATACATATACAGATCATTACATTATATATAGATAGGTATAAACTGACGCGGACTTTTATTTAGAAATTTTAAAGGGGTAGAATTTTGTCATACATGAATTTTGAAAAACCTTAATCATTTACGCAGCGCACGCAGCGGAAGCTCTCAAATGGAAAAGAGAACCCCCGATTTTGAAACATTCTTCATTGGTGCTCCACTTCTAATGGCCTTAGCGTGATGATATATAGCCTATAGCATTCCTCCATAAATGACCTATCTAATACTGAAAGAATTTTTCAAATCGGATCTGTACTTCCTGAGGTTAGCGCGTTCAAACAAAAAAACAAACAAACTCTTCAGCCTTTACATATTTTTATAGATAAACTATAATTGTGTTGCTCTATATGTATAAACTAAAATTGTGCCAAATTTCTTATTCATTCGTGCGCGCAATTTTCGTAAAATAGTACCCAAAGGTTTTCGCTTCACGTATAAATATATAATATACGTGAAGCAAAAACTTTCATAAACAAAATTAAATCAACAACCAAATCTAATACGAACGAAGTAGAAAGGTTTGTTATTTTTATTCCTAAACATCTATATTTCTAAACATAATTTGATGACAATAAAATTGTCGAAAGTTTATTCTCTGTCAATATTATGTGGATGTGGCGGCAACAGATGTGGTTTCTTTGAACTGCGGATAACATTAACCTAACAAAAATGAAAGGGGAAGATTTACTTATCGATATTATCAGAGAAAATATTATATATTTTCTTGTCACATTACGTCGAAATTTATGTTCCGATTTCTTAATATACTGTATCATTCATATTATTGTTGTGTTTATTTTATCATAAATATGACTTAACTAGCGAACCTGGCAGACGTTGTCCTATCCGAACGTTGGGTTACTTACTATTTACTACATTCTATTATCCTATAATATTTTCCCAGTTCCCGTTTCCTTACCCTCACAGGCATTAAGTTGTCTACCTTAGGAACAGGCGTCCGTGTGTCATATAGTCCTATATATTTATTTATTTATTTATTCTACATTATTAGGCTTCGATCACTTATTAAGAGAAAAGAAAATACTTACACCTGCAAGGAGCGAAGACTTATATTCTGCGAAATTGGCATTTCACTATACTAAGTTATTAATATCATTAAAAAGTATTTTCCAATTCATCGTGAACTTACTTTAATTTCATCTCGTTGATCCACATATGCCGTTGAGATTATCCGACTAAGAAGTAATGCAAGAATTATTTATAAGGAGGTGGCTGTGGGATGAGTTAAGATAACCGATTGCCATCTAACGTTATCCTCGGTAACGCCACTAAATCTGCAACCTCACGATTAATATCACTCAGTGACATTAATCGATACCCACTGTTTTACGTGCCTTCCGAAACTCGAAGGAGGTCGAATATCAAATATAAACTAGTAATATGGGTCAGCCATCTATAACCTAGTCACAGCAACAGTTACTTAACCGAGCGATCGATTAAAATGCCGACCACTGACACCATGACCTCCTCTCCATTATAAATAATAACCCATAATGTTATTAGAAATTAGTACCGTACGTACGACTAAAAAATATTTATAGAAACTATCAACTGTCGCATTTCAAAATCTAGTAAGGTAAAGAAGGTAAGGAATACTTGTTACGAAAATCGCTTTATTGTATAATCTGGATAATCTATTAAATCCCAACTAAGTACAAAGTACCACCTTTTTTATCTAAACTAGAAATGTTTAAGCATTCATACCTAGTAAGACGATACACTTCTTCGTAAACACTTTAAAACCTAGTAAGTCAATTAAACCAATTCAATAGCCTGGTGAGTGTCTGGACCTGCTAGGTTTTTAAATAGTCAATGCATCTTACTAGGTTTTATAATCACAGCCAAATATAAGAAAGCAGAGGATCGGTAGAAGTTTGCAGGGCAAAAGTGTCCCTTACTAGGTTTTGAAATGGGGCAGCCATACTTTTCTTAAGCTGATACTTTACGTTTATGCGCTCTCCTGTAAAATGTCGTTTTAAGTCCATACTAGGTTTTGAAATGGGGCAGCCGCTACGTCTTCATAATCCGCTATTGCAACCTTCATCACTTTTCATTCTTGTGTCTTTCCACACTTTTCTCCTGGTACCATCATTCTCTATTTCCTTTCAGTTTCTTAATTTTGACTAGATGTTCCCCATTTTAGGCATAGTAGGTCCACCCTAGAGGAAACTTATGTCCTTTTTGTTACACCTTAGTTTACTCCTGTATAGAAATACAAGAGTAAAATAAGGTGTAAGAGTACTAAGAATAGTGCAAGGTGAAATGATAAACAATAAACTATAATAATTACGTACTTTTTTTTATAAAGTAAAAGGAATCATACACGAACGAGGTGAAACCAGTTATTTAAGTGAGAGATAATTTTGTTTTTAAATTTTTGAAGGCTTTAAGAACTACTAAAAGTTGGGTGATAAGGAAGGGTGCTTTATCTTAAAAAAATATATATTGACAGCTAGCTATCGGTAAATTACAATTTACTACCCAGGCTAGTTTTAAATCGAGTTTTTTAAAGTACTTTAACATGTGTAATCAATTACGCACATTACTGATAGCTTGCCGCTATTTGCTGATTGGGCGGAGCATTTTTGGATTCAGTAATTTTTTTCTGAAGTCTGCCGGAGACAAGTTCTAAAAGAGTTTATAAGAAGGATAGCAGTGAAAGTAAGAGTACCGTTTAGTTTATATGGTATAAGTGCCTTTAAGGTGATAGATAAAAGTGGCCAAGACACGCTTATATAGCAGGGTTCCGTATGTGATAAGTGATATCAAAAGTTATCCGATTTCGGTCAAAAAATGTTCCTAATGATTTTTTAACATTTACTAATGGAACATGAAAAATTGCAAGTCTCTACCACTTTTTTTTAATTAGCTTATAATGCCGCACAGCTGGGCAAAGGCCTTCCCACTCTTAGACCACTCTCCTCTATCTAGAGCTAAACTAATCAACTCCTTTCACGCAAAGGCATCCAAGTCGCCTCGCAAACAAGTGACATGATTATATACTTATATAATAATCAAATCTGAAAGAATCTTGTATTTTTTGTGTTGTCATAATCGGACCCTGGAACTAGACAGGGATAACGGTAGTGCATATAGAGAGAGTATATGCACTATACTAGAGAGTATACTAGAGTATGATATTATAGAGAGTTGAAATGTATAGACTTGTGTCCATTATTAGAGTCATTTCAATGATAGTTTTTTTTCTGCCCTTTCTAACAGATTATTCTCAAACAGATCGAAAATTGAACAATCTATTTTGTCTCAACGGTAAGATATTTCACCGTGACAAAATAATTGAATCTCTCCGACCAGATTTTTACATATTTTTAAACCGAAACGTGTCAGTAACTGATGTGATCGAAATGCCACACGTGTGTACAGCTCATGCGCAACCTATTGCTTTTCGAAGTTCGAACGTTTTTGGAAAAAGATCATTTACAATGCATCGCTCCATTTACCGTTAAAATTTTCAAAAGTATTCTATTCTATTTTTGTTAAAGTCTGCATTTATAGACAAACTAACTGTGTTCGCGACTGCGCCCCCTAAAATTAGATGAAAAATAGATTAAATTTTAGCGTGATGATATATACCCTATAGCCTTCCTCGATTAATGAGTTATTTAACATTAAAATAATTTTTCAAATCAAACCAGTAGTTTCTGACATTAGCGTATTCAAGCAAACAAACAAAAATTGTCAGCTTTATATATATGAGTATAGACTAGTAAAAATTCGCGACTATGACCATGTAGAAATCAATATTCTGTTTTCAATTTCGATTTTTAATGTTTTTTAAGAGCCCTAATTTCTTTTTATCATTATATGAACCTTAGTCTTCAAAGAATAATAAAAAAACAATACTTAAATTGCTCTAATCGGTCTAGCAGACTTTTACTATTTGACCTAAGTCACAAGACTACTTCCATTTTATAAGAGTCAAAAATCCTTAAAATCGACCAAAATCTTCAGAAGTAACGCTGAAGATGTCCCTGGTAATATCTACTAATTAAAAAAAAATAAATAAAAAAAAATAAAAAAATACTATAGCATTCCTGGAGTGCCGACAGAAGTGATAACCGATTGTCATAGGTGTTGGTAATTGTAATAGTGTAGAGAGTTCCATGGTTTTTTTTCCTTTCAAAAAATGCCCAAATCGCCTAAAGAAGTTTTAACTTCAAAAATCGTAATTTGTAGGCAGACAATCGCTGTAGTCAATGTCTAGTGAGCGTGTGCACGCCTTGCGGAGAAGCGCACACCCGTCAGAAGGGACACGCGACCCATCTCGTGCAACCCCTGGAGCCGGTCCTTAGATTCTGTGGGCAGCATCCCAAACTGGAACTCAGCGTCTACTGCGCGACTTGTCAGCAGGTAACCTAAGGTTTTCATATTTAGTTTTTGCCTCCCTACTTGCTATTGTTCTAATTTTAGATTGCACTTTGTTTTTTCTCAGGTCTAATATATATGTCTATATACAGGTACATATGTCTATGTACCTGTGCAAAAAGCTATCTGTTTTCGCACAGGTATATAGACATATATTAGACCTTCCGATCCGGGGGTCGTAGTTTCGATTCCCATCTCGAGTCTGGGTGTATATTTATATGTATGCTTATATATATTTCAAAAAAAAATATATTTGTGCATACCAGGCGACTGTTATCTATAACACAGGCAGTAAGTTGTCTACCTTAGGAACAGACGTCCGTGTGTCATATAGTCCTATTTACTTATTTACGTATTGCTATCATTTTTCCAAGATGATACGCATGGCTGTATTTCTCACAGTTTATATGAATGAATTTTTGAGTTTGTGTCAAAGGTGTGTTGCTGTCTCATTCGCACAGGTGATATGCAGAGATTGCTGTCTCATCTCGCATACGGGTCACGCGGTGGCGAACGCGTCGCGAGCAGCGAACGAGCGCGCGAACGCATTACGCGACGCGTGCGAACGCACCAAACACGTTCCTGACAACATCGACCGCGCGAACAGAATACTAGAGGTGCATGCTTCGGAGGTCGATGTAAGATATATTAACGGATTTCATCATTGTCAGCCTTCAATAGTCCATTGCTGGTCATAGGTCTCCCTTCGCTTCTGCCATATAATAGATCTTCCTCGATGGGTCGCCCTACGCAAATCGCTGAGCAACAAAACGGTCGAACAGGATAATCCCGTAAAAGCGTCCATGACTAATGATCTGCGGACAGATGAACCATGGAGAGTGGCAAAGCGATGTGTTTGATCGGGGACGTCGGCGACCCAACTAAGTATGGCTGGCACTAGTGTACATAGTGAGCGAGATAGCTAACTGTTCCTGGAATAAGACGGATATAGTACTATCTCGCTCAAGTAAACTCTTTTACAGCGTACACTAGTGTCGGCCTACGATTAGTTCTTAAGGTGTACCTGATTATCGGTCGTCACGTTTTTTACGACGCTACTTGATTCCAGATGTTATATTGTACTTGTGAATACAGTCTATGAAGATAAGAAAAGGGTGTTTTATTGCCCCGTCAATATAACCCAGTCAAGGCACCGATCCCCAACAAAAGCTATATATCATCACGCTAAAATTGAAACTAAGTTTTCTACGTAATTACACGCGGATGAAGTCGCGGGCACAGCTAGTAAGTAATAATATAGCTATCGCAGTGTGAAGAAACCGAGTCTAACCCAAGTATTCGGTGACACAATATGTTTTCGTCTTCGCATTTATTTTTAAACCCGCGCGTAATGCCCGTTCAGGGTCTCCCTTGACCCGAGCGATGCTAAATGAAATATGGGCATTCCATCTTTATGACCTATCTTTTACGATTCCTTTTATTACTGTCTAGAAATTAGGTTTCTGTTTTACGACCTAATTTAGCTATTTACATAGACCAACTAGATTTTCAATGAGCAATAAAGAACGCGTTATTGGCCTTCATTGATGGAGCGTTTAATAGTAATATTAAATATCCTTTTTATCTTCGGGAACTGTTACGCCTTTTTCTCTGTGTTTTTTTACTTATCTTTATAACAGTAGGGTTCATAGTGCGTGGCAAAAACGTACGTTGACCCCACGTGAGGAACCGAGAAGGAATCGTTTCCCGTTTTTCGAAACTTTGGATGCCGTTGGCTGTTATTACAAAATGTTCCACGGAGGCAACCAAAGTTTTATTCAACTCGAGTTTTTATTTTTTCACGAAGTAATTTTATAAGTGTTACAAAAGCTGTTGCAGTGTTTATTTTTGTTTTACTTTGAGTAGCATAAATATAATCAGTGATATATAGGCTAGGTGAGTACAATTTTCCGTTGTTATTTTCTTAATATATCGATATTCTTCAGTTTTTCTGACAATTCATCCAAGTATGTTAATCATTAATTAATGACTATAATCACGCAGATAATATGTGGAAATAACCGCGTCTTGGAAAAAATTTTGAGAAACGTTACCGTGGCTGCTCTTCTCGAGGGGTCAACGTACGTTTTTGTCAAGCGATATTGGCTCTACTATACCTATTTTGTCTTTAGTGATTTCTTTTCTAAGATGGATGGATGGATGGATGGATGGATGAGGTAGTCCTATAGAATGCTTCTCGGAAGCCTAAAATCTCTGAGACTGTAAGGATATAGATGAGTGACCAATTTTAACACTGATTTTCAAATATCCCACATACTCCGTATTTCGGAAGGCACGTAAAACAGTGGGTAGTGGAGTATTCGGTGATTATGCAGTTTGGTTACTTTTTCCAAGAATGCGTTTATATTATTTTTTTCTTCTCGAATTTGTTGTTCGCTCTCTCTGTGTTATTCCGTCGGGGAAAGCTGACATATTTTTTTTGAGCTAGGAATGCTTAAATAGGGCATCTTGGAGCCAAGGCGATCGCTGCGGAATCGCCCGTCCGCTACTAACCTATCCGCAACGGAATTACGTTTCGCGCGGAATGAGTAAGACTCAGTCGGGGAGTAGGGACGGGGGAGACCGACATTATTTTTTTTTAAATACGAAACCCTTGTATATGTGTGTGTATAATGTAAAAATGAACGTCGTAATGATCCAAAATGCCCCATTGTAGCATTCATAACTCGAAAATTGTTCACAAAAGAGAAAAAGAAAAGTCAGCCTCCCTCGACGGAATATCACACAGTAGAGTACAAACAACATCTACGAGAAAAAAAAAATATTCATTTTTGGGAAAGATAACCAAACAGCATTTTTTATGTAACAACGGGCAAACGGGCAGGCGATTTAGGTGACTCTTGACGCCCATGGACAATTGCCACACCTGGGGATCGCAGATGCGTTGCCGGCCTTTGAGAAATGAATATGCTCTTTTCTTGAATTCATATAATACTTTAAATGTTAAAGGCATTCAATGTAAATGCAGAACTAGTAGGAGTTTTTGGAGTTTACCCCGTAAGAATCGATTTTTATATTTAAGCCCTGGATAAGATAATTTATGGGGACCAAACATTACGCTGTATGTAAGGGGTAACCTTCAGTTAATAAAGGTTTGCCTAGCCATTCTTTCGATTAAGCTTGCATCATTAGAGTTGTAGATGAACCGACTACCTTACAAACGTTGTCCATTCTTTCAGCCGTTGCGGTATGAAGGCTCTAATTTCCGCGAAATTCGAACAGACCAGGGACAATGCACTTAGATAATATCCAATAGAATGGGCGTTTTCTGAATTCAGTAGGTCAATTATAAATCGATGATAAGCACGTATACGAGGATTGTGAAATACATTAAATAAAGAATTGTAAGTGGTATAAAAGGGTGAAGTATTTTCAGTGGAATCATTGTATTTTTGGTCACATCAAATACACATTTGTTTCAACATGTCAACCTTCGCTTTCCTCTTACTCTGCGTCCAAGCTTGCTTGGTTCAGGTAAAGCGCTTTTTAATATTACAATAATAAATTTCTATACAGTTTATTTTCTACTTGTGTTAATAATATTCTTCAATGTGTAATATTGCTTTTAATAATTGCAGAATGTATACAGCAACTGTCTCGGTGGAGCGTACGGATACGGCGCTCCCTACGGCCTCGCTGCTCCCTATGGACTCGCCGCTCCCTACGCATTCGGTGAAGGTTATGGCTGTGCTGGGCCCGCGTACGGCGGTGAAGGTATTGGAGACGTGGCTGTAGCTGGTGAGCTGCCGGTTTGCGGTAGAACCCTAGTCGCTGGACAAGTTCCCATCATGGGCGCCGTAGAATTTGGAGGTCCTGTAGCAGCCTGTGGTGCCGTTACCATCACTGGTCGCTGCGGCGGTTGTGGATGCGGAGGATACTAATCAAAGAATTTCAAACTGCACTGAATCTGACTGTAACCAAATGAAATAAAGCAAGTGAATCTATTTTGATTTTGTAATATTTTAAACCAAGATTTAGTCCTTGTTAAATCTTACATTTGTATATATAATACAGTAACGGCGTGGTCAGGGCGAGATGGAATGATTTATTTTTTGGTAAAAAAAACAGTTAATGTTATGATTAGGTATAAAATAAAGTACACACCAGTATACTTTACTACTTTAATAAAAATTTGACTGGCCCGTTGGCACAGCTGGCAGTGACCCTGTCTACCGGTCCGAGGGTTGTAGATTCGTTTCCCACCTTTAGTCCGGTTGCATTACGTATACGTATGTATTTATACGTCTCTACAAAAAAATAAATATTTGTGTATAATAGTTGTCTGTTACCTTTAACACAGGCATTAAGTTCTTCACCTTAAGAGCAGACGTCCGTGTGTCATATAATCCAATAAAAAAGCGATTAGTGGTAGTGTGTGCAACCATACATCTGTAGTTGTGAATTTATCAATCTACTAATATTTTTTTTTTATTTTAACGATACATAAACAGCCAACTTGAGTAAAGCATCTTATGAAATTGAATTAACACAATACCTTTGTCTTTGTTAACGTCTTCAAACACTAACAGTTTGGCAATCCTCCGCTATCATCATATATCAGCTTTTAAAGACTATTTTTATGTAATACATATGTAAAATATTTCAGCACAACTCTTAACATTCGGGAAAAAAGTTTTTATTCTATTTTCGAAACTACTTTTAAGATAGGATTAGACGAAGCCAGCGCTTGCTTCCAATGTCACTGGCAGCCAGCGTTGGCTTACTTTTGTCCTCGTGTAAACGGTTTTCAAAGATAAGCCAGCGCTGGCTGCCAGCACTGGCGAAAATAGAGCGCCGGTCTATTTTTCGAACCAGTGACCTCCACCCGCGTGCCTCGCAATTTTCTCGCCAGTGTGTCAGCCCTGGTTTGTCTGAAGATTGGCGCCAGCGTCACTGGCTTCGTCTAAACCTGTCTTTAGTCTATGTTTTTTTATCACGGAATCAAGAAGGAGGTCGTGGCCAAATCAGTGGTCGGCATTTGAGTCGATCGCTAAGTTAAGTTGCTTTGGCTGCGACCAGGTGATAGATAGGTGACCCATTCTAGCACTGGTTTATATTTGATATCCGACCTCCTCCGTGTTTCGGAAGGCACGTAGGATCATGTGACAAATGACAATGTGACAAAAACAGGCCCGAGTTATTTCCTCTATTCTAGACTAGAAAGTAACATTAGTTTGCGACACATGTGATCACAATATTTGAAGACCATCTATTTTATTATTAAGCTTTTCATACGGCATAAAACGGTTAAGTATGTACACTAATAAATGTATGACCTGTAAAAGTGGTGTCATTCTTGACAAATATTTTGTTTTTTCATTACAATGGATTATTAGACGTATAATAGCTGAAATTATTTTATTTCATATTTTTTTTGTTTTAATAAGTTGAGTAACCTTATATGGATAAAATAGTGAAACGTCAAAACTTAAAAGTTGGTCTCTTAAATCCCGGATCACTAGGCACCAACCATGATGAATTTCTGGTAGCTATGGAACGTCATAATGTAGATGTAATGGCCATAAATGAAACATGGCTCCGGCCAGGTGAAGAGGGAAGAGCACCGAAAATACCAGGTTACATCCTACGCCACATACCTAGATCGGCTGAAATTCGCTCGCGTGGAGGGGGGATTGGTTTTTATATTAAACGCGGTATAGCAGCTAAGACGCTAACTTCCCCTTCTGTTCCCTCTATAGAGCAAATGTGGATAAGTATTAAAATAAATAATAAGAGTATTATAATAGGGACGGCATATCGACCTCCATGGTTAAATGTCACAAATTTCTTTACAACATTAACAGAAACAATAAATACATTTCGTTGTTATGACTATTTAATATTAGCAGGTGATTTTAATATAAATTTCTTAAATAAAGAGCATGGTCACTATAGAATTTTAGAGGACTTTTTAAATCTAAATACATTAAATCAAATTGTAACAGAGGCTACACATT
The DNA here is from genome assembly GCA_024363005.1 of Charaxes varanes. Classification (NCBI taxonomy): domain Eukaryota; kingdom Metazoa; phylum Arthropoda; class Insecta; order Lepidoptera; family Nymphalidae; genus Charaxes; species Charaxes varanes. The sequence continues at coordinate 20,962,565 of JANCMC010043217.1, forward strand.
ATACCGATAAAAGTGAAACTTTGATTGACATGATTTGCACAAATTTTATAGATACTCAGACGTGGGTAGACTATATATCTAATCTTAGTAGTCACGCATTTATCTCTTGCGAGTTTAATGTTAAGAAGAATAAAATACCATCACATAAAATTATGTACAGGCCAATAAAAGACATTGACAATAATGAACTGAACTTAGAATGTGCGTCCGTCGATTGGGCTCACATTCGCCGAATTAACAACGTAAACGACAAAGTAGATTATTTTAATCGAAATATTTTAAACATTTTTGATAAACTTGCAAAAATAAAGACGATTAATATTAGAACTAAGTTTTATCCTTGGATAACGCATAACGTAAAATTAATGATGAGTTGTCGCGATGAAGCTCATCATAAAGCTCGAAACACAAAACGCATCGAAGATATTTCTTATTATAAGGAATTGAAAAAAAGCGTAATTGTAACAATAGCTAGTGAAAAAAGGGCCTATTTCAATATGTACATAAATCATAATATTAATAATTCTAAAGTTTTATGGAATAATCTAAAAAAAATTTTAAATGTTAAGCAAAAGGAACCTCTTTCATTGCCAGAACATCTTAGGAATCCGACTAAGATAAGTGAGCATTTCTTGAATGTTCCTGGAAATGATAACGTTTCACTAGAACGCATAAATTTTTATCAGTCATCTAAATTTACAAATGCAGTATTTACAATAACGCTTACAAATGAATCTGAAGTAATGAAAGCATTACGCTCTTTCCATTCAAACGCTATAGGCATTGATGGTATATCGTTAGATATGTTGTCTGCTACTACATCGCATACACTAGGGCCTATTGCGGATTTAATTAATACTTCGATTGATACATGCATTTTTCCTACCATTTGGCAAACTGCTTTGGTGAAACCAATTCCAAAAAAAGAAAACATTGACGATTTCAAGGATTTAAGACCCGTCAGTATCTTACCTTGTCTGTCAAAGGTATTGGAAAGGGTAATATGTACACAGATGGCTAAATATATGGAAGTTAATAATATTCTTCCACAAAAACAATCTGGGTTTAGGAAACATCACAGCACCGCAACTGCTTTAGCAGATGTTATTGACAATTTGTTATGTGCTCAGGACGAGGGCAAAGGTACTATTTTAGTATTGTTAGATTTCTCACGCGCATTTGATACTATTAATAGGCAGCTACTTTTATCAAAATTACAATATTATGGTTTTGGTGGAAATACAATGAAATGGTTCTCCAGTTACCTAGAATATCGAAAGCAGATCGAAAAAGCGCCAAGCTATTACTAAAGCTTTTAATGGTTTAATTTTTATAGAAAGATTTCGTCCACGTTGGATTAATTGGTAGAATGTGGGCACCTATCTATTACCCGGTCGAGGTCACTGATTAAGCTACGATAATATATTTGCACCTTTTATCGACTAACACGACTTTATGGACAGAGAAGATGCCAACCTTTTTACCTTATCACCTGACAAGGATATCGACATCGATACGATGAGAACAGTATAATATTATAAAAAAACTTTTTCACCAATATTTCAAGGTTCCTGTGGTTCTACACAAATCAAATAAACACCATTGAAGGATTTTTATTTCGCACGTGCAAACTGTGGAACAATCTTCCTTCTGAGATTTTCCCAGAGCCTTTTAATATAAAAGGTTTTAAAAGACGAGTGTACAGATTCCTTAAAGGCACAACGCATCGCCACCTCTTATGTTGCAGATGGTCCATGGGTGACGGTGACCACTTAAGCATCAAGTGGACCTTCTGCCCGTTTGCCCCTTTTACTATAAAAAATGGATTCCAAATGTTTATTTTGCTGCTAATATATACATATTATAATACGTTTTTTTATTTGTATAATAATATAAAATAACACTTATGAATAAAAATATTTTTCTAAAGGACGAGTTTTTCCTTTGAAATTTTCTTTTAGTTCGACAGCAGCTAGAGTACTAATGCTTCAATCGATTGTCTTCAGTTTTTCTTTGTCTGGCTTTCCACTCTACAAGTTATAAAAGTATTGAGGGTGACCTGAGAATTGTCTAGTTCACTTGAATGTTTATTCAGTGTTAGAGCATCGAAGAACATTTCACCTAGTGTGTGTGTTTTTTATATTACAAGGGACAAACGAGGAGGCGGTTCACCTAACTACCTACTCCCATACAACTTCAAGTATTGAGGGCTCGTAGATGGGTTGTCAGGTTATTGAGGAATAAGTATGCTCTTTTATTGAAGGCCCCTAGGTCGTATCAAGCCGGAACCAGCGAAGTTGGTAACTGATTTCATAGAGGAATTCCTCTAGAGTGAATTCCTTTAGGAAGTCGCACGATTATGGGCTTTAGGACATCGAGGGTAGAAATATAAGATCATCATAATTGGCGCGTTGTTTATACTTACGAAAATCAACATATCATCAATATTAAAGCAATTCAAATTCTCTTGACAGAACACTAATCGCACACTCAATCATAAACTGACCGATTACCTTTTAGGTCTAAAGTGAGTTAACGATACAGACAGCTTCATTTCAACGTCCTCTATCTGTCAATATAACAATTATTTCGCTATCTCCATTCAACGTTGAGATACAGCTATGATTGTATTTTCAACTATTTTAGTTAGTTTTTAGTTAAAAGGAGAAACAAATTATAAAATATCATTAAAATAATATTTCAATATTATTTTAATGATATTTTATAATTTGTTTATTCTTCTAACTAAAAACTTCATTAACTATTATTAAAGTACATAATTTGTTACTATAAAGCTGTTTTTATCGTATTATAAGTCGGAAATGACAAAACGTTTTTGTGGGATGACCCATAAATCCAAAGAATCTTTGTCATTACTTTATATATTTTTTGTTGTTTAGTGTAGTATAAATGTAGATCTGAGTGTAACATAAAAATCAGTCAGAGTCATTCTCACCCAAGTAATTAGTTAGAATTTGCTAATCCCAGGCAATATAATAGGATAACATACAAATGAATAAAAGAAACAACTCTCAACACTCTACAGAAACCGTCAATATTGTTTTTTACTTTTTATTATTTTTTTGAGATTGCAGGTCAGAAAATCATAAGTGAATAATGCCCGTGTTGGGTATTGATGCATGCATACAAATTAAAATGACATTAAGGAGCAACGATGCATGTATAATTTGTTCTGAAGAGCGTAAGATCTCTTGTACACTGAATTTCTCATTGCAATCTTTAAAAATCGTTTCCTTCGAGATACATCATTTTGAAGCATTATTTTGAACAAAGTATTGTAACAGAACACTTACTTTCTATTTGATTAGTTGTAGTATGTTCGGTGAGGGAAGAAATAGGCTGGTCAATATGCTCGACCGCCTCAAAGGAGCTATCTGGAATGCGACCTAGCTGAAATTGCCCGGGCGCCCGCGCCTCTCCGACAGTTCTTCGTCGAGAGGTCTATATATTATAGTGATCGTATTCAGGAACTTCGCTTGCGTCAGTGTAATCGTATGGTGTGTTTCAGCGCCCATATTGCGTCCATACAGCGGCATCTCGTGTAGTATTGGTATAACCTTTCCACTCGACATCATCGCCATCTAGCATCGTTGCGTAGTTACTTCTTCGTTATGAAGGCGGTGCTACAGAGACAAATGCGTCAGTGCTTAATAAATTCAAATATCACGCTTCAATGCAATTATGGAATTAATTTCGTGCCCGATTGTGTTGTCGCAGTATGCAGTGAATTTCATTCCGTGCCTCGAGTGTGGGTATATTGTGTTTATAAATACGTGGTTAGTAAAAAAAATACGTATTAGTTAGTTGTTACCTTGTCATAATTAACAATGTATCTTACATTGTAATTTTGTCATGATTGTCATGACTAAGCTTTGACATAATTAGTAAAATGTATACATGTGTGTATAAATCGTTTGGCATTGGTGTGCGTGAGGTTGTATTTTAATAATTTAATGTATTAATAATGCGTATTTTATAAAACTATTAGCATTCGCACACCGTTATCTGTATAAATTATAATTGTGCCAAATTGGATTGTCCGCGCAATTTTCGTGAAATCATACCGAAAATCTCCGCTTCACGTATTAATATATTATAGATTTTACACGCGTACTTTTTTACATTATTGTTGAGCTACGGTTTCAAAAATATGTATTTTTACCGTAATCTGTAAAAGAAAAAAAATATGAAATCACTGTTTTCTACTTGTTCTGTGTACGTACCTTTGTATTGTTCAGATCGCGGCTTTACAAAATACAATATGCAGCAAACAACAAAGCACTAAACCCACTTTATCCTTTAATTAAACCCTTCTGAGCCTTTGGGCGCGCTTAATAACCACCCAAATATCTGCGTTGAGTTATGCGCTTAACAATAGGTAAACAAAGTCAAGAGTTATGAAGAAATTTTACCAAGTTTTATCTTTTTTACACATTTTAAGAGCATAATATTAAAGAAACAAACTTTTATAGCACATATTTTATTAGGAAGACAACGGGTAGAGGATTACATTAGACACACTATAGAAACAAGTCTTCTTTTTTATCCGTTCCCTCATTACTGAGGATCGTGATCACAAGATCCACTTTGTATAGAAACAAGTACTGCTATAATTAATTATCAGTGGACGCAACTTCGAATTATATAATACAGTGATTCATACATACACACGCACAGCCAATATCACAAGTCCCAGACGCTCAAAAAATGGTACAAGTCAATTTTAATTTCTGCGATTGGTTGTGTAATAATTATCCAAGCGGTGCATATCCATTTTAATTTTTTCGACATTTCGGCGGGATGACATCTGTCATGTTCGATCGCAAAAAGGAATAAAGTCAAGATCACAATCATTTCACGAAAAAATAATATATTTAAAATTTATATATTAATGCGTGAAGCGAAAACTTTACTTACTATGTTACGAAAATTGCGCGGACGGAGGAGTATGACGTAAATTTAGCACGATTGTAGTTCATATAGAGGAAGGTGTGGAATTGCTATTTTTTATAATATGCACTATTAATATTATAAATTGTTAAAATAAAAGCACGCGCACACCAATGGCAAGCGATTTACACACACATGTACTGGATAATGTCAAAGTGTAATCGTGACAACCGTATGTTATGCCGGAGCCAGACATAGCTCAAAGTGTTTGTACATTTTTGTCCTGAAGACTTCAAAGTTCTATAAAACTTTGTGCAACTACACACTACATGATCATTGAAATGATCATTCAAATGAAGCTATGACTGGCGCCCGCATAATATTGGCAAATTTTATTTTTCTTTGCATCGTTGTACGCAAAAAGGTTTATGGGCGAATTTGGACCAGTCGGCAACTCTTGTACAGATTAATATTTAAACACTTGGAACACTTTGCACATATCCAACAGTAGATATACAATTTTATTAATACGCCTTATTAATAAATATGTGTAAGACAAAAAGGAATTTTAGAATCCGCTCCTTTAAAACAATGGTTGTTGATATAACATTAGCGAAATTATATTCCGCTATAAAGGAAGGAAATGCACATGAATTGCGCTCTGTCGCCGTGCTGGTAATTCTAGCGAATTCATTTGAGCACCTTTGTTTGCTTTGTATATTATAATACTGCGACAATGCTTGAACCTTAACATTACTGTAACAAGCAAAAATAGCCCGCTTATATTGTTAATGTGATCTACTTTATCTGTTTGAATACTTGGATGTTTGTTTATAAATTTCACAGTAACAACTGGACGGATTTAAATGAAACTTGATACATATATAGATTATAACTTCAATAAACTAATTTACAAAGAAAAATGTATTCTTCTGTTTTATTTGTAAATGAATTGCCTTACAATACATAAGTCCGCAAGGCGAAATCGCGTATTTAATAAGTTTAATGCGGATAATAACATAGCGGACTTAACATTAAGAAACAGTGCCACCTCTTTCTAATTTTTATCTGATGCTGTATGGGAAGTGTAAAAGCCATTTCTTTTATTCTCCATTACGTAAAAAAACATCATTTGCTTTACCGATATTTCATGCCATCAATAGTATAAAATCTTTGTCCCCCATCTTTGTTCCCCTATAAATATTAAAAAAAAAACAATACATATGTGGTACTATAAACAGAAAGTTAATGAAAAGATAAGAGAGAAAAAACAAAAAAAAAAGAAAAGATAAATATAATATAACAATCGGCACGGGCCTCATGCCTGTGGTGCGTAAATTAAGTAACAAAAAAAATAGTATGGAATCATTTTTATTATTCTATCTCTCTGTATACTAGTTATCAGCGTCATTCATTATGTAGTATACAACAGTGGGGAACTATCATCGAACTTTGTTAATTTCACATGGTAGCTGGTGTATGACAAACTTTATCAATCCTTGCACGGCTAACTTTGTAATACGAACTGAGTTATACGTAATAGGGTACACGGATGACGCTTAAATATTTACTTCTTTGTGTTTATGGAGATTTTATGTGCAAATTGAATCGTTGCAATACGTGATGATCTTGCATCAGAATGAAAAATGTCACAGCGTTTATCTAAAGGGCATTTCATTACCATGTCATTTGATGTTAACAGGTGGCATTTATTTCATGAGTTATGTTAAGTATGGGGTATAGTAGGTGGAATTTAAAGCTTTAACATTCTATTAAACTTTGACTGGCTCGTTGGTGCAGTTGGCAGGCATCCTGCCTTCCGCTCTCCTCGCTGTGGTCTGGATGTATTATCTATATATTTATATTTATTTATATATTTCTAAAAAAAATATTTGCGTATTACAGGCGACTGTAACATATAAGACAGGCATTAAGTTGTCTACCTTAGGAACAGACGAAATCTGACATATAGTCCTATGTATGTATGTAATGATATTAAGAATCAGGTTTTGTTTTGAAATTTTTAAAAAAGTATGCTTAATATTATTTTCCTCTTGAAACACAGAAAAAAATTAATATATAAAATTACCCCTCTAATTAAGCCTTTGCAAAACTTATACTAGGTGTTGGCACGATGATAACCAGGCGGGGTGAAGGTTTGATCCAAGCACATAGATTTTAATCCGTTCATTCACCATTGAGCTATTGAGTCTCCTTATTAGTCTGGAGTAGAGAAAAAAGAGATATCTTATTTTGGGTTAGTTAGGGTTTTTTGTCGTTAAATTTACGCACCACAGGCATGAGACCTTGCTAATTGTTATATTACATTTTATTTGTTCTTTTCTCTCTTATTGTTTCATTAATTCTCTGTTTATAATTCCACATGTTTAATTTATAGGGGGACAAAGATGAAAAGTGGACCAGAAACTTTGTTAGAAATATGAGTTATGATGGGACTCTTCTCCTTCCGGATCGGGCTTATTCTTTGAGGCAGCCATTTCCGCGCTGAGATGGTCGTTACGGTGGAAGATGGCTGCTCTATGGTTATATTCCACTACGGTATACTCGCTCATACAGCACATAACGACAAATATACATACGGCATAATGCATACGGTGGACTGATGACTTGGTGCGGGTCGCAGGAAGCTTTGGATACAAGCGGCGCAACACCGCCATTCGTGGAAATTGTTGGAGGAGGCCTACGTTCAGCAGTGCACGCACCCAGGCTGAAATGATGATGATGATGATGATGCTCGCTCACGGCAGTCGTTTTCTTTACGAAGCAACCAATTGCGTCGTCCGTCGTCGTCGTCGGCTAGCTAGGTTTATTTATTTATTTATTGATTTATTGGTAATCCAACAGCGTCACAAGTAGATTACAAAAATTATACAGAGTAAAACATAAATAAGGCCAAAGGGGGATTACACTAGATTACATAAACAATAGTGTAAACAATTCATTACAAGTTTATTGTTGACATACCGAACGTGTTTCGTTCATTATAACATTCCTATAATAACATGGGTGGAGGTGGTTTACTAAAGTTGATATTCAGCAGTACATCTACGGGTGGCTCCTCGGGTGGCGGTGGGGGCGGAGGCTGCATCATGTCCACTCTATTATGCGCAAATGCATGAGGTGGTAAGTACCCAGAACGATAAAACTCTTGTTCCTCAAATACACTAGCATGTACATATTTACAATTGGTAAACGTACATACTGCATTTTGATATTGCCTACAAAATGTGTGTCTGTGTGCATATCTACAACCTTGTCTCTTGCATATACCTCTATTAAAATCTCTACATATGGGCTTAGTTTCCTCTGTAGATTCTTGTGTTAGTGTACTGACAAGAGACTGAAGGTCCTGTTGATTTTCTACTTCAGAAGATGTGCATGCATTTTGATATTCTGGATCTTCTACTTCTTCTTTAACTTTTAAATTTAAAACAATATTATCAGGAGGTGGTGGATCTAATGGTAACGGTGGTTGAAAATCTGGTTTTGTCTTCTCTAATTGACTGATATTTGGCGGTGGTGGAGGATCTGGCCCAAAATTGGGTGGCACATTATTTGCTGTCTCTAAACGAGTCTGAATAAACTTTTTCATTGTTTTAAAATTTGTAGATGATCTAAATTTTATTAATTGCTCTGCTACACCGACTCTATTACAGCTATTTGGATCTGCCTCAGAATCCTGCATTTACATATGATGTTCTCAGTCAGACAGCACTTTTTTGTTTCAATGCATTTACATTTCTTCACTTTATAGGCAGCCAAGGTAATCTTTGGTTTTTATATATTCCAGAGTCTGAGAGAGTAGGTCATCAACATTTCAATATAGTAATGAGTGGCAAATGAAACCTCTTCTAATTCACTCTCACAAATAATATTATCATCCAGGCTGGTTCTTTTATATCATGGATTTATTTTATCATATGTTAGTTTTGTCCTGAAACAAAATCACTTATCTAAGATTAAGTCAATTATTAGGATGTAGCTCAAGAGGCAGGACCCCAGATGAATTAGAAACTAAACCAGACCACGTAAGTGAATAAAGTCGAGTTTATATTTATTAAGACCAATCGCAAATGTCCAATTCCAAAAAAAGGAAAAAGTAAGTTTTATGCTTATCGTAAAGAATTTCTAACTTTTGAGTGTAATTCTCAGCTGTTAGTAAAATGAAATTAATATATTTAACTCAAACAATAGACGTTCTGGACATCAAATTATAGTAGATATACTACCCTCACCATGAAGAGACTATATTTCTTTGTGAAAAGAATTAAGCTTTTAATTAAATCTACGAAAAGATAAAAACTATTAATAGTATTGCGATTAGTAGTAAAAAGAAAGTAGGTACCTTTATATTTTTAGGAGACATGGTAAAAATGTTTAGCACGTCGACTGGTTTCGTGGGATTTTACATTTTTAAATACTATTATATATAAAAAAGTTCCGCTAATATCCTTGTAGGCTAAATCAAAATAAGTGTAAATTACAATTAAAAATTACTGAACAAGTAAATAAGCAAAGATATTTAGAAGATACTCTAGTATTTTTTAAAATCTTAATACTTGTAAGTTGTATTGATTATAAAAGGAACTATAAATAACTTGAAAGTTAACTAGTGAAGTGATACTATGATTTGGTGATCGATTGTTCGAAGAATTTATTTCTCGGGCTAAACGATTTTATCGATACTAAATTTTTTGTTTGGCTAACAATCATAAAATTCAAGTTTAGAAAATAAATTTCTTTTAAACCTGATACTTTGGTTCCATTATAAAAACAACAATTGTTTCATTTTCATGTCCTTGAAATGAAACGCTTCATGTATAAAAGTCTTTTAATGAGAAATCGATTTTTATGATTAAATCAATTACAAATCATAACCCGATGTACATGATATATCGGGTTATGATTTGTATTGATTTAAAAATCGATCTTTGACGAAAATAATCGTACATTCGATTTTAGTTCGGTCAAATGTCTAGGTTTGCCAACATGACAGCATTAGCTTTTACTGCCAGTGTGAAAATATAACTAAAATATGTACTGCATAAATATTTAATATTATATTTATTATACTAAGATTTTGTGTATAATAAGCGGCTGTTACTCATAACAGGCATTAAGTTGTCTGCCATAGGAACAGACGTCCGTGTGTCATATAGTCCTATATATTTATTTATACTTTTTTTTAAATAGGACTATTATATCAGTATGTTTTCTGAAACTTAATAAAAACTTTTACACTGGCTTACAATTCGTTGCGACAGTAGTTCAACTATTCGGGCTGCAAACTGGTTCGTTACAAGTAAATAACCCTTTTTACCGATTTCGAAATTGATTTATTAAAGGTATTACTTTTTCGCAGATGGATGACATTAATAAAAGCGATCGTTTACTACGCGCTACCGCTACTCGTTATCGCCATATTTTATTCTCTAATGGCGCAGCGATTACTTGCAAGTACCAAAGAGATGCCGGGCGCTCTACACGGAGGTCAAGGCGAGGCTCAGGCAAAAGCAAGGAAGTCTGTCGCTTGCATGGTCTTGATATTTGTTATTGGTAAGTTTATTATTTGCCAGTACCAAGATGATATCGAACACTCTACACTGAGTCAGAGATATGAGCAGTCTTGATATTTGTTAACAGTATTTTATTAATACTTGTCTTTAGCTAACACTGATTCTAAAATGTTCCTGTTGTTCCGCGCAAATGCCTAAGTTAACAAATGGCTGTCACCAATCAGGATTTTTTTTAAATAAAGTACGCAAGCACAAAATAAGCTATTAAAATCGCCTTTTCACTTAGATTATCACATGCCTACAAAACAGCTTTATAAAAAACTGCATTTTTTTCTATTAATCAATTATACATATACAAAACAACTATTCTTGTCAGAAAAATCCTAAATAATTCTAGAAATACAGAAATAAATTTTAAACCAAAATTACATACACAAAACACAAGAAACAAATATAAATTACAATTATCACTATGTAGAACAAATTATGGGAAAAAAAACTATACTTTTTGAAGGAGCTAAAATATATAATAAGATACCTCACAATGTTACTAAAGAAAAGTCGTTTATTATTTTCAAAAGCAATTTAAGAAAATACGTTCAGGAGTGTTATCTATAATAATTATATTTATACCTGTAGTCACTATGTTTGTTTTTTAACTTAAAATTTAAGAAAAATATTTTACAATTCTCTTAAGTGAACATTGTTCTTGAAAAATAAAGTTCTTTAAACACAACGTTAACCATGGATTATTCCTGGCAATACTGTACGTTCCCATGCCAATTGTTTTATATTTAAAAAAACTTGAACTCTAGACCTATACCTACGATAATAGCCCAAGTTATTGCGAAGCTCTGGAAATTATATTGTCAACTAAAGGCAACAGCTTAATGGAAAATCCATATAGAGGATGCAGTTAAAAGCAAGTTTTGAACGTTGTAGGGCTAACTTATTATTATCAATTCCAGCAACAAAGTTCACGTTTCAAAAGGAGTGGCACAAGGTACAGCATTGGGACCTTTACTCTACTTAAGCTACGTTAATGAAGTCATTGATTTTATTAAATATATTCATGACATTAAATTCTAACACTGTAAAGTATCCCATGCTATTTCGACAATCAACCAAAAATAACTTATAAAACGTGTGGAATTTTGTCTTCTAATTAATTCATCTCTCAAGCCGAAATTTTGTAGCATATTGAATAAAATTTATATTTTTTATTAGAAACATTTTTTAGAATAACAGATCTGATATTCTGAGAAAAGAATATTGTAAAAATTTGGTTCTTTTGTTAGCATGAACAGAATAGCCAATTTGTATTTATTGTACGATACCGTTACATTCCATTAAAAGACTTTCGGAGCTTCACAAAATAACTATTGTTACGTTGCTTCTGTTGAGATTACCTCATAATAAAGCAAAACGAGATAATGGTGGATTTAATGTATTTTATTTTGTATTATGCTATCAATTTGTCTTTTCTTTTGATGTTTGATTATGTGTATGTTCCGATATAGACTGCGACCACTGCTCAGTGCTCGCGCTGTTGATAAAATCGTTCTGTTATACACTGCCAGTATGTATTCATTTAGTTTCTAGTTACTTGAGATCACTAAGCTTTTACCTTTCTTACTCTATTTTCTATCAATACAAATCATGCAAGAATCGAACTTGCGACTATTGTCAAAATCACCACCAAAGTCATTTATAACTAAGCGTGCGATATGTAATCTAATAATATTGTTATGAACGTCATTTCTATCTTACCACTTCTTAATAGGTATTTTATGTCTTTTGTGAAGAAAAGTTTTATTGAATACTTTATTTTAACTATAAAACAAATTATGTAAATCATAATCATGTGTAATATGTACATTGAATAACTATTTTTAGAGAAAATGTTTAATTTCCTATAATACGTGACGTAAAACAAATATTTCATAGTTTCGCAATGTCTCATATTCAGTAAAATATATAATACGAAGTAACATAGTTCAGCCGATTCGAATCGAGTACAAATCGCCCGCTATGTCATCAACTGACCTAACTCAAAAATCCCGATTTTTGCAAAATCACAAAAAACGCTCTGTCATTTACGACTGATTCCACTTATAACTCCATAAAAACGGCATTTTGGCCAGAAATATGTATTTTAATAATAGTTAATGAAGTGACTAATGACATTTAAAAGTCATTTTAATAATATTTATTTCTTTTTAACTTATTTTAGTTAATCTGACAAAAATTGCTGGATCTCAGGATTAGATGGAGATATCGTAATAATTCTAAAATTGGCCGATAGAGGACGTTGAAACGAAGCAACCATTATTAGTATTATTAACTCACTTCAGATCTAAAATGCAATCGTTCAATTTCTGATTAAGCATGCGAAATTATGGCTGACACTTTAATAACTTTAAGCTATACACGATTAATAATTGGCTAACATGATTAAAAATACTACAGAGATTTATAATTTAAAGAGTTATTTATTGCACCATGACTCTCAATATATCTTAATAACGACTAACTCCAAATTCCAAACTTCATAGTAGAGCTTTAAAAACTCGTAAACTCAAATAAAATTGTCGTCTATGTATACAATATATATTCAATAATGACGATTACATTATTGTATACAAAAATATATATTAATTAGTGACGTTATATTACAATATGTAAGGGTTTTAATTTTTTTTCTAACAAAAATGTTTTAACTTACGTTTTTCCTATAGGCATCGTATAAATAGTCATAAGGAAGCAGTAAAAAAAATATTTCAACGTTACAAACCGATCCTTCAACTTCATTATACATATAGTGTAACATTCGGCCGTTACCTGTAATAAATAAATAGCTAACTTGGCTGTATATTACGGCACTGTAAAAATTAATCTAGGTCAAAATTCTGTTTGGCAACCCTAGAATTAAATCTACCCTTGACGAAGGGGCGGAAATTACCTTGTCAGGCTCTAATGTGCCCACCACATATGAGGGCGCTTTCTGTGATTTCGTTGAGAGTGTTCATGTATGTGAAAGTAATTAAACGAATCAAACATTCTGTGCAGAGTTCAAATTTACGGGGACATTATAAGAATCAAAGAACTATTCCTAATTCCCTGTTTTTTTTTTTTTTACAAACTCTTGTGAATTCTCATTAGGTCTACTAACTTTTATTATTAAATTGCCAGTTGTTTTTCATGAGATTCTAAATGTTGTTAAACAATTTCTAAATTTTTTATTTTTTGATAGTGTCTTTACGTAAATCGAAGTTTGCAGTTCTGGTCATTTAACATTTATATTTATACTAACTGTTTCCGCCGCCTCGTTCGTGTAAAATTAAATTTCCGAGATCCCTTCGAAATAAATCAAATCTTCACCCTTATATATTAGTGAAGATAGAGATATGTATACTTGTACCTTTAGAGATTATTACAAAAGTGTGTTTAATAATTGCAAATATATTTTTATGTATACAGCTTAAAACGATTCATCAGGGAAAAATTCGTATACTCGTCAACCATCAAAACTCGTACATCATTTAAAATTAAACAGTCCTCTATATGCAACACGCAAACGCTCTATAGGATATGTCAGGACTTCTGCAATTCGACCTTCAATTCAATTCTAGAGATATCAATTGTATATTTAATTTTAGGTTCATTGCTCGGAGATATGCTCACATCCTTTTGAATTTGTAAAGACAAATAGAGATTTAAGAGCCATTTAGATGGGAAGAGTTTCTCGCCTTTTTCTTTACGAGAAATCGTACGCAATTATCGTAAGCAATAAACGACATAATATTATATTTACATACAGGCAGGAAATAAGTTCTCGTCTACGATTATGTTTAGACTCACTAAGTTACTACACCTCATATATACTAGTTTTTACCCGCGACTTCGTTTGCATAAAATTTGGTGAATAATTTTAGCGTGATGATAAATAGCCTTCCTCGATAAATGTGACTGAAATAATTTTTCAAATCTGACCAGTAGTTTCTGAGATTAGTGCGTTCAAGTAAACAAACAGACAAACTATTCAGCTTATATATTTAGATTTTCTACGAGTATTATCTTTAAAAGTTTTGTATGCTAATATAATTAGAAACAAAACATTATTATTTTGTATATTATATAATCCAGTATAGAAATTAACATTTCGCTACGAAATTTCTTTACACCGCCATTTCCAAAAGGATCATTAAAGTCCATGAAAAGGGTTCTAAAATTTAACGTTTACGGTTGCCCTTAGAACGTTAAGGCTAGAACTGAACAAAACGTTAAAGTCACAATGTAAATTAGAATTATAATAGATATCTAAGAATTAATTATACTCGTACATTACAACATGGACTAGTAATAAGATATTAATATAGATTTATAGTCATTCACCTCAAGTGGATCATCATCAACATCAATTAATCATCAAAAAATTCATCAATCCTACATATTCGTCCACAGAAATACTAACTTTGTACACTAAATATACGTTTTAAATCTTATATATAAAATTCTCGTGGCACAATGTTAGTTACCGTACTCCTCCGAAACGGCTTGACCGATTTTTATGAAATTTTTATACGCATATTCAATAGGTCTGAGAATCGTGAGGCACAGCTTGTAATATATATTTTAATTTAACTTCTTTTTTTTATAATAATAATAGTAATATTTTAAATAAAACTTAAGGTTAAGAAAAACAAGAATTTAAAATTGTATATCTACTTTTCTTTGAATACATTTCCATTTCATTTCATTAACTTATTACATAAAATATTCATAATATTCATAAACGGATATTCAACTTTATATATACAATATAAAGTCTTTCTTTTTCAATTGCTCGTATAACTTTTAAGTAACGCCAATCCAAATCCAAGATTTTAAAATTTAAATCTAACAACAAAACAGTACAAGAAAAATTCGCTGAAATCGCAATTTTATACAAAATAATTTCATTTTTTTCCATTTGCGTTTCATTAGTGTAAATTATGCAAATAGCTACTCAAATTACAAAGTTTGTGCAAAAATTTTAACCAGAAAGTTCTGCAGATTTCTCTTAACCCCAGATAGTAATAAATTACCAAACTAATGGCTTTTTATATTACAATGAAAGGACTGTAGCACACTAAGAAAATCTTAATAATTTTATCTACTACTTCCATTGTCTTTAAACATCGTTCTCTAATTCTGAGGAGTTTTATGTTTCTTTAAATTTTGAAAAAAATAAAATAATATCGCTCTACATATGGCCGGACTGTCTAAAAACTTGTCAACAAGTGATCTATTTAAAATTGGAATAGAATAAAAATAATGCACCTAAACTCGCATTTAGTCATGAATATTATCAATAAAATAGAGAGGTTCCCCTTTTGAAAGCTTTCAACAGTCCTTAATGCAGCTTAGCCGCAAATCTGACCATGTCTAATTAGTAGCTATTCCTACCTAACACAGACACGTAAACATGTATTGTTGTCCGTATTACATACATCATATTATGTACATATATTGACTTACCTATGTAGAATATAATGTTAATTTGTTACATTCAAATTAAAGCAAAAATAAGAATTCAGTACTCAATATTTATCAAACAATAAATGTAGTTCAAGAATGCGTTCATGTCGTTGCAAAAAAAGTAATAATTCAGGCACTAATAAACGATATAGAACTAAAAAAGCTATATTAAGAATCAGATAATATAAAACGTCAAGAAATTCATAAAAATACATTTTAAATTTATGTACATTAATTTTTTTTAAACAAGACTAAAACCGAGTTTGAAAACACGATGGAAGTTAAAAAAAAATTGTACTTGCATACGATGTGCTAGTACACCTGCTGACATCTTGAAGTCCATATCAAGTCAAATAGGTTCCTTGCTACACACAGCACCGATGGCGCCGAATTCTACACATTATTTTCCATTTCTACTTCTTCAACGAGAAGATACATTACCTATGAGAAACAAATTATATTTATAAGTGATCGCCGGCTAGTTGAAAATACATATATATTTTTATTTTAGGACGTGAATTCAAATAGCTCAGGATAGGAAAGAATAGTTTAAGAGGGGTAGGTGACCTTGTTTGATACAATGATGTTAAATTAATTCTAAGTAATGTAATTTGAATTAAGTTTATTTTATTACAGGTATTGGAAGATATCGAAGAGCTTGCAACTAGCGATGCCTACAAACACAGTTCTCTACCTCTGCTAGGTGAATTGACAGGATTCAAGGTCCCACCGTTTATGCTGAGGAAAATAAAGTCCTACGTTTTAAGGAGGATGCTCAGTGGGGACCTCAGCAATGCTGATAGTCCTCAGCCCTCCACAAGCAATCAAGAAGAGAAGTTCAAAATTGATGATATCAAAATAGAGGCGCATGACGCCTTTGATTCGGCAAATTTTAACGCAGAACAGTACATGACAAATTCTAACTCTTCTAAGGATTTTGCAGAAGTACCAATGATGAAGGAAGATACTGATTTCGCTGATATCAAAGTTGAAGACATTGATGATATTAAAGTAGATGCTATAAAAATGGAGGATCTGGATGAAATCAAAGTTGACGGTATAAAGGTTGAAGATTTGGATGTTAGCGATATCAAAGTTGAAAATATCGATGATATAAATGTTGATGCGATTAAAGTTGAGGATATTAAATTGGAGAACGATGATGCTTTCGATCTTTGCAAGCAAAGTGATGACGATCAGAGTCATCTAGTGGATGGGCTGTTGGAGGCTGATATAGAGTTTTTAAGTCGCAATCTGGGCAATATTGAAAGTGATGCGGATGCAAGAAAGACTATTGAGAAGCTGACAGGGGCCAATCCTGATACTATAACTCTGGTGGGTGACGAGTTCGACCTAGGAACAACTCTAAATACTCATAATGTAAGTAAAACATAAAATTTTATGCAACCTATTTGAAATGCTGATGATTGTTTTGGCTTAAACTATTCAATACTCTTCTTAGATGTATTGAAGTGCCACGGGTTGTTAAAGTAAAAGAAAAGTTGCCAAGAGTGTGTCGAGATACACTTATAGATGGGTTCTGTATGTAATAAGCGATAATTAAAAATTGAAGATTTATTTAAAACCGGTTTACAAGAACAAATGTAACTTGAAATTAGGATAACGATGACAACTGAGAAAGTTATGCATAAGAAATTATATGAGACTTGTAAATTTAATTTTTAAAGACTAATTGAGAGATTGTCTATGTGAGTGTGAATGTACAGGTCAATTTTGAAAAATATGTACAAATTATGTATGTGTGTGTGAGACTGGGAGTGCGTATAGTGTCTGTGTGTGTGTAAATTAATGAAAGCGTCTAATAGAGTATGTGTTTTAAATTTAAATTTTTTAATAGCTCTATTTTATTTGTTAATTGTTAAGAGTAAGATAATTTGTCAAATAATTTCAAGAGCTGTTATCTGCTTTCGCTCAAAATAATTTTCCTACTGAGTTTTCAGCATGTCTTATCAATATGGACTTAAAAAAAAAACGTTACATATAATAATTTGGAAATAAATACCAATGTGACTAGAGGTCCGTGACCAACTTTACTACTAAGGCTTCCAAATGCGTTGCTGGCATTTTAGAAATCTGTAAGTCCTTCTAGAGGGATTCTAGAAGTCCTTGCTTAAATTCAAGTTACAAAATTACCTGTGGTGGTCTAGATTGGGTTGGAGAAACCCTAGTCGTTCCACGTCTCGATGGGTGGAAGATACAAACAGAGTAGCAGTAGGTGAGTGGATGAGTTTGGTATGGTGCAGCTAGGAATGGAGCTCTATTTTACTTTCGGTAGAAGGAAAGAGAGGCCTATGCCCAGCTGTGGGCTATTAAAATCTGCCAATGATGATTATTGACCAAATATATCTTCAGTTCTCAGGCAATCAGAACACCAAATGCATCACGGTGGCTTCCACAACCAGTGGGATGGTTCACAGCGTGCCGGTGGCCCACATTGCCCCCCCTCGCTCCGGTACTGTCCACTACTACACCAGCAGCGCCCTGCCGCCAGGGCAAAGGACCTTTATTACTTTTGTCTATCATTTATTTAATACACTTATTCTATGTACATTTTTAAATATTAGTATAAAAATAAAAACACTTAAAACTATATAAAAAATAGATGTCCCCCGGATAGTGTCTAACTTAATCTATCTATGTATTGTATCATGTATATTTGCTGAATATATATTTAAATATTTATATATTATTTATATATAGTCTATGTATGTATTTATGTATAGTCTATGTAAGTTTATCATATTGCACTATCCCGCCCTCTTATTGTTTTATTCCTAAATTGTGAAGTTGCCTGTCATGAGATTGCTTTTAGCACTAAGGCCGCCTTTGCACTACCATATTAGCTGTTGTTTAAGCTGTATATATATCAATAATTATTTTTACCTAAATGTGTGTGCAATAAAGTGCTTATCTATCTATCTATCCATCTCCTTCATTAGTCTGCTTGAAATTCGGTGCGAATACATTTTTCTAAGATAATTAAAGAGATTTTTCTAAAAATGCTCTTAAGTTTATATATATAAATATGCAATTACATATGCATTCGATGGAAGTTGCGTGTTCATAGAAAGCTGTTACTTAGTCACGATAAAATGTATTTTCATTCATCAAAAATATTACGACACATTAAATTTAGTAATTGTTATTAAGCCAGCTTGTGTGTGTATATATATATATATATATATATATATATATAAGCTATATATATTTCATTATATATTAAGATAGAAGTTTGCGTGTTTGTGGAAAGTTGTTAGTCAGTTAGTCAGGATAAAATTTATTTTCACTTATCAAAAGCATTACGACACGTTAAATTCAGCAATTGTTATTAAGCAAGCTTCTATTCATGTATGTAATTACTTATTTAGATATAAGCTTACGTGTTCATGGAAAGCTGTTTATCAGTAAGTCACGATAAAATATATTTTCATTCATTTAAAACATTAACGACACATTAAATAAAGTAATTATTATTGGTACTTAATAGTTAATTAAAGTCAGCTCTTGTTTTATAGGACAAATTATCAACACGACAGTTTTTGTTTACGGTCGATAACATTTCGTGTCATGGATAGTAAGATTAGAAAAATAATAACATTGAAGTGGAAATATTAAGGTCATGGTTTTCGTAATAATATACAAATATTTATTTGTTCATATGTTACTAATTTTGTTTACTGGATAATTATGTTAGGCCGCAGCGCGGGATGCAAATGAAACCTAGATATTGTTTGAAATTATTTTTTTTAAAACGAAATAAAAACACTACACAGCGTTTATCCTAGTGACTCCTGATCGATGTTTAAACAAACAGTGATTCTATACAAGAAAAAGACCTAATATATCGCACGCTTTACAAACTGACCAGACTCAAAAAAGTGGCCACGAGCGTGTCAAGACACGCTTATATAGAAGGGTTTCGTATCTGATACGCTTTAAACGTATTTGTTAAATAACTTCAAAAGTTGTTGTCCGATTTCGTACAAAAGAATTTTCCTATCAACATGGAAAATTTTAAGTCTCCACGTCTCATTGTTTGGAAATGCTAGAGGAGGGACCACCTTACGGTCAGACAGACGGACGGATGGAAAGACGGACAGAGCGAAATTTTAAGGGTTCTCTGTAGTATTACGGAAACCCTAACTAAAAGGTTATTTATGAGAAATCGCAAAAAACGTTTTGTCATATACGACTGTTTCCACTTACAATGCGATAAAAACAGCAGTATGTATTTTAAAGATGGTTAACCAAGCAATTAATTATATTAAAATGATATTTTATTATTTGTATGTTTTTTTAACTAAAATAGCTGTATCTCAGTGTTGGAAGGAGATGTCGAAATCATTCTTATTATATTATTAAATCACTTAAGACCTAAAATGTATTCGGTCAATTTATGATTTAGCGTGAGATATATGTATATAGCAAAAGACTGTAACTTCATTATCTTTTTTATACGTAACGTCTTATTTCCTCTGTGCCTACGCCCACCATCCCGTATACATTCTAAGTAAAATCGACTTTACTTAGAATAAAGGGGTTCGTACCAGGCCCACAGAAATCGCGGCAAACCTGCGGATTACAAATGACCATGGGACCACATGCCATAAGACGATATTGTATAACTTTATCATAAAAATAATACTGTCTTTAATTTAAATTAAAACGTGTAGACAAGACACAGGATAGAGGAGGTCGTGGCCTAATCAGTGGTCGGCATTTGAGTCGATCGCTAAGTTAAGTTGCTCTGGCTGCGACCGGGAGATTTGTTGTAGTAAGCTTCGTCATTTGATCGATGTATAGAATTCTCTTAACTAAATTCCAATACAAGTAAACACATTTTTAATCATTATTTCAGTATAGTACCGGATAAAAGATTTTGGACATCCTACATTTCTTTTCATAAATATGTGCATTATAGAAAATCTCTTTTCCAGTTAAACGGTTACGGCCTATGCCAAATCAAACGTAAACCTACACGTCTGGGCGTATTCTGGCGCTTATCGGCGAAATAAATGCGGTTTGCACAACGTCTAGACATGACCAAACACGAAAAATCCTGTGCAGAATTAAGTAACTAAACAAATATTTTAGATACAAGGCCGAACTAAAATCAGTTCATCCATAATTCCGTCTGATAAAAAAAATGATTTAAATTCAGATTATGATTATATCTAAATAAACTTCTACAAGAACGACGAATCTGAGATTCGTCATTTATTTTACAACTCTAGGTATTACTGACTATTTGTAACCCGTGACGTCCTCGTAAAATTAGGTGAAGAAATTTAACGTGATGATATATTTCTCGATAAAGGGACTATCTGACACTGAAAGAATTTTTGAAATCGGACCGGTAGTCCCTGAGATTAAAGCATATACAACAAATTATTCAGTTTTATATATTAGTATAGACTTAGATTTTAAAAAGTTGGACTACCTACTAGAATCAACAAGAAATCGTTGGCTACATTTATCAAAATAACTATTTACATTAAACTAATTTAAGCCCGCAAGTTCGTTTGAATTGTTTTCTTCGACTTTCAACCCCTATTTCACACCTTTGAAATTTCATATTCGCGACCAAAGGTAGCCTATGTTCATCCCCAAGATCTAATATATCTCTATACCGAAATTCATCAAGATTGGATCAGCGGCTTGGGCGTGAAGACGTAATAGACTGAGTTACTTTTACATATAGAATATTAGTAAGGAAGCTTAAGTTGGATATATATTTAGGTACAAAGCTGATGCGACTCCACTCTAAGTACTTAGCTTTAATATATATTTAAGAGTATTTTACGCTTAATGCATAAGCAGGCTTTTAACATTTCCTTTAAATGTATGATGGAGGTAGCGAGACTAAAGGGTCAACGTTTGACCACATCAAAGCATATTCTCAGGTCAGGGAAGGTGTGATTCGCCTTTGGCGTTTTATAAACTCATAATAATGTAGTAGTACATCGACTCCATTCAGCTTTACGTTTAACTGGAGAGTCAATGGGAATATTAAGCGTATTGATAGCTTTAACGTAAAGTGTCCTAAACCACATTTTGCCATTTTCACTTTTTTTATGTTTTTTAAATAAACCTGGTGAGTTCTATCAAACTTATTAATTTCAATGTAAAATACTTAACAATATTTCCTTTGACATTAAACACAGGTAATAGAACTCATCAAGTTCATTTAAAAATCTGATACTTTACGTAGGAGCCATCGATATGTATGTTAATTACTCCCGGTATTCTTTAAAATTTCTCTCAAAATAAATATTCCCATACAAATATTTTTCACATAGTAAATTATTTTCAAGAGAAAATACTACAAAAGTTTTCACAAACCTTGAAGTAAATACGAGTTCGTATGAACTAGAACTCTCAAGCAATATCCAATTTCTTTTTCTTGTTATTTAATGTACTGATACAATAAGGTGTATCATACATCCATTCTTTCCACGAGAGTGATACAATGATTTCTAGTTTACAACTGTTTTTCTTAGATTTTCCCATACATATCGGCCTACACTCGATTATCAAGAAATCTCATAATGGTAAGCGATGGGAACTCTATGGGAATTATAGAACGGTACACAATGAGACGAGAAATCTTTATTTAGCTCCAAGTGCACGTCTCTAAAGCAGAGGTTCTCAACCCGTCGTCTGCGGACCACCTGGAGTCTGTGTAATCATAGGGATTCTTAAAGCCCACCAGACCTTTTACTGATCTGAAAAACATTATCTCCTAATTTCACTGAACCGGATTAAAAATATTTTACTCGTGAAGAGAGACGCGACAAATTTCTCAGCATTCCATGGATTTACCGTGCGCGTGCCGTATCCATCGCGTTGCAGAGGAAGGAACCATATCAATGCCTGAGCTTTGCGAACCATGTGTAGGTTTGAGAGTATTCGATATATGAATTCTTCTAAAGACCATGATACATCATAACTTATTTTGCCTATGACACCTGTCAACCGTAGATAAGAGATTAATATTTAAATGCCATAGACCACTCGTAAAGAGTAGTTAGCTTGGACAGCGGTTTAGAACAATGGGTTATTTCGTTGACTATGAAATTATTCACAGTTTGACAAATGAACATCGACTTTTAAGCTCACCTCTCCAAGACGATCGGTCCACTAGTCAGCTGAATTTTCGCCAATTATTATTAACATAGCCTTTACTACCCCTTTAACAACTTTACTAACAAAGCCCTCCCGCCAAATAAATTTGTGTCCAGGTTCAACTAATTGTATGAATTTTGGCTTATTGAACACACTCAAGGTTGCTGTATGTTCAATAGCTTAAACAAAAAATTAAAGATGAATGACACGGTTTTTAAAAAGATGGATAAGTACAAAAAAGAAATATTTAAATAAGAAGACTTTGCACGTAAAAAGCGTGATAAAAAATAATCTCGATTTGGTCGATTAATGAAAAAAAATGTTTGATTCCAATGAGCGTAATTTTGATTCAAACTTTTTTCTTTAGACTGAATGTTGTCAGAAGTAGTGCGTGTCCAATCTCTTTTTTTTTAATTTGCCATTGGACGATAAACAAACAGTCTAGCATTGGTTGATATTTAAAAAAATTGAGTTTTGTGGGTTTCTAAAAACAAAGGTGTAAGTTATACGGTACGATGTCATGTTCTAAAGGATCTACAACTGAAAGTAACTTAGGTTAATTGAGCAGGAAATAGCGTAAATGTCAAAGTCAAAATTGTTAAATGTAAATAGCTTGTGCAAGTAATTACTATTAGTATAAGATAGTTTTAGAGATTATTAAGGAATTATACTTTAGTATATAATCAATCTATATCACCTAAAAGGTACTTAAACAAACATTATTTTAAAATATTCAATTAGTTTTAATTGGAAAAACCGTGCTGGCAACCCTGATATAGGATGTCTTAAATCAATAGCGGTTTATTGCCGGCATTATTTCTAACAAGACCGGTATCTTGTTCTAGCTAAGTCTGTCTGTCTGTCCGTGAGTCATAAAACGACAGGCCATATAGACGCATTGTATGACCTCTCCCCCCAGGGGAAAAACTAACATATATATCAGTAACATGGCAAAATAAGCTATTAAGTATGTAATATAACAAAGTGAGTTTGCAATAGAGTAGAAATTGATCTATACCTTTGATTTTTTTTTTAAAAATAAAAAGGCGATACAAGCTCATGATTTTGCGGCATTAGTTTAATTAGTTTAACAGTTCATTTAGCCACTACTTGTTTCAGCGAAATTATGACATTAATTTCAAATATGTAGCTCCGCTTTGTATGTATCATAAGAATAGTGGCATGGTGCATAAAATAAAATAACCAACCCATTTTCTCGCTTTTATCTAAAAAAATTTTGTAAACATAATAAATTACTGTAGCCGTTGATATTAATCTGAGCACAAGAATTGATGATCATAGCCAAACTGTCGATAGAAAAGGAGTGGGCACAAATACTATTTATTTGCCACCGGGCAAGAGATTTTCGACGATACAATAATCAACGCTCACGGATAGAGGTATATAGGTAATATGAGAAATCCGAAACTATTTATATTTTCATATCGATATAAAATAAAGTATGGTTCGAAATTCAAATTTCTATGCAGCAAAACAACTCGTCTATTCGTCACGGCGTCTTCGCGTGCATCAATAGCCCGTGATCGTCGCGTCGTTTTGAATTTGAAAATCGAATGTAATCCAACGTTCGCTAACATGCAATTCTACGCTGAACGGAGAGCGTTCGGAAACGTGTGTGTCCGAGACGATGCGAGATGGATAAGCGAGCTAATAGGAAAGCGACAGACCACCAGTATGCACGCTGCTTTATTTTGAACCTTTTGTGAATAGGGATTTAGAGTTTTTGTTATTGTTTATACAGTATCAACGCCACATTAAAATCTAAAATTTGCTATGAATATTTATGCGCGGGATATTTTATATTTTCGCTTAGTTGTCCAATTTTGTCTTTTAATATCTTTAATGTTGTATTACTCTTGGGTGGTCTTGGTGGTTTTGGTTTGAGTAACAACATTAGTCATATGTCCTTTTTTTCTTTTAATAAGATTTCGGTAGGCAGTTGTGAATTCAGAACAAGTTAATAATCGTGGTAAAGTTATACGATTATCTGTTTCGTAACTTTACTTGGGAGATATATTCAACAAAACAGCGATTAGCGTTGAATTGGGCTTTAGGTGAGGATTATAGAAGAAAATTAAGGCGAGAATGTTAGAGTATTCTATGGAAGTAGAGGGACAAACCCGCATACTTATTCCTTAATGATAATCAACCATTCTAGTTGCTTCTAATTACCGTGTGTATTGACAGACGCAATGTCTGCCATATCCACTCCTCTCCAAAGATTTCAGGTAACCCTACATATCATCACACAAAGTTTTGCGTATTTTATTTTTGGTAGTGGTTTTCTCAGAGACAAATAAAATGGCCAAAAGCGAGATAAAACATGCTTATATGGAGAGATTCTGAATCTGATATGCGATACAGGTATTTGTTAAATAACTTCAATAGTAGACAATGAACTTATTACAGAATAAGAAAATATATCAGATGAAATCGAGCTTTTTAAATTTTAATTGAAAATAGACCTTATGACTGATGTTTCAAGTTAAAATGGGTTATACAAAGCCCGCCAAAATGCAAAATTATTATTATTTTAAAATACCAAAAATAAAATCTTTACGCAATACATAAGTATACCATATTTCATGCATTTATGTTTATTATTGTAGAAGTTATTTAGGGCAAACAGACAAAAGGACTGAGGGAAACTATAGGGTTTAATTGTAGTACTACGGAATCCTAAAAACTAAAATAATAGTTTATGTACTATAACAAATACAAAATTACAGTATCCAATTCCAAATTTAATTTCGACTATTTGCACAAATAACACTATCTGTCTGATACGTACTGTTTTACAACCTGCTGATAATAAGTTTACAATATGATAATGCATTCAATTATTTTCGATTGATTATTCGCTTGTAAATTAATGTAATTGTTTGATAACACGATCACAATACCAGGTGCGCTAACGGATATGAATTCATAGTAGGCTGTTTATTAATGCTGGTAATGTATAGATATATGGTATGTTCCGATATACACTGCAAGCATGGTTTAGTTTTCGGCCTGGTGATGAAATCGTTCCGTTATACACTGCCAGTATACTGCCACAGTACCCTATGGAAATATTTGACGTCATAAATAGTAGCCATTTTAATACTGTTTGCACTGACGCTTTCAAGCTTCAGTGCTCTCAGTACTTTGATCACGTGATCAATCAAAAATAAAACGGCTCTTGTAAAAAAATTAACAATTTAACAGTATTATGTTATTAAAAAATCGTGGGTTTATAAATCGTGGTTTTGTTAGATTGAATATGTAAAAATTGAATGGGGATGTCAGTATACTGGACCGCGTTCCGTCTTAAACTGTAATCATTATAGAAAACTAAAAAGGAACACCTTTACGGTATACAAAATTGATTTCACAGCTTACAGTGCACGCAGTGTAGGTACATATATCGGAACACACACATAGTTTATGTTTATGTCTTATGTTTATATGTCGGAATCTGCTGGGTTTGATAGTCTAGTGGCGTAGTAAGTTGGGGAATTTCCAAAACACTACAAGATCTACAAGAATGGAAACCAAAGTGCGTTCTGTGTTGGGTCCTAAATTCAAAACTTGTACAATATTGAAAAAACAAAACCTTAGAAGAACAATAGAATAAAACAATGGAGAATAATTGATATATGTATTATTTATCTATCTATAAATTATTAATCTATCTATACTTCTATACTTAATATATAAAGCTGAAGAGTTTGTTTGTTTGCTTGAACGTACTAATCTCAGGCTGTACTGGTCCGATTTGAAAAATTATTTCAGTGTTAGATAGCCCATTTATCGAGGACGGTTATAGGCTATACATAGCCACGCTAAAATTGAGTCTATTCTTTTTACCTAATTTTACGCCGATGAAGTCGCGGGCACAGCTCTTATAATACAAACTCTCATATGCGCGCAACATAGTTCACGTCTATATACAAATGAATGATTTAATACGAAGACAGCTGAAGCTGGACAATTCTGGGCCAACCCCATCTATCCAATTTTTATTTGTATGTCGTAAAGACACGGAAATACTTAAGAATCACTTGAATATTCAAAAGAGATATAAAACGAAACAGACACAATTCAATTCTTACTAGCCGTTTTTTAATTATACTGAATACATACCTAAGTTAGTTAACATGCCGGTAGCAATGCCACCTACAGGTTCCAATTTCTCTACAAACAATCTATAAATCCCTAGGAACATATTTACATTATTTTATCCAAATCGATCTAGGGGTTAAAGAGGATTATCAACTGTACAACTTTTGTCACCCTACTCACCGCTGGACCGATTTGGATGAGCCACATTGGATATTCCAAACTGTTTTATTGCATTTGCTTGATTGATTCATGTAAATTAATAAATTTTTACCGCCTGTCGTGGATTACAGCAAAATTGCTATAGAACGGAAAATTAAATTATCATAAGACATGAATTTAATAAGCATCAGTAACTCTGTGATTGCTGCTTTTTCACCAAGTTAAAAATGTGGCAGAAAAATTATATTATAGCGTATAAGTTGTGAGTATGGTTTGGGGCTATCCATTAATCACGTGAGGCTTAAAGGGTAGGGGTGGGGGGGTTGTGAAAATCAAGAAATATCAAGGGGGGAAGGGAGGGGCGTTGTAAGATAATGTGTATTTATTTTTTGTCAAACACGCGATTTCTAAATCAAAAAGCAGCGAAAACAACCTGCAACCGTTCGCTTTGTTATCGTTATCCTCAATTTCAGAATAAAATATTATTGTACCTGCATTTAAAGATATTCTAAAAATTTTAAGATTCTTAGTAGGTACTAAAACTACACGTGATTTGGGGGGAGGCTAGTACCAAGGGAGAGGGGGCGGGGAGTTAAGAATGCTAAAAAAAGATAACGTGATTAATGGATGCCTCTTTTCATAAATTTTAAATTTTATTATTTAACGCTTAATTATGATTTGCAAATTTGGACAGTCTATTTTTTTAAAGATTAATATATAAAAAATATATTTATAAAATTTATGAATTTTTGTTTCTTACTAAGCCCCCTGTTGTATGAAGTTGAAATTATATAAAAATATTGTATATATAATGCGTACAAAGTTGTATATACTTATTTACTTTTTAAAATATCAATAAACATTCTGTATTGAATCCTCAGTTTTATTTGAAAATCTACTATTTACTACAAAATGAAATATTTTCAACAAGTTAATTATAATAGATTGTTTAATATTTTGAAAGTATTAGTCGATTAAATTAAAGACGTAAATCACGTGACTCCAAACAGCACTCTGAGCGTGTGACGTCACTCCGTGTCAAACAAAATGTTGCTGACGTATGCTCCAATAACTGTTTGGCACGTCGTTACGTCATACAAGACGCCATTACAGTCAGAGCGTTTTGGCGCTAAAATTTATGTGCAATTATAAAAACGCAAAATTAACCAGATGAAAGTTTTTTTTCGCTGAAATATTTATATTTCAGGTTCTGGTATATTTCAGTCACTGCAAGACATAATATTAACTGTTTTCTAAAAATAGTCAACTAGCTTATCACCAGTTTAGGCAAGTAAAGGCAGACAGACAGTGCCACTACAGCGTATCTATGATACTTTATTGCTTTTTTGTCTTTAAGAATCGCACGATGTGACTAATTGCAGAATGTCTTTTTAATTAGAAAAGAAAACCATGAATTCCATTTATCTGCTCGTTGGGTAATTAAGTTGAAGCAAATTTTACTTGAGAATGAATATTGCTGTGCGCGTTTTAATATTACTTTGTTTCGGCGATATTTGTAAGTATTATTCACTTCTGGTCACCTCGAAAAACCCACAAATGTGCGATTTTCTACAAACTTCTTACATCGCACAACTTCTCTATGAAACCAACTGTCAGTCTTCGGTGTTTTAACGACATAGGAACTTTCTAGAAAAGTGCATTCCTTAAAGACTGGCGACGCATATTGATTATTCATTTTATTTTTATCTATTTATTGCTTTGAAATAAGTTTACAGGAAAGCGATGATAAACTGATAAAATTTTTAATGGATTTTATACTAGCATTTTCCGTCGTTTTATTTATTAAATTTTTCCCTAATACTGAAGTCTGCGGTTCCTTGAAGCTGTGAAAAAATTAAGCCTCTAAGTTTACTTCTTCTTCTTCTTCTTCTTTTTCGCGGGCTATTTTTCCGCACTCAGTCACTTTATGGTGACCATTGTGCGTGAGGCCAACAATAAAGCAAGGCCGGCAAAGCATCTGCGGTGCCTTCTATGTTCTGGTATTGCGATCGTCACCTAATTCATCGACCTGCCCCTTGTTATACACAAAAAAAAACATTTATTTTAATTTTATTATTATTTGGGAAAAAACAAAATAAATATGTAAGAATTCAAAGTAACAATACTTAAGTATGTTATTAAGTCAATAAAGTTTCTAGTATAAGTTACTTGATAAAAATTTTTAAATAAGTTAAATTAATTTCAATTGAAACTATTTTATGCAAAATAATCTGTTTCATAAGTTTCTCCTTAAGAAAATAATTTTATATGAAATAAATCTATGTCGAGAAGTATTTAATTATAACATTTACACGAACGGTATACAAACATTATATTACAAGAATAATTATTTCACATGAATCAAATTCATAAAGTTTTATTTAAGAGGCATCGAAAGTCAATGGCTTTATTCACAATTTTGTATTGAAATATCTGATCTCTCCATGCACGTCGATTTGCAAATATTGGGCCGTTGTCAGATATGGATTGTTTCGCTAGGTTCAATTTACTCAACTGTTCCTCCACAATTTTCATAAAATCGTTGCCGGCCTTTGTGAAAGAAGTATAATGTTTTCATTAATTTACATAAATCTCATGAACCTAGGTCTTTTCCTTAAGTCGTATCGGTTCAGAAACAGAGTAGACGTTGGGTAACGTCAGGAAACGAAAAGAAATCTTTACAAGACTTTATAGGAAGACTTCAATGACAAATAAGCACTGAAAAATTGAATACAATACGAGTATATACACATTATATAAGATAATTTATGTAACTTTTCAATATATAAATAATCATTGCTTTATTTTACACAAATGTGAATTTTGGTTGGCCGATAAAATTTACTCTCTATTTGCCTTTTCTCTCAGTAAAACATTAGTTGGTTCATATTACGTCTAAAAATTTTAACGTTAGTTTTTTGTCATTGTTTTCTAATTAATTTTATTTAACGTGAACATACATTAGACGGCAACGATGAAAAATTGTAGTGCAGTAATTAAAAATGAAAATATTATATGTAAATTAATGTAATTTACTTTACCTTATCATCACTTGTTTCTTGAGAAAAGGGTACAGACTCTCGAGCATTGGGTCAGGTTGTATGTAGCGTGTGAAAGTGAATCTTTCTACATAATGAAATTTGGTAGTGTATGGGAAATTTTGAAATTAACAAATTTTGACTTTAACACGCCTAATAACATATAAAAAAAATATAACAATTTTATAAATTTTGAAGGATTCCAATTTCTTTAAATACCAATCTGACATGGAAATATACAATATACGGGAAAAATTCAAAGAATTTCCATAAAGTAATTCAGGCTGATTGTGGAAATCTGAGGAGTGTTTCAAATATCATCACGCAGCACGCTTTGTCCATTAAAAACTAACAAATACGCGTTAAAACGCTTAATGCGGTTTATTTCCTCAGTCGCGGTGACATATGGCGGCGGGTGGGGGGCACCAAAATATAACTGCCCGTGACAGCCAGCTTTGGCAATCGAACGCAAGCTGGCAAAGATGAACGCTTACCTCGTGCTGCTCCTGGCCGCCGCCGCCGCGGCTCTGCCCACCGCCAAGGAGGACGGCGTCATGGAGAAGTTCATCTCGACCCTCAGGGATTGTGTGGAGACGGACACCATGCTCTGTTTGAAGGTGAAGTGATGTGCAGTGACTTGTGATGTGCTCCCGGATGTGCCCGCTCTTTAGAGCCGATCAGGGTTTGGAAGTGATTAGCTAGAGATATAGGCATACGGAAACAGCTTTTGTTGTAGACAAAAATCTGCACATGTAACGGCAACGTAAAAATCAGTAAATAAGAGCTCGGAATAATAGTGGATTACGTTATTTTGAATGAAAATGCAAATTTAAATAAAATTTACCGACCTCTAAAATGAATTGAATTTAAAATGATAAAAATAATTAATAACTACAATGCGAGATATAATCACATTTACGCTACTTTTATTTATTTTAATGAATACTTTAAAACAATATAGTGTGGGAAAATCGTTACATTACTAGTGAATTTGCTAAGTAGGTTAAAATATTTTAAAAGTTTTTAAGTTAAACTACAAGACGTTTTGATGTTACAAGAGTAGTATATTATATTAATAGCATAATGGAAATTAAAATTTATTATTTTTAGGCCTTTCTTCTGGATTTATCTTACAATTTATCATTTTTGGATTTAAAATGTATAGAAATGGACTATTTGGTCACTATAATATAAATAAATATTATCAATTATAAAAATCCATAAAGTAATGTTATTTTTCAGGAGAAAGCGATGAAATTCACTGAAAACCTAGCCGTGGCGAAAGATTTCAGCATCGTTGACGGAGTTACCTTCTCAAGAACTGGCTCCCCAAGATCAGCGCGCAGCTACCAGCCTCTGCCTGAAGAGCCAAAAGCCAGGGAACTGCTGGTGGAAGAAAGGATCATGGACAACGTGGTGGACTTCTTAGATAGCCACGCCTTGCAACTGAGGATGCCAAAGTCCTTTACTGAAGACAACTCTGTTGAAGAGGAAGGTGAGTAAAATAGGAACAGAATTTACGTTTATTAATGGATTTAATAAAAAAGGAAATTCGAAATACGTATATTCACAAGAAATAGGAAGAACATAAATAAAGATATAGCGCGGTGTTTAAAGCCTTGTATCTGGCACAAGTAAATACAATAGTTAAAGACGTTTGAGGTCACCGGTGAAATACATTGAAACCAGTACAAGTACCAGAGAGAAAAGTACTACACTCATACAGTGTTCTAGTGAACACTTAAGAAGTTAGCCACTTGTATGCTATTTACTTAAATACTTTATCTCAGAAATCCTAAAGTTTGAATCTAGTATTATTCAATATTATGTCAAAAATCACCTTATAAATAATTAATATAAATTTTAGTAAAAGCAACACTATTTTATATACGTTCATCTGTGTTTTTCAGTAATTCTATTGGATGGAGCAACGGATATACCATAACAGCATCCAAAGCCGCCAAATAAACAGCTCACTTTATCTTTGCATTTTATATTTTGTTTAATTTTAATATACTCTCATTACCAGGCCGTGGCAAGAAGAAGAAGAAGCTCAAGAAGCTCCTCCCAATCCTCGCCCTCATCAAGCTCAAGTTAGCCGCCCTCATTCCTCTGTTCCTCGGAATCATCGCCTTCGCCGTCTTCAAGGCTTACCTACTCGGAAAGATCGCCTTCATCGCGGCCGCCTTCGGTGCCCTCAAGAAGCTCCTGGATTCCAAGAAGAGCGGCGGCGGTGGCGGGTGGGCTGAACCAGCTCACGAGGAGCACGGCTGGGAAAGCGGCGGCGGCTGGGGCAGGTCGCAGGACGCCCAGAACATGGCTTACGCTGGTCATATCAAACAAGCGTAAGACAGACGTTTTAGATTAAATAGACAAAAACATCAGACAGCATAGAAAGGCATGGATTAAACTAAATCCGTGAATTATTTTCTCAGCTTCCGATGAATGTAATTAATTTATTGTTTAACTTATTGCGAACTTTAAGTAGCTACTTATTTATTATCTGCATGTTGTATGACCACCGTTTTTAAGTTGTGATTGTGTGTATCAGTATTTCTTATGTTTTGTATTTTTTATTTCATTGTATGCTGTAAGTCGTGGACTGATTTTTAGTTAGTTTAATTTATGTTTCTTAGTTGTTTTGGTTTCGTTTATCTCTATATTTTTGTGTATAGCTTCGTTTCTTCGTATTGAAGATGTAAATCTTGTGCTTACCAAATATTTTTAAGTTTTTGTTCCAAAGATATTTTTATTTTGAGTTTTAGTTTATTGTATTTTTTTTTATGAGTATAATAGTACCGACTTTTTTGTGTGTGCGAGTGAAACGAGTCATATTTATTACCGATTTTGTATTTTCATATTTTACCGGTAAGTTAGTAAATTTACCCAATTTACGATGGATCCACGTAAAATAAATATTTTATGGAATAAATATTTTTGTGCATTATTTTTACCTCTTTTTCTTAAGATGGGATTATAACATTTCTATTAAGGCTAAGCTGTCTAATAATTTCTTGATTGTGTGGCTCTGGGAACACGATTTTTTTCGGTAGAAGAAGCGTCTAGGCAAGATAAGTTGTCTCTATTGTGCTTTTAGATAAAAAGAAACTCGGCCAGAGAATGTAACGAGACAATACGTGTGCCTGCACATAATTGTGGTGTGTGAAAAATTAGTTAGCACTTAATGTTAGAGAGGAGAAAGTGCATCTGTGGATAATTGTAGAATTTCATAAAGAAACCGTACTGTTACCTATTATAATGTGCCCGAGGTCGCAGGTCACACTTTTTCGACCGAGACGTCGACTTTCATTCAAAATTGTGGTCATGTACCCGCAATGCAGCTAACATACAGCTTAACAAAAACTCTGAGATATTAAATATCTTTTTGTATACGCTTGGACATCTATGGGTCAAGGTTTAGGTCGCTTTAACTCATAGAGGGAAAAAACTGACTATTTGTAGGAGGGTTATGACTTTTGGTTTGTATCGAAACCTTTTTAAGCTTTGATTTTTAAGATATAGCTTCGATCCAAGCAGTACATGTTGGCGGATGGAGTTTGGTGAAAATTACCCTCACTTGGAGTCTGGACTGGAACCGGAACCTTAAATTGAAACTTATTTTAATAAAAACTGATTTTTAAATGAAATTTAGATTTCGTAAAATCTACGGACGCTCTGAAATCTATGGAATTTCTTTATATGTACGGAATCTTAATTCCTCTGAATAATAGGCAATGCTAGAAAATATTATCAGATAACTGTATTGTTTCGAAAACGTAAGTTTCGGAAATACTCAACGCTTTCTGCTCCTAATCTGGAAAGCATTTGTTGTATTACAAAACGATCGTCTTATCTTGGTCGAATATAATATATGTATATTAGAGAGAGTATACATGTGTTCAAATAAATTTAGAGTTATTACATAAGAGTGACGTAAGGGTACCTTTTCACTTTTTATCAGAATTTCGTTGGTACCTTTGACATTTCGTATTGATTACTTTAAAAGAGACAGGATTCTGCTGATTTATATCAATCAACGGTTAAATATCACATGGGTCCAGATGTCCAACGTGTTATACGGCAGGTACACTGTTATATTAGCGTATTCGACTCTCGATCTTAAGTGATATGAAAATGGGCCTATAATTGAATGGGCTGCGATGATGACGTAAGCGTGTGTGTCCGTTTGTACGGAAACTTTCATTTTTGAAAAGAAATGCGTGAGTCTTACACAATATTGACTGTAACTGGATATTAGTGGTGTCGTGAAGGAAAGTTGGTGTTGAATTTATGATTCACATTTACATGTAAAATTAATACACGCCTCGAGAGACGCACACACCGTTATGTTTGTACTTCAAACTAAATCTAATAACTAATATTTTTAAACTGTGAATTCTATACCATAATAACTATCTAGTGAGCGCGAAGAACTGTTGTTTATGAATAATCATTATATTATATGAATATAGAATTGCCTAAATTTTATTTTCAAACAAATGCCTTTTTAAAGTCCATAAAGTTAAACATAGTAGAGTACATAAGTTTGTGAAAATAGTAAGCCATTTTTTCGGAAAACTTAGTGTTAAAAAGTGACTTAAATTTATACTTTAGTATTCATTTTTATTTTAGATTTATTAAGCCTAACCATATGATATTATGACACGTAACCACATATAATACACCATATCAGATTTAATCATTCGTATCTGATGTAATGAATCTCACCAAATATGATTACATTCAGACCACATTAAATTCATTAGGTATGATTTTACTTAACAGATTTGTTAAAGATCAAAACTTCATTGTGTATGATTATATTAGTCAGATTAAATGTATTTCAACAGATATGAGTAGGTATATTCTCATCAAATTACATTATTTATATCTGTTTAATTGTTCTCATTTTGTTTTGGTTGGAAAATTTAAATATCTTCTTAGAGCTTGAAACCTTGATAACTCAGAAGGAAGTACTCGGTTCCCACCCGCTGGGCTAAGGCCCTACCCACTCCCACCATAAGCTTTTGAAAAGATTGACTAGTGTAATGAGAATGCTATGTACTTAAAGTACACATACACCCACAGGCCGAAAATGTGGCCGCAACTCAAAACAAACCGATAAGTGGCGATTTAAGTAACGCTATTGAAAATTTCAAATGAAAGATTGTTAATACATATCTTTTTGTTTGTTTTATATATATTACAAGGGGCAAACCTAAGTGATCACCTAGGTAACTATTGACGCCCATGAACATCTGCAACATAAGACTCGCAGATGCGCTGCCGGTCTTTAAAGAAGGACTTAGGCCACCGGGAGCTTAGTACGAATAAATCGGTCAATTTTCACGGTGGGTCAGTTACAGTTTGCAAAGGGATCTGTTTAAATGCGCCTATAGCGTTAGTCTTCATTGAAAATGATTTGAGAACACTCATTTTTACTATATACCTTAGTAGCGAGCTCATGAGGAAGGACTCCCATCGGCGTGAAGTGGCGGCAATGCTGTCACGTCTAGTGATCGTGTTGTTGTCGCGTTTCGTTCGGTTTGTGAGACTTGGTTGAGGCAACCAGGGAAGTGTTCTGGATTCGAGGAGACACGACGAAGGGAGACTTTTTAGCGTTGATCTGTTATCCCAGTCTAGTACCAGGGTTCGCTTAGATTGCAGAGGACGTGGCTGTGGGGCGAGTTAAGACGACCGATCGCCGTCCGACGTCATCCCCAGAACCCCCACAATCCCTACAACCTCACGACTAACGTCACTCAGTGACATTAATCGGGACCAACTGTTTTACGTGCCTTCCGAAACACGGAGGAGGTCGGATATTTGAACATCAGTGTTGTAATTGGTTACCCTACTATCACCCGGCCGCGGTCAGGTTTACTTGACTTAGCGATCGGCTCAAATGCCGGCCACTAATTAAGGTACGACCTTCTCCTTCAGTCGTATAATTTTGATATTAAAGCAATTGAAATAAAGGCTTAAGATCGAAAAAAACGGTCAGGCAATAAAAAGGTCGCATCGAGACTTGTGACAGGAATCCCATTTCTAAGCGTCCGCTGATGCATCTCTGGTTGAATCGCAAATCTTTCCGTTCCCAATGCTTTCAGCGAAGAAATCCCCTTTCAAAGATTAAGAAGTCAGAGCGGACTCGCTTTTCGACTTTGTTTTACTATCGTGTTCAGGGGTGCCAGTCTAAACTAAATGACTAATAATAATTTATTTATTGGTTTCAAACTAATTTTGAATCTCAATAAATTGCCAACAATTAATAACGTTTATTTGCAAATAAATTCATTTACAAAACTAGTGATTCAGTAGTCCTCAAACTGGAAAAACCTGTATTTTGAGAACTACCTTCCGTAATGACCGAACAATTATAGTAAATTTATTTTAGGCATTAAGCAAAAATTAAAATAATAATTGGAGTGATCAATTGAGTAAAGAATTAGGCGTGTTACGAGACTGCCATTCGACATATATTTTTAAATTTTCTCTCATTCTTTAATTCACTCATGCTTCTTATTCTGATTTTTGATTTAGTTTCCGTCGATTATTTTATCTTTCTTTTACCATTCTAGATTAAAGTCCATTCTTCCATCGTTCTGTTTTCAATCTAGACTTTAATCCGACATTTCATCGTTGTTTTCCATTCTTGATTTTAGTCCATTCTTATATGGTTCTTCTTTCAATCTCGATTTTAGTCCATTCTTTCCCCCTTCTTCCAATCTAGATTTTAGTCAATTCTTTCACCACTGTTCATTCAATCTAGATGTCAGTCCATTCTTTCAACGTTGAGCTAACGAGATTTTTATCATGTTTTTTTTAAATGGTTGCATACATTAAACACGGCTTTAAGCTGATGCTGCGATAAAAGGCACGGACCGTGGCCGATACATCATGTGGGACGTACAGAGTGACAAACGTAAAGCCATTAAACTTGATCGATCAACATCTGATAGATAGGAGTACAAAAATACATGCGAAATGTTTTAAATGTTAAATTAAGGAGAAAACCTAAGTATCTATATTATATATAAATACAAATGGAAGGTCACCTGACACGAAATCACGAAAACCGCGTGACGCACGATGACGAAATTTGGCAAGGAGGTAGTTTTAGTTTAGGAGACATATAAGAAGAAATTTATCGACAGAACTAAATTAGAGGGTTCCTAGTGCTTTTTTTTTCAAATAATGCATCATAAATATATTAAATTGTTAAAATAAAACCACACGCACACCAATGCCAAACGATTTACACACACATGTATTGTATGATGATGTCAAAGCGTAATCGTGACAACTGTATGTTATATAAATTGTCAAGTTTTATTTTTCTGTCAATAGAATAATATATGTATGTAGACAAAAAGGTTTGTGGGCGAATTTTGACCAGCTGGTGACCCCTAGTACAAATATAGTACAAATATCATAATGTAATTGAGCCTCAATAGCTCAACGGTATAAGGTATGGACTGAATTCCGCAAGGTACCCGTTTCAAACCCCACCGACGTTGGGGTATTGTCGCACCCACTCCTAATACAAGCTTTTAATTTAAACTTAGTAGGAGGGGAAAAGGGAATATTAAACATACCTAAAAAGTATTTCCAATATTCCTTATAAAAGGTGGTGTAGCTTTCGGGTTGCAGCATTACACCGATTTTCCCTCGTATTCATTAGCGGATTAAAGCAAAGTAGTTTATCCAACGTGTCAAACAAGTCGTATATTGAATCCTATTCTACATTGTTAAAATGTAATCACGTAACTAATATTGGACCGAATCAACTAGAGATCGCTGGTTGGTCGAAATTCGCCCAAAAATCCTATTAATTATTATTACTATATACGTATTAAAAGCTATAAACAAAATGTTTATTGTTTAAAAAATAACAGTGTTATATTTGTCAATTAAAATCCATACGGTATACATGACTACGCTTCGACACAGTCTTATAGAAAATGTATACATTTGTGTGTGTAAATTGTTTTGCAGTAGTGTGCGTGAGACTTTATTTCAATGATTTAATTTATTAATACTGCATATTTTATAAAAATATTAGTATTTTCACAATCCTCTATATAAACTGCAATCATACTCAGTTTCAAGTTTTTTCAACACTTATTTATAGACAGAATTATATCTATTTAATATTTATTTCAATTTTTTCATATAACACAGAAAAAACGACGCCCATAGAAAACTATAGTACCAGAAGGTTCGCACATGCGCTGACGGTCTTAAAAACTGAGTATGATGTATTCTTAAAGGTGGAATGAGGATATGGGTCTTCACCATTGCCGAAGTTATACCTATTTCTATCTTATCCAAGTTAACTGAGTTCCTCGTTTAATTTAATTCCTTCTGTTTGTCACGGATTAAGGCAAAGCAACGCCAGATTCTTTCACCCCTACAGATTGGTGCATCTTAGCTCGTGTGTCGGAGCTCGTATTTCTAATAGACGAAATTAAATAATATTAAATTACGCCTCAAATAATCATCATCTCCACATTCAAATGTGAATCTTGCCTAAATGAGATAGAGTTCGAAATGCTTTGTATGTTTTATAATCCAAGGCGTGAAGTTAACTGCGCCCCTCGGTACACGGAAGACACCATTATTCCATTTTAAAGAGTTCGAGATTCAAATCTAATGCCGCGTGACGATCGAGCGCGATACGCTGTGACGATTGCATGGGAAATTTGACGACCTTCAGATATGCCATCTTGACTTATATTTTAATAAACATAAGGTGTAAAATCGCCTGAAGGTATTACGATGTACGTTCACACAGACGTCTACCAAGAAAACGTACTTAGGTTAAAGTGTGAATCGATTTTAGACTCTAATCATTAAGAAGTAAGATCATATTTAGATTGAATAGTATGTAAATACTTGGAAGGGCCAAACGTACCGACACATATGTTTCGGCTTCCTTAAGCTTTTTTTACAGTATTAAATAAATATTTTTATAGTTGAAGCTTATAATGACTAGAGTGTATCTGGAACCAAAACGAATTATCTATTGTATTAAATTTTTTGGGTGAAGTTAGGCAAGGATAGACTTAAATATAGGAAACTAGGGATATACCTATAAAAACAGCTATGTACCAGTGAAATTCCCATCCAAATCGGTCCAGTCGCTATTAACAAATAGATAAGCAAAAACACAAACATGTTTTAACTTGCCTTTTTCTAAAGATATAGTATATAAAATCATAAAAAAATTCGACATTACAGAAAGATCCTTCAATTTTATTTATATGTACATATATAAGTAGAGATATACTATACTTATGTCGTCTTCTCTCTTTTCACAGGTGAGTCGCACCAACATGCGGATGACTGCGGTTACAGTTATATAAGTGAGTTTTTACTTTATAAGCTATATATATATATATATTATAATCTTGAAATTTATTTATTATATATCTTAATAAATATAAATTACGCACCGTGTTTTTTGTCCGCGATGAACTCCTAAACTACTGAACCGATTTTAATCAAATTTGCACACCGTGTGCAGTTTGATCCAATTTGAAAGATAGGATAGCTTACATTTCAATTTATAGTCGCAAATAAAAATGAGTCGCTGAAATGTATGCACGTGCATTACTTCCGAACGACTGCACCAAATTGGATAATTTCTTTGTTGTTGTTAGGACATGGTTTTTAAGATAAAAAGGAATGGCAAAGCGAAAGCGAGAAGGAAACAGACCGGGAACGGGAGTGGGAACGGGAACGAGCAGGACAACGTCTGCCTGGTCCGCTAATAGTCTATAATTCTTTTCTGGGTTTTAATACCGGTAGTTTACCTCTTACTAAATTATTTCAGTTTTACTAACGTTGGCTTACCTTTTATATCAACGATTCTTATACCACATTTTGAACCGACTACAAAAAGGAAGAGGTTCTCAATTCGACTACATGTTTTTATTACCTTGAACTTTCGACTTGGTGAACCGGTTTTGATCATTTTTTTTTATTTGAAGTCGGTTTTATTTTTAATGAAGGTAAGATTATTAGTTGCGCTCTCAGATCATTATATACCTAGAAAAATATTATCTATAGTTGCCTAGTCTGACCCAATCAGACAATTACTAGAAGTAGGTACTTTTATTGTACCATCTATAATAATTATTATCGATGGTACAGTAAAAGTACCCCTTTTAAAATGAAATTCAATAAAAAAGGTTGATTGGACTTTGTATTAAACTTTTATATAGAATTGTCAATTTATATGAAATTGATTACATATATTGCTTACTCGCCTTCGCCCCGTGACTTCATCTACGTAAAATGAAGATTAACTTAAATCTCTTTTTTCTAGCCCTACCGAAAAATCCTTTCTTAGGGAATGTTTATTAAGTACTTCCTTGCCAAATTTAATTTTTATGTCTAGCGGTTTTCGAAATTTCATGATAGGTGACGATATAGAAAATTGTGTCAAAATTACTATTTTTAAAAATATTGAGAATACTTATGCCTTGTTTTATAAAAAATCTGCAGACGTGGCTGATTTATTATCATTACTCTGTAGACTCTGGTCAAGCTGAGCATCGAATAAAGAACTTCGCGGATATCATTTCATCACTCAATCCATTGCGCTTTTGAGGCTCTATGTACCGAGCGCTTTGACATGAATTTATCGCAATATATAACCAGTAGTAAAATAGTAAATGCCACACAAATGAAATACTAACTCCGCAAACAAAGAGATAATACAAAATTCTAGTTCAACCCTATTTATAGTCGGTACGTTCAATTTATTGGTAGATAAAACTGACGTACGGTGATTTATCGCGATATAATTAAATTTGTATTTTGAACGCGTCGATAGCCATGTTGGAAAGACACCTTTGATTTTGATCTCACTACTCGCCGCTAGATGGCGTTAGTATCTATCAAGGTTGTTCAGACCAGTGCGTTTGTACATTACCACCGTTCTAATACTCATTGGCGGATTTTGGCGTGTGCTCAGAAGGCTGGAGCCTATAGCGGAAGATTTTATGAAATGAATGATGAATATCTTTTTTGGCTCAAAAAAAATATTCATCATTCTTCTTCTTTAAAGCTTCTTTAAAGACACGGAAAGAGAAATGTTTGTTATATTATATTTAAGA
This sequence comes from Charaxes varanes, assembly GCA_024363005.1. Lineage (NCBI taxonomy): Eukaryota > Metazoa > Arthropoda > Insecta > Lepidoptera > Nymphalidae > Charaxes > Charaxes varanes. Next base: position 21,004,127 of record JANCMC010043217.1, read on the forward strand.
AAAATTACAATATCGGTTATTGCATCAAGTAACGCATCGGGTATAGCCTCGATTATCGTGTTGATGGCGTCTCACCTAGCATCGCCATAACGTCGCTCTACCATTATTCGATTCGTCGCATTAGCGTCTTACCTAGTGACGCATTAACGTCTTACTAGCGTCGCCCCAGCGTTGCACTATCGAAGCTTTAGCGTGTCACCTAGCGACGCATTAACGTCTCACCTAGTGACGCATTAGCGTCTCACCTAGCGACGTATTAACGTCTCACCTAGTGGCGCATAGGCGTCTCATCTAGGGACGCACTAACGTGTCACCTAGTGGCGCATTAGCGTCTCACCTAGCGGCGCATTAGTGTGTCAACTACCGGCACATTAGCGTCTCACCTAGCGGCGCATTAGCATACATATGTACCAGTATAATTGTGAAGTAGAGTATCGATTTGCAGATGTCAATAAGGGCGGCAAAATTGAATGTCCTTCGAGCAGCAACTTTGTAAATCCGGCTCTGATAATATGTTAACACATTTCGACATAAGTCTATATACCTTTCCCGAAGCATTAACTATTAAAATCCTACTATTTTTTTAAACGCGAAAGTTTGTACACATTAATGTATGGATGTATGTTTGACGTTTTTTCACGATATAACCACTGAATGGATTTTAACAAAACTTTACAATATTGTAGTTTATACATCAAACTAACACAGAGAAATGTTTATCTTAATTAGTTCTATAAAAAAGCCTATCGCAGTATATATCTATCTTGCATGTTTACGCCATTAACGCCAAAATAGTGAACCTAACCGTTTTTAGTGAGCTCATTGGTTAGGTCAAAGTACTTGTTCGTTTTTAACAGATGGTCTTTGGGGATGTTGGTAAGTGTTCAAATAATTTTCCGTAAAAGAGATAAATTATGAATTTGAGGTTAATGGAGAAATCACATCAAATTAAAAAAACATACAAACAGACCCTAAGTCTAAAAAACTGCAACCTAACATAATTACAGTACAATTTAAGTGTAAGGGTCATTCGGCCAATATGGACTGCGGTTCACCGTGACGGAGCGTTCAATTAACATCGTAGTGATGATTTTAAAGCGTACGTGAAGCCGCGAACATCTCACCGACATAACGTTAGCTCAAATGTAAGCACGCATCTAACTCCTCCTTTGAAGAGATTGCTTTATTATTTATCGAATAGCTCACAAGGTGTGTTGTACCTCATTACATGAGGGTTTTCACCAATAACGCCATACTACCTCAAGTACACTGTGTTGGCAGTAAATATTTGCCGAAGGGTGGACGAGCAAACATCCACACCTGTCGTCTGCTTCCCTCGCACGTGCGGCCTTCACCGACATCCCGCGACCGCGATCATAACAATAGCATTATGTACTGTACGTCCATCAACTTAATGCCGTTTACTAAATGAAAAGTTCATTTAAAAATAATCACACAAACAATAAGAATATCCGTTAGTGTCCACTCTAGGTGATCCTTGTATCGTAGACACCTATTTACGATTAACATCTATACTAATATACAAAGCTGAAGAGTTTGTTTTGTTTGTTTACTTGAATGCGATAATCTCTGCAACTACTGGTCCAATTTGAAAAAAATCTTTCAGTGTTAGATAGCTCATTTATCGAGGAAGGCTATAGGCTCATCGGGCTAAAATGTCATGTAATTTCTTTACCTAATTTTACGCGGACGAACTCTAGTGACTGCTCTAAAAGTAAAGTAGCCTATGTTATTCCTAGTAAAATTAGCCAATGCTAGTGAAAGTAATATCAAAATGGCATCCCTAGTTTCGGAGATAACACGAATGATAAAACAGACAGAAAAGCGGACACACAGATATACACAATTGTTTTAGCTTGTGGTTTTGATATATATAGATATTGTATACATAGTCATATGAAATAAGAAAAAAATATCTACTTTACGAATAAGCTTACAATTTTTTGAACGTTTTAATCCTTATATGTCAGAAGCAGTGGTCCTGAGGAAAAAATATTTCTACATTATTTATAGATTTAATTATGTGTCCTACAATTCTTAGATGAACGATTTTATGACAAGTCTTATCGTTTAGCTGAAAATCACGAAAAACTGATTTTTTGACCTTCGACCTTAAACATCTAAGCCCGCAATAACGGTGACTTTTGAGACAATATGTGTAAAGCTAAAATAAAGGTCTATACAACAATGCAGCTGGTCCCGTTCGATTCTTCGGTAAAATGCTTAGATGACTGAGTTATATGTATTCATGAGATTGAATCATGATCAATTAGTTATTATTATCTATAGATAGATAGATAGATCCATTATATTATACAACACCAACCCGTGGGCTTACGTGAAGTGGACAGCTCTAGAAAAGAGAACTTACTAGTGTTTAGTATAGGCTTCTGCTTGACTGTAATCACACCTGATGATAGTCTACGGAGGAAGGAGTTTTCCTGGAATATACTGACTCAGTCTTGCCTTAGTGGTGTTGTTAATAGATCAGGAAACCAAATGCTTCTATAAAAAGAGGAATGCTAAATAAAGTGGAAACGTAAGTGATTACTTAAGGATATATGGATTCAATTAGTCTCGTTACAATTAGAGTATTGTAACGAATAATCGCGGCCCGCAATAAATTGGTGATTCAGCGAACAATACCGCCGCAGAACTACTCCCATATGTCTGACCTTTTGTTAATCGAGCCATGAGGACCTTCTGCCGCGATCCTGTTTGCACGTTATGAGTGAATGTATATCGGAGCATATACATATGTACACAATATGTTTGTACGTTTAATGTAATTATAAATATAATGTTGTAGCGGCTGCTACATAACTAGATGGCAATGATGTCAAGTGGAAAAAGTTACACCAAAGCAAACTAGATGGCGCTGTACGGATGACGACCGCAGTTACTCACGCAAGCGAAGTTTCTACTTACAAATATATGCAAGTAGCTTTGTTGATGTTTATTAGCTTATATTTAGCTTATCTTTATTGACCATTAGTCATAATGAAACAACGTGACAATTTTAAGAATAAAGACTTATTTTGTTATTTATCTAAAACACTAATATTATAACGAGGAAAGATTTGATTATGTATTTGCATTAAAAAAGATTTGATAATGTATTTGCATTAAAGTATATTTGATTGTTAATAATTAAATAAATACATATGACTATATGACACTCGGACGTTTGTTTCTAAGGTAGACAATTTAATGCGTGTGTTATAGGTAACATCAGCCTATACACAAATATTTTTTTTGGAAATATATAAATACATACATATAAATAATACACCCAGCCTTGAGGCGGAAATCGAATCTACGTCCCCCGTAACGGAAGGCAAAGTCACTTTCACTGCGCCAACGGGCCAGTGAAGTTATGTATACATTGAAGAAGATTTGATAACGTATTAGAATCCTACATTATCCGAATGACCATAAACGATAGAATATTTTCAAAAAAGTTAGGGATCCCTATGGAAATGTTGATACTGTATCCGTGCGAAGTCGAAGCAGGATGCTGGTATTAGATAAAACACATTATAGAAAAATCTAAATGAAAAACAAATATGCGGAGATTCACATTGGTACCCTTTTTTACGAACTAGTGAGTTGTAGAACTACACAAGACTAGTCTTTAATCATTTTTAGGGTTCCGTAGTACTACAAGGAATCCTTATAATTTCGCTCTGTCCGCCTGTCTGCATTTCCAAACTATTAGACGTAGAGACTTGAAATTTTCCATTTTAATAGAACATGCTAAAAACTCATTAAGAAAATTATTTTGAACAAAATTGGACAACAACTTTCGAAGTTTTTTAACAAATACGTTTATAGCGTATCAGATACGGGATCCTTCTATATAAGCGTGTTTACACGCTCTTAGCCATCTTTATATAGTCTTGGTTTCAAAATTCTTAGTCGGTTTCTGGTATTTCGTAGTAGTTAATTCTGTATCGAACACATTTTGCGTGTTAGGCTAATATGGTCTGGTTTTAACATAATGTCACGTAACGTCGGTTTCAGAAACCAATTATATAAACACAATCGTATGTACATTTGAGATAATGGGTGTATTGTGATACAGTGCGTACAGTCTAAAAATGCACGCTAATCCATGGTATTCACCTCTGCATGCTAAATAGTATGTAGACGCAAACACGCAAGCAGCAAGAGTTTGAGTTAACAATAAAAACGCTGCACACATATTACACATTAATTGTTGGCTCATGTTTAATTATTATTTAAAAAAAAAACTAATTTATATTCACTCTTTATTATGTTCCGTTAATTCTGCCGAACGAGGAAGAAAATCGAATATAATATCTATGAGAATTAAATCTGCCTTTCTGCCAGTGCACTACTAAGGTCCTCAAACTTTCTATCATATAGGCCAACTACACCAATATAACAGATGTCAGACGTTATGTCTGTAGATGTAACAACATCTCAACAATCGTCTCGTGTGACGATTATCGAACGGGTGGTGAAACAATTGCAGGCTTAACCACAGAGTAAACCAGCATAGTAAGGTAATATTCACACTTGTCAGAATGAGAGATATACTAGATGTAAATGACATCGTACCGCAAACTTTGTGGTAAGGCTAAATTTAATGTCCTAAATAAAATCATAAAAATCATTCGTCTCGGAAATGAGAGGTTACAGATATTGCCATCCTCATCCCATTCTTGGGCGGGTAATCTATCGTAAACATGGGAATCATTCGTCAACAAAATGTTGACGCGCAAATCAAGTCAAGGACGCGCTATCCCTGTAACAGTTATTAAGTTTTATTTACATTGCGGTTTGATGTAAAAATATTGAAGAAATTTGTTTTTGATTTAAAATTGCATTGGGACTTTCGATCAACAATATAATGTATAGGTGATCGAAGATTGGGACAGATAGTAATAATGATATTATACAGTATTTAGTTAAAGAAAATTACATTTCAGAGCCGACGAGAAATTCATTCACTGGGGAGTCTAGAATCCTGTACTGAACTGATGGGATGCGTATCTGGTACGATGTCTTATAATATATATATATATATATATATATATATATACAGTCGTGTTTGTGACCGTACCAAATTTCTGTTCATAATTGTAGAAGTTATACATGGGCGGACAGAACGACTGACGGAAAGAGCGAAACTTTAAGGGTTCCATGTAGGACCACGGAACCCTAAAAATAAAGCTTAAATGATCTCTTTCATAATATGGCAGCAGAAAAGAAGTCTTTGTCTAACAAGTATATTAAATTATTCTTTTCACATTTTATAATGAATTCTAATCTGATTTTCACTTACAAATCGTATACATAATCCACAAAACTTTAAGAAACATGATTATAATAAGACTGCGTTTCTTATCTTTTAATTGATTTTGGACTTTATACCGTAATTAATTATTTTTTAGTAATATAGATGTTAACTGCAGCTAGCTAACAACGCAGAAAAGTTAATTAAAATCGCTAGTAAGTTAACAAAATAATGGTCTTTGTTTATAAAAAAACCGGGCAAGGGCGATTCAGACTCGCGCACTGAGGGTTCCGTACTGCCACAACATTTACAAGTAAGATTTGTACTTCTCATGGAATTTTTTTGAATGTAGCAGTCTTCGTAATTTTTTTGTGATTTTACTAGACATTTACGGATTTTGTATTTTTCCTTTAACTATGCTCTTTGTTATGCTATATGACATTGTTTCTTACTAAATTTCATGTTTCTAGGGCAACGGAAAGTGTATAGGTTTTGAGTCAATTTTCATCCATTTTACTGGTATGGGGAATGCAACATATACAGCCATATCTTTTGATTACATATACTTAGTTTTCACACGGCTTTGAGGGAGCGCAACCTTCAGTATTTAGTATTTAAACTTTATATTTATACACATTCCTGAGAAAAACGGTCTTGACGGATAAACAGACACATAGACAAGCAGACACTTATGCAACAACGAATTTTCAGTTTTTCGATTTTTTTCCTATATTTGTACTACAATTAAGTCGTATCTAATATCTTCTTGCTAAATTTCATGATTCTAATTTCTAGGTCAACGGCAAGTAGTGTAGTGTAAGTGTTTATCGAAAGAAAACAAATTTAAAATTATCGCACTGCTAGTCAGCGAGTTAAGTGCTACCGTCTCTTTTACGACAAACGCTCCTTCAATCTGTAGATTAAATAAATAGATATGTAATTACCGCTTATATGACATACCATATAGACTATAATAGTATTTAACCCATTACGTAGATCATGTAACTATCGAGTATCGACAAAGTAAAAGTAAGTAAAAATATCGAGAATGTTTGTGCTAGGTCCTCAGGTCGCTTGAGTAACAACGTATAGTGTTATTTGGTATAGTAAAACGTAGTAAGTAGGCACTTTTGATGATCCTCCATGACGAGTTCGTCAACGGCGACACCTTAGCTTTAACGTCTTGAATGTGCACGAATATGACTAACGTAACCAAACTTGGTCTTGAAAGTTCGGCTGCAAGGACTGCAGACAAGCTGACCGCTGCAATCATACGTATAAGTATATGAGGGCTCATCCTTGCTTTTACTAGGTAGTACTTAGGTATTCTTAATAAGTTGATGGGACGCATGTCAGTCTGGATGATTCAACAGGCCTTATTTTCATAGTAAGAGGTTTAGGGTATTATCACGTTAGTATTTAATTTTCAAATTATTATATAAAATAACTTCTAAAAAATTTTATGAGCTCTTGAAATAAAACATGGATACTCGTATGGGTATAACATGTTAAACACTCTTTTAGATATGACAGAATTAGTCAGGATATTGCGTCACCCTGCTTAAATAAAACGATCAGAACGAGAACAGGTCCCATTTACAAGTGTGTGACAGGAAAATTCTATTATGACCACCCAATTTTTGCACAGAATGCGTTTTTACTATTTTTTTGTCTGATTTGAACTGTAGCATTTCGCTATAATGACTACATTTCTTACTTAACGATACGGAGACATTTAGCGAATAGGAAGCAGGGCCTGAATAAATTGATGATCAGCAATATACATTCATCAACACAAGTTGAGAAACCTGCTCCAATTGCATATGCTCTATGTACCACGCATTTTCTATTACTCAGTTGACGCACGTTTCGTCTCGAAACGTCATCGGGAACATTGACGGCGCTAGGCGTCAGCGACGTTGGCGAACGCCAACGGTCTCGCGTCTGAGGGGGCCTCGCAAAAAGGTGGAAGGTGTGCGAATGCTAATATTTTTTGTAATATGCAATAATTAATATATTAAATTATTAAAATTAAACCACACGCACACACATCGGAACCCACTGTTTTACGTACCTTCCGAATCACGGAGGATATTGGATATTGAAAAAAAAAAACAGTTTTAGAATGGGTCACCCATCTATCATCCGGCCGCGGTCACAAATGCTTAACCTAGCGATCGACTCAAATGCCCGCCACCGATTTAGCGGCGACCTCCTCAGCCTTTCGTATCGTCGTTCCAACAAAGGAAACGTTTTCTCCAAATGAAATTAAACATGACTACATTTTGTTTAAAAACCCAACACGCGCTAGTACTCGGAAACCGTTGCTGCGGTGTTTAAAATTCATAAGACGCTCATGAGACCTGTACCAAGAGGTGATATCACACATATGTATATCTAAGTTGTTTTTAAATATCGTTCGCAAATGACATGGTTACATTTACATTTAGTGGAGCTCGTAGTTTATCAGTGGCCGGTATTTGAGTCGATCGCTAGGTTAAGCAGTTCTTGCCGCGGCCGGAAGATAGATCGGTGACCCAATCGAATACTGGATTTCAAATATCCGAGCTTCTCCGTGTTTCGGGAGGCACGTAATACTGTGAATCCCGAATGATGTCACTGAGTGATATTTCACAACGTTGTGGGGGTTCCGGGTATGACGTCACGGCAGTCGGTCATCCTAATTCGCCCCACAGCCAGATCCTCTCCAACTTAGGCAAACGCCAGTACTGGACCGTAAGGAAGAAGTTGCGCATCCTATGTACATTAAAAAATTACTTGTGCATAAAAAAATTGCTATTTTTAAGGAACCCAACCAAACATTCGTTTCAGTTAATGCAACTTACAAAGTATTACTAAGTAATCGACAAAATGGTGTACATTGTACCACGGAAATTTCAACACAAAAATTACACAAGCCATTATAAACCTTCTTATGTTTGCGAAAACATCAAATTTGCGTATCAGTATTTCTATTGTTGTTGCGCTGTATTCGAACGCTATATTCCCTGAAGCCTTTATTGCGCGACGTCAGCGTTCCCACTAATATAGCTTTGTTTATTATCCATTGTTATTTAAGACCACGATATAAAGTTGCCAGGAATTCGAAATGCACCTTTGTATTGCAAAATGATTATTTTGCCAATTCCTTCGTCACTTACCTGTACGACATATGTAATACGAAATTCTTCTGAGGTAAGAAGATTTAAATATATTTTAGTATGTGTTACAATGTAAAGAATTGTATGTCTAGTGAAAAACTACAAGACGAAATGCTCTTGCCATATTGTAAAACGGTACTAAACTAGTAGATAACCCGGTAGAAGTTTGACGTGGGCTTCAGTGGATGCTTATATCAGGACTCGACAAACCCTTATAAAGTAGGCTTTCAAGTTAGATATAACTAGCTGTGCCCGCGTCATCGTCAGTGCAAAATTAGGTAAAAAAATAGATTAAATTTTAACGTGATGTTATATAGCCTATAGCCTTCCTCGATAAATGGGTTATCTAACACTGAAAGAATTTTTCAAATGGGACCAGTAGTTCCTGAGATTAGCGCGTTCAAGCAAGCAAATAAAATCGTCAGCTGTATATATTAGTATAGATTTTTTAATGTTACACTATATAATAAAAAGATAGAAAGTCTAAGCTAACTAAGCGTGAAACTTGTTTTAGGAGTGGATGCGAAAATAAACCAGTGTGATCGGGAATCGAACCGGGTATTCTACGGATTACAGTCTACTTTCTACCATTGGATGTTCGTTTACTTCCAAATAATTATACACTCCACTTGTTTCTTATTAGCAATATTAGAATTTCTTGTGTAAGCGACCGCACTGTCCGACATAATAAAATATTCTAACAAAAAGTAAATTGGACAGATGGACATGTAACAAACGTTACTTTAGCGACTGCTATCAAACTACATCGAGTTAGGGTACTTTCATACGGGACAATTAAAACGAGCGTTTTATTAACGCAGCAGACGCAGAGCATTTTTTTTAATAAAGAATATTAGGAATACTTTTAAGGTATATCTAATATTCCCCTTTTCCCCTCCTACTAAGCTTAAATTAAAAGCTTGTATTAGGAGTGGGTGCGACAATACCCCAAAGTGGTCGGAATTTGAGTCGATCGCTAGGTTAAGCAGTTTTTAACCACCGCAGCCGTGTGATAGATGGTTGACCCATTCTAACACTGGTTTTCAAATATCCCATCTCCTACGTGTTTCGGAAGACACGTAAAAGAGTGGATCCTGAATAAGTTCACTGAGTGATAATCGTGACATAGGTTCCCGAGATAACCTCAGACGGCAGTCTGTAGTCTTGTCTCGCCCCACAGCTAAATCCTTTGCAATTTAAGCGGAGCCTGGTACTGGCCGTTATAACGCTAGGTAGAAGAAGAAATAGTGTGTGATCTGACTTCGATGGCAGCGAACACTAGTTCGTATAAATAGATCCACATAAAACTTTGAAAGTCCGGCGTAGTCGGTCTCACATTACGGACGGCTATAAACACAGTACCGCCCCTTACCATAGCGTAACGCGAGACCCACATTCACCAATAACGGTAAGTCTCCATCGGCCTTGGCGGTAAAAATATAGACCGAACAGTCTTTTTGACCAAACGTACTCGTATCTTATTTGCAAAAAGTATTTTGACCTTTTCCACACCTTGTATATATTATATATCTCAGCATTATGTTTCGATTCCATAGCTGTTTGCAAGATAAACTATTTATTATTGTTTATACGTTTTCAAGACTCCAGTATTAAGAGTTAAAGATATATTGGTCCTTCAAGCCGGATTTATTGTGTATTGCTGCTGATGCAGTTTTTCTCTATAATACCGGAGCCAGATTCTTCATTTGAATGATCATCAAGTGTAGCCGGGGACTTTTTGTAACTATACAAAGTTTTCTAGCTCTCAAGGACAAAAATGTACAAGCACTTTGAGTTTTGTCTGGCGCCGGTATAAGGGCAAATTGAAATTGGTGTCGGGCTTGATTTAATCCTCAACCCAGCTGTATTATTGTTACCTTAGCACGAACTTTATACTTAGTTTAAAGAGAAATATGAATAAAATACTTAGGCAAACGTAAACATTCCAGTATCGTTTTTTTTAAAGACACTTTCGAAACAATAATTTACCTAAAACTTTACTGATCAGTCAGGCTATTTGCAAGCGGTGAAAAAGATCCTTAAGGTCAAGACAGATACATTACGTTACTTGAGAACCTCGTTTTTGTGTGACGCACATAAGAAATATTAGGGCTATTTCTTGCGGATCAACAAAAAATATAATTTACGTCCTGCTTGCTGTAACTTTTCTTTGCGGTATGGCTTATACGTTTTTTATTATTGCGAAAATAGATCAGCCTGCGCCAGCTTGACCACGATCTTACTTGATGGAAACTGTTGTGATGAGGATTGAATATGCCTTACCTAGAATACGTATGTCTATTCGCTCTTGCATTAAAGGTCCATCATAATTTTCACGAAATACGTACTGTTGAAGACGGAGCGTTTTATGAATTCTCATCTTATTTATGTGTGGAAAATTAAGCCCTATATTTTTATTGGTTGACCAGGTTGACAGTTACTACAGACTAAACAAACTCTGTTCGTCTACAATGAGTGAGTGTAGAGATGGTTTTGTTATGTATGTATCTACGGAGAAAGCTTTCGGAACCGTTTACCGAAAATGCGCTAACGAAGGCAATTTGGCACAATTATAGTTTATATTGAGGATGGTGTGCGAATGTGAATATCTTTATTAATACATTATATTTCTAAAATAAAACTATACGCATACCAATGCCAAGCGATTTACACACACGTGTATTCATTTTATTATTGGATGATGTCTGATGACGATCGTGTGTTATTCTTCTTCTTCCTAGCGTTATCCCGGTTAAATACCAGGGTCCGCTTAGATTGTAGAGAATGTGGACGACCGTATGTTATAGTAATTGTTAAATATAAAAATATATATTTCATTGTACTAAGCATGTGATACGCAGGTAGAAATTTGTAGCCGAATGTAGACCAGCCGGATATCTCTAGTTGTATTATAAAGCAGCGAGTTTTAATCGCGCATTTCCGATCATATAGCACTTTCCTCTACAACCCCACTCACTAGAAATAACGCAAATAGGGCTTGACTGCGGTTTCATGAGGGTGAAAGGTCTTCTTTATCTTTTAGATGAATTAAATAACCCATTAATCACTTTAAAATCAATTGGACATCAATGATATTGAAGCAAGTTAACTATAAAAGATGCGCCTTGTCTATATGAAAATTGTAACACGGAACCGTCACGGTGGTAACTCCAAGGTAGATAGCGCCATGAATGGCGAAGGTTGATGCAAAACGTGATGAGGTAAAAGCCGGTGAACCTGTGGCTACTGACTCCAATTACTTCAATGGCGTCCTTACATGCCCGCAATGTAATGCTCTTTTATAAATAAGTTCGGAATCATTCATAAGCAAGTGCAGAATGAAATTGACACGGTCGTCATAGCCGAAATCGGCCAGGAGGTCAGCTCTAGAGATTTTCATTCGTTCATTCCCATTACGGTCCTAATAAGCTTTCCAAATTCTTATTAATCTTCTTCCTAGCGTTATCCCGGTTGAATTTATGATTCTAATTATTACAGTATGATTTGCTCTCGTTTATTTTAATTGCTTTGTTTTGATATTTGTTATCATACTTTTTGTTTTCTATGCAGTGTCCTGACTGAAATACGGAGGAGGTCGGATATCAAATATAAACCAGCGCTAGAACGGGCCACCCATCTATCAACCGGTTGCAGCAAGAGCAACTTAACCTAGCGATCGACTCAAATGCCGACCATTGATTACGCCACGACCTCCTTATCCTCTTTTTTTAATTCTTATTGATAAAATATTTAAATTATATATAAGCAACAAATAGCCGTAAAATGCATAAATGGTGAATAACATAACTTATAAAAGTAAAAATGATTAGTTTAACTATTAATTAATAAAAATGTTAATATTAAATCATAACGAATTTACTGATTTTTATTATCTCTGTCTCAAAAAAGCTATTCGTTGCGCGTCTATATGGTTATAATGCGCTTGACGTTCCGTACCCACCCCAGTTGATACCCCCTTTCCCTATATGGTATCGAAAGACCTTAATATGGCTTGACCGTATTCGGTCAAAACCTTTAACAGGATGTTAGATTTGTGAAGTCAAAGTTATTCTTAAAGTAAGTTTTTCCTATAAACAAAGTGAACCAGAGCGTGTCAAGACACGCTTATATAGAAGGCGTTCGATGGCGATACGCAAAAAAGTATTAAATAACTTCAATACTGTTGTTCGATTTAGCTTAAAATAATTTTCCTAATGATTTTTTAGCATCCTTTTTCACATGGAAATTTGAAGTCTCTACATTTAATAGTTTGATAATTCCGGAAGGAGACCACCGTGCAGAACACTTTTTTTTTAAATTTATTTATTAAAAAAAATACAGTTTAAAAAAAAACTTTGAAGGCCATTTACTCGAAAATGGAACCCATAATAAAAAAGCTGCACATAAAACCATGCCTTTATTTTAAAAGATCTATCCTATGGTACCACACACGACGTGGTAGATACGGAAAAAAATATCATATCATCCCCATTTCAAATGTATGGCAGCCGGTCTTAAAAAGAAAAATTATTATTTTTTGATATCAAAAATAAAATATGTACTCAATATATATTATTCTAAATTTCATGCATTTCTGCTAATAATTTCAGAAGTTAGACATAGTCTATCCAACTATGTCTTAAGTGACGGTTGGGCAGAGGGACGGACGGACAGAGGGAGACTATAAGGGTTCCTTGTAGGACTAAGTATGGCCCTAAAAATGGCCGTCTAGTTAAGTGCTATTGGAATTTTTATATTTACTTCTTGTAGCATTGTTTAACGAATGTGCTCTACTATAAACACTTCTGCGATTACTTTGACATATTTTCTAGTTCTTTAACCTCATTAAAAAGACAAGCGAAATGCTTCTTTCAGTCTCTTATATAGTAACCTCGTTATATTCATCTTTACTTAGTACATAATTTGTTTTGTATCTTGTAGAAATAGCTTCAGTTTTCTTTTTAAAGCAACGTCGTGTTAATCCTTGTCGGTATGCAATAAGATAGATATTTTTCAAAGTAGCAATTTTACTTTTTAATGTCCCAAATAGAAAATATTGTTGTCGCTATTTCTCAAAATTTTTTTGAGAAAAGAAACGGCAATTCAGAAAACGGTTGAATAATAAAATAAAAACAATCGAAAGTGGCTAAAGGTTTTCTCGCAGGTAAATATGTCAAACATTAATCACCGGCATTTGAAGACGATACTTTAATGAGGCATATTAGAGGCATTTAATTCGTAACGCATATCTTCGAAGAGTTAAAATTTTGTATATAGCTTTAAATAGGCATATGTAGGGAAATCTAAAGATTTGTGTGGGAATATCGTTCAGCAGATTTAATGAATAGAAAAATATGAAGTGTACAAACTGATTTTAAACTTTTTTTATATAGATCTCGTAAATACAAGTTATACACGCTAAGTTAGTAATAAAACGTACATTACGAAGATGTCGAGTCTTCTTAAAGTTGGCGACTTCGTGTCTGTCTTATAGATGCCGGCCGAGTGATAGGTATGTTTAACATACAAGTTAGGTATGTTATATATATATAATACACCCAGATTAAAAATGGGTATCAAACTCGCAACCTCTACGCAAATTGTAGTATGTATACATATTGCTTTAATGTAACTATTATTATAAAAAAAATGTACCTAAATACTATATATTTTAAAAATAACGAAACTTTTAAATATTATTGACATGTTATATTATCTTACAATTATATTCTCACAATTTCTTCTCGTTTATTCTTTACACACAATTAGTGAATAAATACGACGCGCAATTCATATTCACACGCCATTTATCACGAACGTTACTTATCTCTACATATGCCGTCATGGCTGATGGGGGTTTAAATTAAGTGACATTAACGTAACGACATCATCTCACCATTAAGCAGCGAAAAATGTTTACGAGGAAACAATTTTGCGCTATTGTAGAAAGTTCATGCAACGCGTTTTGAATATTTCATTGTAATAACAGCGATGTGCCGGCAATTACTTTATTGTTGGTGGAATTAAGCGCACTTTGTATGTAAATGGAACTCGCCTAATATCTTATATTAATCGCCACGCTATTCTGTTTTGTTGAGCTGTACCGGTTGTTATTACCGCCAGATTAGTAGGTATTTTATGGTTAAGTACCAATAAGGAGATCAGAAACTCTTATAGGGTCATTTAGTTGTCCGCTTGTCCGTCTCTCTGTTAAGACCCTTTTTCTTAGGAACGCGTAGAGATATAAAGTTGATATTAATACCAAGTTCAAGTATCTGCGATCCTCGTGCCCGATATATTACAGTTAATTTATTTTTTATTTATTTATTTTTATTAATGCACCTAAAACTATATATAGAAAAATACACAGGATAGAGAAGAAATATACAAAGGAAAAGACTTCTCTAAAAGAGATCTCTTCCAGCTTTCCTGGAGTGTAGGATAAATAGTACTAAATATAAAGCGGTGCAGGTACCAAAGGGGAAAAAAAGAAGGACGATAAAAACATACTTATAAAGTTAATATAAACAATATAATACATATATAGAAAGAAAGTATAAACGATAAACATATTAAAGTGATGAAATGTTAATGATAACAAATGAATATGGACGCGAAAGTGCTTATAATATATTTGTAGCATAAAGTAAATAAATGAGAAAAAACAATATATCTACAGGGTCGATATAAATTATTGTCTCAACGCGTGAATTTATTGGGCGCAGTTCCTTCCAATTGCAGTAATTCAAGGGAGTGCCTGAACAATATATACGTGCGAGTAATCAACTCAGAGACCAATTGTTCGTCATGTTCTGTCCTTATAATTACTTAAATACGTAAGATATAAATTAATTATATAAATATATTAGTCAAATTACTAAATTAAAGTGACAGTGCGTGTAATAAGTAAAATATAAAGCATATAAAATAAATGAGCACACTCAATAAATCAGCAGGGCCGACATGAATTACTATCTCAACGTGTGAATTTATCGGGCGCAGTTCCTTACAGAGGCAGTAATTCAGGGGAGCGCCCGAACAATATATACGCGCGAGTAATCAACCCGGAGCCACCTTGTTCTTCGTGTTGTCTTGTTAATTAGTGAAATTGGATATTTTTAATTCATTTTCACTTCATACTAATTACACTTAAGATTAAATGGAGAATTGGTAAATAAAAGGTTTTATCGCCGCAGAACTTAAACCTACTCTTCTTTCTAGCATTATCCCGATGTAGTATCAAGGTCCGATTGCAGAGGATGTGGTGGTACCAGTGTGGCTGCTGATGATGACATTAATCGGGTTCCATTGCCATTTTTCGGAAGACTTACGTACCTTCTTAAACAAAAGGACAGTAGGTCCTTATTAATGTGATATTCGTCGTGAGGTTGTAAAGGATTAAAAAACGAGTAATAAAAATGAGATCCTGTTTAATCACAATCAGATGGAACAATTGAAAGTTGAACAGTTAAAGAATGGGCGGAACGTTTGTATTTATTGCAGGCTTTTGAGAAACCAGTATGCTCGATTCCATTCATGTTTTTTTTTTTTTTCATAGTAATTAAAAAAGTAGTTGATGTTACACGGTTCCTAAGTAAAGCAGTTATAAAATAAGAAGATCTTATTTAATAACAATTCTATAGGGCTGGTTGTCGCACTTAATCGCCTGTGTGTATCGCGTTACGTAACAAGTCGCGGCACTTTCTTCCGCGAATGTTCGCTCCCGCTCTAAGCGCTCGTGAGAGAGAGGGAGCAAGCACGATCCCGGAGAGCACCTTTAGGGCTGTGTTTACATTTGACCGACCGTGCACTAAAACAGGTATAAAGTCAATGTCTAACTTTATGTAATTTGGTTATGTTTAATCGTCGATTAAAATTTTTGCTACTATAAAAATATTTCCATCTTCCGCTGTAATCGCTTGCGAGAGAAGATACAGTGCTCGATCCCGGAGTGCTGGATGACTTTAGGGCTGTGTTTAAATTTACCCCATCACCAAAGGAAGTCTTCACTAAAAGTAAGAGAAAAAATCAAACTTTTAATCGTCAATTATACCTACGCCAATTACAAAATTAATCAGATATTAAAAATAATAAAAGTGCTATACACGCCAAAAGAAAAACGGTTTACAATATAAGTTGTTTTTTGAAGAATATTTTGAGATATTATGCTTATTGTTCTTTTTATCACTCCGGGTAAGCTTTTTTAAAAGCTTTTGTTAGTGAACACCACGACAACTCAGCCGGGTATAAACGGAACACCTCATGGATTTTTATCAAACTATTAAGGTCTGCTTCAAACATTTACATTTTTTTTATATTATTATCTTTTTATACATATCAGCTCACTTAATGCGAAATGTTGAAAACCGCGGGACGTGCAATTTTGAAATTTGACAAGGAGATGTAATTTATAGTTAGTAGACATCCACTAAGAAAGGCTTTTCGATAGAGCCAGATTAAGGTTAGGGGCTTTTGTAAATTTCGAAGTCGTATAGTTTGTATATATAAAATGATTCGTTTTAAAAACTATTTTTACAAGTGTTCCCCGCGCACTGACCTGAGAAGAGCCCATCACAACAAACTCAGTCGAGTGTTCTTCATATCATTATTTCTACACATATATATAACATATCAACGGACCCGCAGACGTTATCCTGCCTGAATTTTGGCTCCTCTGGTGTTAGCCAATTAACCATTCTCCGTTATATGATTTTTAATAAAACGTGACACTGGCCGAATTTTTTAGAAATAATAATGCTACATGTCACGTCAGTCTAAAGGACTAGTACGATCGTCATCTATTTGAAGTAGGGACCAAATCTGTATTTTTTAAATAATCTTTCGACTTATATAAGTTATTTTTATTCATGCAATTATAATAAAAGTCTAGTTGTGCAAGCTATATTAATGGCATAAGAAAAGAAAAATGTTATTTAAGAAAAAAAGATTAATCCACTAACCGTTACAAAAGCAAAAGATAGCATAAGAGAGAGAGTTATAATGGGATAAAAGATGGGAATGGTCGACAGTATACAAAGATTATGCGTAAAACAAGCAAAAAGGAGGCAAGCCTTGGCCTTTAAATAGTGTTGAAAATTTTTTGTCAATCGATTAGACACAAATATTATTTTTTAAGGGAAGGAAATAAATTATTACCTTTAGATATAAATATCGACTGTACAAGCCTTTGTCACCCTACTCCTGCTAAACTGTTGAACTGACTTGGATGATTTTTTTTAATTCGTTGTGTATATTAAAAAGAGGTGCATAGATGGTTTGAAAAGACAATTAGACCCAGTAGGTGGCGCTGCTATAGAGAAACAACCTAAATTGGGCTTACTTCTCACTGTATCTCAAATACTTTTTACTCCTGTCCGTTTTTTGTTTTATTTGCTTTATTTGGGAGGGGGGGGGGTTAAAAATAAATAAAAGAACTCAAAAGAGTATTTAAAAATGCTAAAAGATGCAGAGTTGATCGCATCTTGGGAATACGTCCAATAGATGGCGTTGATACTTGATCCGTTGTTTAACCGTAAATCGGGCAAAACAACGTCTGCCGGGTTCGTTAGCATCTCTAATAAAAATATAATGGTATCCCTAGACACTTGGTCAAGGCTAACTTGAGAACGGTTGGACCAATTTAAGTACTTTTTGATGACTTATTACTTCCATATTTACACGTTTTCAACATCAAATAACACTTTTAAAACATATTTAAGTAAATTCTTTCATTTAAACCAAAATTTTAGTTAGGTGAAGGAATGACTATTTTAGTAGTAAAAAATTGACTAATTAAAATTTGTTATATTAGTAAAAAAATGTTGCCTATGTAAACCGAGCTTGTTGTCTTTGTAAACACAATGGGTCTATCGAAAAAAAAAGTTTTCTATGTAAACAAAAAAAAATGACTATGTAAACAAAGGGAGCAGAATCCTTTAATTATGTATCTGTGTTACAACCCTGACAATTTTCCAAAGCAATCATTGCAGTTCAACAAACTGCGCCCGAGTCGAGCATTGAACCTGCACTAACCGTTACTCCGTCTCACTCGCACGCGTCTCATCTTCGTCGTTTATCTCGCTCTAGGACATTACTTAGCCACTATCACGGTTTCCATTGAAGGTATCCCTCGGTGTACGTTTTCCCAAGCCCGATGCGCCTGCGCAATGTATCTGAATTCTTGCCAATACAAAGTTAACTATATGAAGTTAACGTGCGCAAAGTTACTCAAGCATTCCTCTTTATTTCCTTGGTAGACGTTTATCTATAAAATTCTGAATTCGAAACAACTTCCGTGATCTATTTTTGTGTAAATAATTCTTCTGTGCGTGTGTATGCTAAGGAACACATCACGAAAGATTGGACAGATTTTGATAAATATTTTTTCCGATCTAAATTTCTGAAAAGGTTTTTTAATTTTTCTAGAACTATACAAAGCTCAACGCGAGTTGGTATTGTTCAATTTCCCACCCTGCACAACCAGACTCATAATATTAGTCATATATAAAGTATTTTTGATACTTTAAAAAATAAGCTTACGTCTTCTAAAATTTACATTTTTGAGAGAAATCTTCCAGATGTCATTGAAATAATTATAACAAAAACTTAATAAATTTAATTATCTAATCTAATCTTTTCTTTACTAATATATAAAGCTGAAAAGTTCGTTTGTTTCTTTGCTTGCTTGAATGCACTAATCTCAGGAACTCCAGGTCCGATTTCAAAAATTCTTTCAGTGTTATATAGGCCATTTATCAAGGAAGGCTATAGGATATATGAATACGCTAAGACCAATAGGAGCCTTTTGTGAGCGCTCCTCTGTGTGCGCTGCATAAACGGTTAAAATTTCGCAACACACGTCTCACAAAATTGTTCCCCTCGAAAATTTCTAATTAAAAGTCCGCTACGGCATAAGTCTACCTTTTAAGGTTGGCTCACTATAACCCTTTTTATAATAACAAAATTTATTCTAAAATAATGCATTATTTGTGAAGGTATTTGTACAAACATTATATTAATCATTATTCAAAAACAAATTTTAAAATCCCTGCGTTGTACGAGTGGCCCACGTGGCCGATGTAGCGGGGTACAGCTAGTCTTTAAATAAATTAGATACTTATAATATGGAACAAGGCAATGTGATATTTTTTTGCTTATAATATACATTGATTTTTGGTTAGATTAATTTCCGTATTTGCGTATATTCCGATCGCAGCCATAATTAACAACTACACCGATTTTTTTACAAACGGATCTATACTAATAAAAGAAATTGAAGTGACTGTTCGTAACGTTGAAATGAAATTTTTTTATAAATGCATTATACTACCTTCAAAACGCGGGCGAAGTCCCAGGCAACAGATATTTTTAATATAACAATAATCTATATTTTTTTTTATAAACTGTTTTGATATATATATTTATAGCGGAATTAGATCTTCTACTCATGCTGTCTACACATTGTAAATGCATGCATTCTATAGCAAGTATGCTCACATTTCGCGCCAAAATCAAAACATCGAGATATCGGCTTCACTAATGATATCGTTAAAGAGAAAGGTGTGTACTTATTTCTTTATATGCCCACGTGTATGTATGCTACAAAAGAGATAAATAATTACTATAAAGTAGTGTGCGAATTAGGATGATGTGTGTTAAGTAACGCGAACTACCACACATAATAATGATTCGCACACAAATAACAAAATTGACGTAAAAATTAAAGTGGCCCAGAGCGTGTCAAGAGACGTATATTGTTTTGATTTGTAAAACGACTAACTTTGCTTGGCTCTACATATGTATATAGAGAATTTGCTTATCAGGGATTTTTTTCGAAACCTTTTTATAGTGGCCATTGTTTTCGTACGTGCCAGTACCCATTTGATATAATTATGTATTTTTGATTGAAAAAAATGTTAGTGGTACTTTTTGGGTAAATAGTTCATTAGCTTTACAAAATTTAAATATATACAAGACACGGACGAAAACTTTAAATATATACAATAACTCGTTCAAACAATTATAATTCGTCAATATAATTCAAAACATACGATATTTCCGAATCGTTTATTACCATAATATTTTTACTTTCTAACAATTCATGTTTCACTTGGAGCGGTTTTATATTTTTTATTTAATATGGAAGAAAATAAATATTCCTTAGATGCGATGCGATTTCGCATCGGCGAGACATCTGGTGGTGCAGTTGTCATGGGATTTGTTACTCCGATGATTCGATTGTCAAGGCTTGCAACACGCGCACACACACACAAACACACAAATAAGCGCATGCACACACCCACACTACGCAATAAAACTTATTTAATGAATTACCTTGAAAAAAAAGATCCCTTATATTTATGTCCATGTATTCGAATGTCTGGCGCTCCAAGTCCAGTTTTAATCATTTTACTCGTCTAGATAAACTGAAAACCGGATGTTAGGAAAGGTTCTCGAATGGTACCTTAACGTCAAATTATCCACTTTTGTTATTATACTTGGAAGACCTCCAAGAAAAAATATAATATCATAATATTCATAGATATTCTTTTATTTTTTCCGCCATTATGTACTGTTTGTCGCAGCCAACTAGCCTAGACTCTTTAATTAACGGCGCCGTTCAACTAATTTTCTGAACGATATTCAGCCGTCATTGTAAGTAATTCTATATTACGAGTATATAGTTTTTTTTGGATTTAAACAAAAAATAATCAAGAAAGTTAAGACGTGAACCTAGAATATGTACCATCGATCTTAACGAGGGTCTATGTACTCCTGTTAAAATCAGGCTAGAAGTTTGAGAAGAAATTCTGTATGTCGTTCTATAACGAAGATCCTATGGTCACGGTCAAGCTGCACGGGTGATGATATTAGCTTCAAAACTGAGTTGTAAGAGTCCATCCGAAAAAACATACGTTGCGAGTTCAATAAAAGCTTTTAATTAAGTCAATAAATATATGAATATATATTTTAATCAACCACGAATGATCGCAATACATGCCCGTTATAAATAATACTATTGTTAGTCCAAGAAGACAATGATTCTTCGATAAATATTCCTTTGTACATTTTCGCAACAAGCCAGACTTTCAGACTTATGTGATAGTTGCAGTACCGCAAATGGAAATCTTTAAATAAACTTCAGACACAGGACGGTCGATCTAAAGATATAACCTGTGAGGAAGGGATTTGTGAGTGAATTAAACTTAGTGTTTAACCTTTTAATATATTTTCTATTTTTCCATTGCTATCTGCATCATCAATCATCATCTTTCACGGTAGGTACTGAGATAAACTGGCCGTTTTTCCCTTGATATGTAAAAAAATCCTGTAACCCTCAGGATAGCAACAAGTAAGCACCTTGTTTTATTGATTAATCTGTCTAGACTGGAATCAGTTCAGGGCCTTACAACACTGACGTTTGTGGTTGTCATTTGTATGCCCATTATATATGTAACGTATGTGCTATGACTCATCTTGAGCTGATTTTTATGTCCGAGAAGTTTTACCCCTAATTGTGCTACATAAATAATGTTTCTACTATAAAGGGAATACCTTAAAAAATAATTTAAGAATTGTAATTTTAAAATCGACTTTGCAGTTGAAGAACAGTGAAAAAATATTACAATTTTAAACTCAACGAGGACAGACTAATTTAGACAAAAAAAAATCATTAAACCAAATCGATCTATCCGCTTAAAAGTATATACAGAGTGCATTTTGAAAGGGTGGCCAAATTTATTTATGATATTCCAATTCTAAATAATGGTTATAAACAATCGTCAATTATTTAAAAATACTCTTAATTAATTATTAATTGAGGAGGTCGTGGCCTAATCAGTGGTCTACATTTGAATCGATCGCTAAGTTAAGTTGCTCTGGCTGCGAACGGGTGATAGATGGGTGACCCATTCTAGCACTGGTTTATGTTTGATATCCGACCTCCTCCGTGTTTCGGAAGGCACGTAATGACTCAGATATAATACTTATGTATATACTTTACTAGATAATCTACCGTTTTCGAATGTAAATTTTGATCAAAAGGATAACTTAGTTTAATTGTAGGTAATATTTAAAGCGGTAGTTCCCTCAAGCGACGTAGACATCACGCACCGACCGACACCATAACTCATACCTGGCTCGTTAAATTGTTAGCACTATCATGCGCCCCGCTATCAATAACGACACGCGTTTTCATCGTTTGCAACGAGTTTTCTTTAATAGGCTTGTTTATTAGTTGCATTAAACAGCACCACTTTTTAACACGGAAATGTTTGAGATAATGTTGATTATTAAGAGAAATTGGATATTGTGGTGATTGCCAAAGTTGTAGAAAAACTCAAAACTAATAATTTCTATAAGAAAAAACGGCTTCATTTATAAACAAGAATGTATCTCAGCCCACATTTTTTATGATTTTTTTGTATTTTAAAGTCAAGTCAAAATTTTATTCAAAGCATTATCTTTATACGTCATCCATATGAAAAACAACAAGCAGTTCATCGGTGGGAATATACACTTAGTATCTCTCCGCTATTGTAGGCTACGATATCAAAGTCATATTTGGTAGAATGTTGAATAAATGTAGTAGGTTTGACAGGCAAGTCGCACATTGCATGTTGCCGCCTGTCTCCGCACCGGAATCGAACCGGTCACGCGATCGTCGCGTATTTTTACCGTTTTCACCGATTCACCCCCCAAATACATCATTTCACACTGCTGCTTGACGCCACATTCGAGCTGGATACCTTCGCTGACAATGGAAGTTAAACTCTATAAATATGAGTGTAACAATAGCTTTTGACTTCGCAAATAACTCCAAAAAGAAACAAGGACATAATGATGGTACAACCATATGATTGAGTTCGCGTTTCATGCTTTAGAATATACGAATTCAGTTCTGGAGTTCCGTAACTTCAATACATTTAGGTGAATTTAAGCCTCACCTATTGGAAAGTTGTATTGTAACTCTAATTGTGATAGCATGGCATGACTTCTACCTAGAGTTACAGTCTAGTACCAGAGTCCGCTTAAATTGCAGGGGATGTGGTTGTGGGGCGAGTTAAGATGAACGACTGCCATTTATTAAGATATGACCTTCTTCATTTTTCAAGCTACTATTGTAACAAATTATATATTAAAAACCATGCTGAATGAATGTTTGGACCATTGTTTGTAGTAATATAAGGATGTTAATGGAATCGAAAATATGTTTTTCACCAATTTTAGGTACTGGAAACTAGAAAATTAAGCATTAGCTGTCGTTAGCGTAAAGTCGCTGCCAGGAATAGGTCGGATAACTCAAGTAATATCTTGAGACTTTTAGGCAGCCTTTCTGACATTAAGCCACCAAGGTTTCCAAATGACCTTGTTCGGTTATGTAAAAATTACACTTACAGAATAATATTCAGTTGCTTTGAGTAGGAACCCTGATACTTTTACTTTACTATCGGTCTTGACTGATATTATGTCTGTCCTCACGAATCGTGTTCCCTCACTGATTTATGGTGTCGAACCGTTTGGAGTTTACGGTTATGGGACGCGAACTTTTGATGGCCTAATGGCTAATCAATTACAGCTAACTGGGGAAAAGTTGTCTGTCGCTGCGTTGAGGGAATCGACTGTTGTAAGCCGATTATAGGGTGCCGGCGATCAAAAGTTTAACAGTTTTATCGCCCATATTTATGCTGTTAAAAGACTTTTTGACTACACGAATAAGGTATTCGAAAAGTAGGGCTAACTACATTATACGAACAGAAAAAAAAACTTTAGTTACGACTCTAGCTGTTCTCTAGTATACTAACTTTAGATTAAATAGAAACAATAGGTCAAAAGTTTACTCTCCTCCGGAAGAGGCCGTAAAGGTCATAGGTTTAATCAATGGCCGGCATTTGAGCCGATCGCTAGGTTAAGTAACTCTTACCGCCGCCGGATGATAGATGGGTGATCAATTTTAACACTGGTGTACAAATATCCGACCTTCTTCCTGTTTCGGAAGGCTCGGAAAACAGTGGATCCTATATAATGTCACTGAGTGATATCTACTTTAGTTTTAGAAAAACAATTAAGATGCCGCATAAAAAATAAAAGCCCTTAAAACTTTAACAAAATCACTGAAACAATAATAATTTGAATTTAGCTGTGGCTGAGTTCTGCCGCAAAAAGAGGTTCTATGTTGGCAAAAAAAAACCTTCACCTTGACTAATGTCAGCATAATTAACTTTCTGGGTTGTTTAACAGGAGTTGCAATCGGATAGGTTATAAGGTAAAAGCGGTTAATTAAATGTAACAAACGCTACGGCTGAATGTTATTCGGAAAGCCACTTGAATGACACTGCTTAGTAAAGAGGCTAGCCATTTGATTGAATGACTGACTAAGTTAGTTGACTGTGACGTAAGTACTACATACTTATTATGGATTTCCGTAAAATAACGCCTGATTACATCAACCATTCGTCGATTTATCAATATATTATCAAAAAACCAACATTGTAAGTAAAATAAAATAAATAAGATACAATGTAAAAATTTCCACTCGAACGTTTCCCGCGTGAAAGAAAGCGTAATTTGACTATACATTTTCGCCCTCCCGACGTCTTAACCCTCCGGCGTTTCACGTATGACTGAGCGCGCACAATGCCGCCTGATTCGCAACTACCCCCAATTGGTACTTACCAATGAAATAAGACAATTTTACGGTTAAAACTAGTGGAAACGTTCGCTTGTTAGCCTCTTTGTTGTTTTATGACCACTTTCCATGCGGGGCTCGCGGACAATAACGTAATTAGCGACCCTTTTGATGTGAAAATCGCACTTCGTATGAAATCAAACTTGGGAAAGTTTATTTTTTATAAACTTCTAGTTGTTAACCGCGACTTCGTCTGCGTAAAATTAGGTGAAAATTTTAGCGCGATGATATATAACCTATAGCCTTCCTCGATAAACGGCTTCTCTAAAACTAAAAGGTTTTTTCAAATCGGACCAGCAGTTCCTGAGATTGGTGCGTTCAAGCAAACAATCAAACTCTTCAGCTTTATAGTATAGATATTTATTACTTATATCTTTATATATAAAAACGAAAGCCAAACAGTGTGCTCGCTAAAATGATGGCACCTACTTTAATACATGCTGTCCAGTAAAGCGTATAAAACTAGGTACAAATTATTTTTGGCTTTTATTTCCTGGATATTTGAGGGCGGTTTTTGTTTTGTTTAATATATTTCTAAATTTTTAGTGGACACAAAACGAAGGTATAATCAATGAATAACGATGTATGTAAATTCTCAGAATGATGTTAATTTCTCAAAAACCGTTTGCGATAAAATTTATATGCGACCACCTCTAAGATGAGGTCTGCCAAACTAAAACAGAGTTATCAAAACTGGTTAAAAAATAGCGGATAAATCATGTAACATACTTAAAAAAAAGAAATATGCTATGCGGAAACCCATGACATGCATGAAATACTAGCAAAGTAGTTTAGTATTTCATGCAAAAAACATACAGTCGAACTGAAAACCTCTTTCTGTTTTTTGAAGTGAAAAGTATTTTATCAATAAATTGATATATTTTACGTTTTATGGTAATAAGACCCACTTTTAAGTATGTATGTCTATATAAATATCCTCACTAGTGGGATTACATAAAATTTTGCTAGTGAGGGCAGGGTACACTGACGTTGAGTCCCGATTAATATCGCTGAGTTATGTTAGTCGTGATGTTATTGAGATTCTGAGGGTTCCGAGGATGAGGTCAGATGGCAGTCGGTCATCTTAACTTATCCCACAGCCAGATCCTCGACAATTTAAGCCGACCCTGGTATCAGACCGGAATAAAGCTAGGAAGAAGGGGAACTTTGACAGTAAAGGCGAGCGTTTTAATGCATTATAAAGATATCTAAAACTCAATCCCACATCTGGGCTCCCCAGGTCCAAGTTCCAGACCATAAAAAGGAAGGCAATATTTCTTTCACAGGATGCTGGAATAGGTTTGCCTAATATTGTGGTTTTCCCTCCAAGTAACATTTAAACGTTAAAATGAATGAAGGAAAGAATAAATGAAATGCATTTAATTGTAGTTCCATTCACTTCACAAAAGTTACTAGTTAGATGGTTCAGAAAATTAAAAACTAAATCTATTTAGGGCAGAAAAAAAATCCTGTGAGATCCTAAGATTGAAACGGAACTTTAAGGATTGCACCTACATTAATCTAACATTATAGGAGCACATAAATTAAATACATTAACATTTAAGACGTCTCGATTACACTCGTCAAAGTCCACAATAAGGCCCCCATAGTGTACCCGTGCAACGCTTGCAACAAGACCTACAAAAAGAAATTTGATTTAAACAGGCATATCAAACATCACCATTTGCAACAGAAAAACTTCCTATGCGAGAAATGCAACGCCAAGTTCTTCTCCAAAAGAGGCTTGATCGATCATATGACTCGTCACACCGGCGCTGAGGTTTGCGCATGCGATATGTGCGGCAAATCCTTCTCTAGAAAGCGCACGCTAAGGGAACACATGAGGTTGCACAAGGATAATAAAAAGTTCCAGTGCGATGTTTGCAAGAAAACATTCATGCAGAAGGGCGGTTTAAAAAGCCACGTCAGATTGCACCAGGACGATTTGGACATATTCAAAGAGTTCGATGACGTCAAACACTTGATTGACGATAGAGAAATGACTCTCAAACAGATAGCGGCCGAGAATAAAAAGAAAGCGATGGACGAAAAGATGAAAAATCAGTTTACGTGAGAAGTTGTTGGTGAAATTGATAGAACCGTAGAAGCGTTGCTTTGCAGAAATCCGTGACGTGCATGAAAAACCAAATTACTTCGCTTAAATCGTGAAGTTTACGAATAACTTGTGTGCAGTCGAGATGCTGCGGTGTCCAAGCTAAACGTGGGTTGAGACACATCTTAAATTCAGTGTAGACCTGTGTTTTGGTGGCGGATTCGATATTGTAGCTTTCGGGTTACAGCTTTAACGAATCTTTCCTCGTATGTATTCGCGGACTTAAGCAAAGTAATACAGTTTTTCCGTTCATACGTGAGAAGTATTGTTTCGGCAGATCGTTTTTATATTTAGGAACGTTGTATAAAGAGCTTACAGGGGTTTTTAGGTATTGGTACATAAGTCATAATCCAATAATGTGGGAACAAGCAATGTTTTTTGGCACATAACCCTCCAATGTGAATTTATCATTAGAGTCAAATATCGGTTGAACATCACACGACATACCTCCAAAGACTCGCTATCTTTTTGTTACGAAGTGGATCATTCGTTTCGTTGACGTCATTTACAACACTACACACTACTACAAAATTCGGCCATTATAATGTTTCCATTCATGAGGCCAATGGTCGAAATTATTTCATATAACTATTTGCGTTGCCATTTTAGCGAAAATGCAGCACCGTCGTCGCTTATTTGTTATTAATATGGAAGCGAAAACTATAGGTACAATTTTACGACAGTTGCGCGGACGGAGGTGTATGAAATTTGATACAATTGTAGTTTATATAGAGGAAGGTTTTGCGAATGCTACTGTTTTTTTTATAATATGCAATATAAATTCATAACAATTAACCTCACGCACACCAATTGCAAATCATTTACACACACATGTATTGGATGATGTCAAAGCGTAATTGTGGCAACCGTATGTAATATTTATAATGGAATTTTATTTATCTGTGAATAGAACAATATATGTACGCAAAAAGGTTTGTGGGCGAATTTTGACCAGACGGAGATCTCTAATGTTTTTAATTATGAATAAATTAATACATAACGAAAAGACATTTTGACACTAGACTTTACGCATTGACGTATTCTTTATACGTCATAAACAGAACTAATTCTAAAGTAGGTTTAAATTGATAATATTATTTATTATCCTTTAATTGGACTATTCTTTTAAGAAGCCAGATGGATCAGTTTATATGATGACTGCCATTAAGGCCTTTTCCATAAGACGCAAATTTCTCGACGTCGTCCAACTGCTTCATCATTGTTACCAGCGAGATTTTCAAAGGTTGTTGAGTGTTATTTTTGGCCTGCAACGCATCTGCAAACCCTCAAGTAGTACAGACGTCCGTGGACGTTGGATTGCGTGCCCGTTTGCCCACCTTTTTTTGTCTCGCAAATATGTTCACTACCCGCATTTTATGTTTTCTTTAGCTTTGAATAAAAATTCAACTTGTGTTTTGTTAACTTCTTAAACTATACGTTTTATATTCACTTTTGAATAGTTAATATGATACGGAACTTTATGGTTATTATCAGATTTGGCTAGGCAGGGGAGGGAACACTGGCAGTGTAGGTGAGTGTTAGTGATCACTATAAATAGCGCGCTCTTTAACCTACACCTGGGTCACAAGTCCCGGGCCCTGCTATGGTTTCTTCCGGAAAAAGGTTACACCGAAGCAAACTAGATGGCGCTGTACGGATGACGACGACCGCAGTACAAACACTGAAAATCTCTATACAAACTACCTCACGCTAGCGAAGTTTCTACTTACGATTACTATATATAGACCTTCCGACGAACAACTGTTGGTGAGGCGCGGCCACGAAGATCTTCCTTTGCGGTGGTTGAGCATATCGACCTTCACTCCCACCTTTCATTGCCCGCCGAAAACTTTCCACCTTGGTGTGCCTTCCCACAATCGGCGTTGGCTTTTTTAGCTTCGCAGATACAAAAATATGGTGTATATGTATGTATTTATATAGCGTTATAATGCAACATAATATAGCGTTGAAAATATAACATTGCTCGGAAGAAAAGCGTTGCGTTATAAAAACGCTGTCATGTGAACACAAACTTGGGAGTTCATATGTTCTAATCGAACGCTTTTTTAAAAAA
Source organism: Charaxes varanes (assembly GCA_024363005.1). NCBI lineage: Eukaryota > Metazoa > Arthropoda > Insecta > Lepidoptera > Nymphalidae > Charaxes > Charaxes varanes. Next base: position 21,033,446 of record JANCMC010043217.1, read on the forward strand.
GCTCTCGTGCGAATGAGGTTCTACCTCTTCTTTATTTTATTCTAATTATTAGCTTTTTTGAAGTTACAAGGGGCTAATGGGCAGTTGGTAAGAAACTACCAACGCCCATAGACATTTGCATCACCAGAAGTCTCACAGATGCGTTCCTGGCTTTAAAAATCTCTCAAAAACCGAACGAAATCCGACAACAATACCATAACTTGAAGTGACAGCATTGCTGCCACTTTTTTTTAATTTGCTTATAATGCCCACTGCTGGGCAAAGGCCTCCCCTCTCTTAGACCACTCTATCCAGGACTAACAGCATCCACTCCTTTCTTGCAAAGGCATCCTAGTTGTCACACCACCTCTTTCTTAGCCTACCTGGTCTTCGGCGGCTAATGCTGCTAATATAATTAATTTAACAGATCAATATTTTATCTCGTAAATTGTGCTGTGATGAAATGTTAATATCAAAAAGTTCTCATTATATACTTTTTTTACAGCTGGGAAGATTATCTGCAAATACCCTTGCAGCCATTAGCTGACAATCTAGACACCCACACATACAATGTTTTTGAGAAAGACCCAGTCAAATATGATCAGTATCAAAAGGCAATTGCGCAAGCCCTCATTGATCTAAAGAAGAAAAGAAAAGAGAACATCACTGATGTTAGTACAAAAGCACTTATTCTTAAATACTAGCATATCCAGCAGACATTGTCCTGCCCAAATGTTGGGTTATCTACTGTTTACTACATACTATAATTATCCTATAATATTATTCCCTTTTCCAATACTTTCAAAAATTACCCATAACAAACAAACAGACAGACATTTTTAAGTATCCTAACAATATGAATAAAGAATGCAATAAAAAATAGAGTTATCCAATTTGGTTCAGTTGTTTGGAAGTTATGCATATATACATTTCGGAAATTCATTCTTATATATATTGATTATTCATGTATTTATTCTGAGATAGTGGTAAATATTTTATTTTATAAACCAGCTGAAACCCGCGACTTACTTACTAGTATTAACTACCTACTTGCCAAATTTCATCTTTGTACATCCTGCAGTTTACGAGATTTCGCTTTAATATGTATAAATATACATTATTTTTTATTTTCAGAATGAAAAGATTGCCATTATTATTGATAACAATTCAACACTACAATCTCAAGTGGGCCAAGGTGACATAATAGTTAAAGAGCAAACCAATGAGCAAGCAATCATTGTGATGGTTTTGGGTGCCGGCCGAGGTCCTCTCGTTAGAGCAACTCTAAATGCTGCCGATATTACAAATAGCAAAGTGAAAGTAAGTTATATATTCTTACTAGCTGTAACCTACGATTTCGCTCGCGTGAATTCTTTTTTATTTTTTTGTGCGGAACCCTAATTATGTAACTAAAAGCGAAGATGCCTATCTTATTTCTTGTAAAATCAACTATGTACAACTAAAAGATCCATTAAAAAGGGTCCAGCGGTTTCGGAGATTATCCGGAACAAACAGACAAAATGTTTTAACTTGTTTTTGCTATAGGTATTGTATTTATAGTCATATGCATTTAGTAATAAGAAATAGTTTCGACGCCGTTGGCCTAAACTTGTCATTAAAGGCCGGCAACGCACCTGTTAGCCTTCTGCAGGTGTCCATGGGCGTCGGTAGGCACTTAGGTGTCAGATACCTGCTCGTTTGCCCCTTGTAACTTGGGGGAGGATGGCTGGTCATCCTTAACACAGGTAAATCCTTAACCTAGCTAGGATGATCCGCCTGTACTCTTTTATCTTCTATGTAAAACTTCTTTTACGTTTAATGTTAAAGTTAACTTAATAGTGTGTAAACATTTTTTTGAAAATAAAGATTTTAAATTTATTTATATGCCTAAGTACAGATATGTATATGTACTAGCGACCCACTAGATGATGTTCTGCCCGAACGTTGGGTTACTTACTATTTACTTCATTCTATTTTCCATAATGGTTCACTATTTTGGCGTTAATGGTTTAAACATGAAACATAGATATATGGTGTCCCGGGCTTTTTTGTAGAACTATTTAAGATAAATATTTCCTTCAAACACTATAAAAGTGTAACTCTAACGGTTTTTGCAGCGCACGCCAAAATAGCTCGCAGATGGCAGATTTTTTTTCTACTTGCTTGACATTTATCGTTATATTTTAGACAATTCACATAATATCTTTATAATTTATAGCCTATGTGCTATTCTGATGTATAAGCTTTATTATTGTAAAGTTTCACTAAAATCCATTCAGTAGTTTTTCCGTGAAAGAGCGTCAAACATACATCCAGACGTCCATACATTCATGTGTACAAACTTTTGCGTTTATAATATTAGTAAGACAAAGCTTAACAATTATTTACGATATCTTTTTATTAACGTTAATTTGAAAAAAATCTAAAATGTTCAAAAGGAAGAGAGAAGAAAGATTCAAGAGTAAAATTCTATTTTAATAAAACGTATTTTTGATTATATTTGACTTGACCGGAGACAGAATTTTGTATTCGTCGTTATCAAATCTGTATTGCAGAAATATGGAAGTAGAGTGTGTACAGTCTAAAAATGCACGCCTCACCGAAGTATTCACCTTTACACGCAAAATAGCGTGTAGAGGCAAACACGCAAGCTCGTCAGTATCATTGGCTTACAGTGCGTGATTGAGTTTGATTGTACAATAAAGATGCTGCACACACAGAAGCAGACGTTGCGATTAACTATTGGAGGGGCGTGCATTTTTAGACTGTACACACACCACTTCCATCTTTCTAAAATACCAGTTTTATAATTATGAATACAAAATTCTACTTACTAACCTTTGGAATACAGATGAAAAGGGCTATCTGGTAGCAACGCTATTGGTACGGCAGCAAGCAAGATGGCGCCACAAAACACGATGTTGAATACGATGTACGACAGAAACGGACCCACTGACAACGTAAACAATATACCCATAGTGCAAAATATCTGCATAAATGTGCCCAACACGCCGCGATGTTCTTTCTAAAACGAAATAGAAAACTTTTATATAAAACCTATTTTGGTGAAGCAAAAACTTTCTGGAGCAAAATCTTTCATTTAACGCAAATTGCGCGAACTTAGGAGTACAATATTTCGCGCAATTAACACTTTTTATAAATAATAGAGGAGGGTGTACGTAGTGGTAACATTTTTATATAATACGCAATATAAATAAATTAAATTATTACAATAAAACCTCACGCGCACCAATGTCAAAGGAATTACACAGACCTTTATACATTTTATTACGCCGGATCCAGACATCCATAGCTTCATTTGAATGATCATTTAGTGTGGTCGGGAACTTTGCGTAGCTGCACAAAGTTTAATAGAACTTTGTAGTATTCAAGGACAAAAACGTACAAACACTTTGAGCTATGTCCTGGCTCCGGCATTAATTGATCATGTCAAAGCGTAGTCGTAATAATCATGACAAAATATTAATTATTCCAGGGCCAGAGTGTTTGTCAGAATCAGCGTTACTTCTAAACAAAATACTTACACTAGCAATTTCAGAAGCATATACAGGTATAATGGATACCAGGAAACAGTCTACACCGACAGTCAGAATTCGTGACGAAATGATCATCCACACGTCTTTGGCGAAGATCAGTAGGAGTGTCAGAAGTAGCTTCGGTAGTGACACTAGAAGTATACAGTATTTCCGACCGACCAAGTCTAGTAGCATCGCACCAGGGATGGTGACTGAAAATTTATAACTGATACATATATATATATATATTTATATATAATCAGTCAGTCAGTCAAGTCGTTGTCAGATTCAACTCCAAGCAATTCCATCTTTAACAAGTTGTTAGATCTGCGCCTTTGTTATGCTATATCACCGACATAGCAATGGCGTTGTACTGATTTCTTTCTCGAATCAAGATCAAAAACTACTTCTGATTGCTATTTATGAACCATCACCACCCAAAATTCGATCGAAGTCTTTAGTTCTAAAAATTAAGAGAACCTTATTGATATTTGGTACTAACTGTTTCCCGCGAATTCTTCTGCATAATATAGTGATAGCCCTTAGCAATCCTTAGTGTGAACGCGTTGAAAAATCTAATTAACTAAGTAGGCAAATTTAAACTTTGTTCGTCCCGCGGTTTTCGAGATCTCATGTTAGGTGATCGTTTGATCTATTATGTATAGATGGAAATATTACATGGACTCTTGTTACTGATATTGCGACAACTGCAACGTAACGACAACTCACGTGTTCTACAGAGAATAATGTCCGCAGTCCACAAATCCCGCCTTCGTTCAATTACTTTAAAACTGTACATTTAATTCGTTACTATTTCTACGTTCATCGAAGTGAGTGGTTTAAGATTTTCTGAACATATTTACTTTAATGTCGGCTTCACATTATTGCCGTGAATTCACGGCGCAGGTCATGCCCTCCACATTCACGGGATGCTGACAATTGTTCGTGAAACTCGCCGCGAAATGGACGTGGAAGATGTTGCTTGCTGAACGTTTTAATTGCCTTATTATATGATTAGAACTGTCTTCATTAATTATAAAAATTGCATTTAAGAATTTCTATAAAGAAGCTAATCAGAATTATATTGAAGGTGGCGAAATTTAAATTCACGGGGCCATGAATGTGGATGTGTACCCGTGAACGCCGCGCGAAAGAGGCGCGAACCCTTTATCGCGGGACAAAATAGCGACTCTGTTTGGAAACAGGAGTGAACGCGCGCGCATCCCGCGAAAACCGTTCACATTCACGCCTCTTAACGGAGCTTCACGGCACTAATGTGGAGATGCTATTACAATATACTAGCGAAATTAATATCTATGCATACTATATATAATATTGAAGTTACGTCGAAATAATTTCTTTTTTATTGCATATGAGTGTATGCGATACCTGTAGGAAAAACGCAAGTTAAACATTTTTGTCTATGTATGTGTGCGTATAATTGCGGGAGCTCTATCGAAAGACCCTTTCTTAGTGGATGTCAAATAAATATAAACTAGCTCCTTATATTATCAGTTCAGATACTTTAGTTTCAACTAATAATTTATTTTAATGAGATGTTTTGACTGTCTTTTTTGTGCTTTCTTATAAAAAAATAATTTTTAATTTATTGAATTAGATTTTTTTTAATGAATTTTTACCATTTAATGTACATACTTTAATTTATTGTATTAATATTATAAATCAATTAAATAATGTAATTTTTTTAGCACATATGCATTATGTGTATGCCTGTAATTAAGATTGTACTTAAATATATATATCTTACTGATAAATTGTAATGTACATAGGTCATAAGTGCATTCTTGTTGGCATTCCAATTATGAATAAATAAACTCCTTGCCAAATTTCATCTTTGTACGTCCCGCGGCTTTCGAGATTACGAGGTGATTTTTTATTATTATTTATATGGATATAACGTTTAGTTTTGTGATTAAAAAAGTATTAAGGTATAAGCGTGAGTAATAACTGACCTTTTTAGGGTTCCGTAAAACTACAAAGAACCCTTATAATTTCTCTCTATCCGTCCGTCCGTCTATCAGCCCGTAAGGTGATAAATATCATCTCCACAAAGGAAATAAAAGTAAATGTTCAATCAGAACTCTAGGTATGAGCGCAGCCTTCGTAAATTTCAACATGTTAACATGATATGAAGTCAAACTCGGAGTAAAATAGAATATGAAGCTTATTTTAATGCCGGAGCCAGACATAGCTCAGTGTTTCTAAATTTTTGTCCTTGAAGACTACAAAGTTTTATAAAACTTTGCGCATCTGCACAAAGTCCCATCCACACTATGTGATCATTGAAGTGATCATTCAAATGAAGCTATGTCTGGCTCCGGCACAAGACTAACGCTATTGACCGGCCGCAATGGCGGCATTAGTGACGCATCGCGTTAACACCTCTGCCATTATTGATAGCAGTATGATGATTTTCTAATGGTGGGCCCTTCCGTCCTTCCTGCCTTCCTTCCATTTTAATACACTTTGTTATTCATAAATATTCCAATCATTCAATATATTTTTCTTTTTATTATCTTTTTACGTAATTTCCATTGCATTTGATTAAATAGCATACAAAAGGCCGGCAACGCATCTGCGGTCCCTCTGGTGTTGCAGCTGTCCATGGGCGTCGGTAGTCACTTGGGTGAAAACCGACTGCTCGTTTGCCCCTTATTATATATATTAAAAAAAAATTCAAACGATCAGTAAGCAGTATATATATACTGCTTACTGATCGTATGTATGCTAAATAGTACAGAATAGTAAGCATGTAACGGAATGTAATACATGTACCTAATTAATTTAAGCATGAAATATTATTGAAATTTTCCAACAGCTATTAATTCTAGTCCAAAAATTATGAAAAACAACTAACTTTCCAATGTTAACAGACGACTTTCTGGATAAAAATCGTGGACAGTGGCACAGGAAATACCTATCAGCAATTATCACTGAGAGCAAGTTTTCAGCATTCCGAACTTTGCCCATACCATTTATATCTCAACCATGTGTACTATTCTATAAATTTTATTTATATGTTATTTCTTCCTACTTGTATGTTACTATTTTTTATTACTATTAATCTATTTTCTTATTGAACGGATTAGCAGTTATTACGAAACTGTTATTGTTACAATCAATAATTGTTTTGTTAAGTATATAATGAAATGTATTTGTATCGCTGGTAACAATTAATTGCATAAGATTTTTACTTAACAATACTAAATTTCTTGTCACTGTGATCTAACAAAAGACATCAACGCTTATAATAAAATTAGCTTTGCTTCTTCTCTGTCTTGATAGAATCAGGCGTTCTTCTTTTTCCTAACGTTATCACTTCCTCGTACCAGGGTCCGCTTTGATGCTCAGGATTTGGTTGTGGAGCGAGTTAAGATGACCGATTGCCATCTGACGTCATCTTCAGAACCCCCATGATGTCTGCAACCTCACGACTAATATCTTTCAGTGACATTAATCGGCTTTCACTATTTTACGTGCCTTGGGAAACACGGAGGAGGACGCATATTAAATACACACCAGTGTTAGATTGGGTCACCCATCAACTATGGCTTGGTATTCATGAATTCATGGCTAAGTAGTATTTGCTGGTGATAGATGGGTGACCCATTCGAATACTAGTTAATATTTTTGAAGAGATCGTGGGAGTTGGAGGATGAGCAAAGAAGTTTAATTCTCTTGCACCTTCTTAATCTTTCGACCTATCGTTAAAAAGTGTGGTTAGGCAATTCGAAAGAGGGTTAATTCTTTTTCTCTCTCATTTACGTACACCCTGAATGCGATGCTACAGTTAACCTATCAATCTGCCCATCAGTAAATTCTATTCCTTTCTAGCAAAGAAACCTTATATGTCAGGCCAGCTTTTTACAACGTTTCCCGACGACCCAGATCCAATGACTTGTGCCACCGGAGCCGCAAGGTCGAATGTATTGGCCAACATAAAACTGCTTATAAAAATGTACATAAACGCCATTCCATTCTATCACATCGCTGATCTAGAATGACAGGAAGCTATGCCAATACATATATTTTTTTTACGTTGTTAATTAAAGTATAACAGTTTTGGATATTTTTTTCTTAATCGTGGTCATCAAGCAAGAGTGGCCATAATTGATTGCTTATTAAATAACTATCTATACATGTAATAATATGTATTTTTATATACATACTAGCGGACCCGGCAGACGATGTCCTGCCCGAACGTGGGCCTACTTACTATTTACTTCTATTATCCCCGTTGCCATTCCCGTCTCCGTCACAGACAATTCGTTTTGACTAATGTTACCATCACATAAATATTGACATCAGTATTTACACGATACTAGCGTCACTCAATTGTTTTGCCTTCCCTGAACTTCTCCACTAACACTTGAACTTTATGGTATGGTATTAAAGTTCAAATTGACTTTTAAGAACGACTACGAATCGTTTAGTATAGAAAAGTGTTGTTATTAGACTTCTTGAGGCAATTGTTATTTTTTTCTCACCGTAAGAACCATCCTTGTTCTTAATATTATAAAAAAAGAATTAGCGAAATCGGTTCAGCTGTTTTCGAGATTTGCGCTTTGCAACACATTTTGGAATTCATTTTTGTATACATAATTAAATGATGTCCCTATTCAAATCAGTTTTTACAAACTATGGGGGCAAACGGGCAGGCGGTTGACTTAAGTGACCACCGACACCCATATACAAACCAATTCAGCTGCAGACCAAAAGGACTGCAAGGGTGGCGTTGCTTAGAGGCAACGCCACATGGCACACATGTTAGAACATGTGTGCCATTTTGTTTCTACAACTGGGACGTTTAATTGTTTCTACCAAACTCCCCTATCTCTGCCACGCTCAATCTTGTAATATCATTAATCCACGATACATTGGCCTCGGATTTCTCCAATCCAATCTAGGTCACCACTCAGTTGGTAATTTTTGTTAAAACCATTCGGGTTCAACTGATTTAAAAGCCGTCGTCTCACGCGCTACGCATGCTAAATGTTACGTTACGCAGTTCCGTGGATCCTCGTAAAACATTCTAATGATGTATGCGAGTGACGTCATCCACGAATACAACGAATCACGCAGTTTTTTTTATACTACAAAATTAATTGGCGTACGTTATTCAAAGGTTTCCAATGACTTTTTATTAACATTTGTAGCGCGAGTTTACGTTTAAGATTATTTACTACATGTAAATTAAATTAACGTGTCTACCTGTGCTTGCTTTATACGGTGTTTTTTTTTATTAACGTGAGGAAATCCAGAACGGATACCCGCTGCCACATGGGCCGATGATTGAGTTATATAAAGTCCATGTAGCGATTATTTTTTTATGACCAGTACAGAAAATAATAATAAAATTTAAAAAAGGTAAACTTTGAAAAACATTTTACGATATGTGCATAAAAAAGACTAAGTTGCGTATCTCAACTTGTTTATTATAAATTAATATGATTTTTTGTAGCTGTCTAAAGATGTAGGTTCTTGAAAGTTGTAAATAAAATTAATGTCCCGTAAAATTTTTATTACAATTTTTAACTTAACTATTACATTTTAGATTAATATAAAAAAAATTAACTGTTTGTTTGTAATATCGAAATAAACTTGTGTCGCTAACGGCGATGTTGAAACTATGTTAACGGTGATGTCGACACCTAAATGAAAAAGAAAATTGATCTATTTTGTTTGTCTGTCTGTTACGGGTATTTTCGAAATAGCTGTGCTGATCCTGACAGAAGTTCTAATAGTCAGTCTGCAAACCTCAATAGCTCAACTGTCTAAGGTATGGACTGAAATCCGCAAGGTGCCCGGTTCAAACCGGAGCACGCGGTTCACATAAGTGACTATCGACGCCCATGAACATCTGCACCACCAGAAGCCAAACAGATGTGTTACCGGTCTTTAATGACCAGATGAGGCCACCGGGATGTTTTACGAACCGTACAAAACGCGACATCAGTTGACGTGACAGCATTGCCGCTACTTCACGCCGGTCTTATACGAGAAAGAGGTGAAATATTACCAATAGATGGCGTTAATACTGAACCCTTCATCTGATCGTAAATCGTGCAACACCACGTCTGCCAGGTCCGCTAGTAATACATAATTTACTTTTTTAAGGTTTAAACATCACAATTTTTCTCCATCAGAGCAAAATTTAGAATACGTTTACCAGAGCGGTCTGGAAAATGTTATGTGAGGCAGAAAATTATTTGCAAATCATATACTAGCTGTTTCCTGGGACTTCATCCATAGCAAGTTTTTTGGTATATAAATTAACTTTGAACGGTGAACGAAGCCGTAAGTGAGGAACTCGTAGCTAAATCAGTAACCAGCATTTGAGTTGATCGCTAGGTTAAAAAGTTCTTACCGGGGCCGGGTCATAGATTGATGATCCACTCAAACATTGGTTTTCTAATATCCGACCTGCTCTGTGCATTGGAAGACACGTAAAACAGTGGGTCCCGATAAATGTCATTGAGTGATATTAGTCGTGAGATCGTATAGATTATGGGGGTTTCAGGGATGACGTCAGTTGTTGTTGTGGTTTCTGCTGTTGGCCCTGTTGACCACGACAGCGTCACAGGTGGAGGGAATAGAGGGTCTCGCCCGGAAGGGGACCTTCTTAAGAGGACCTCGTCGAACGCAGAGTAGATGACGTCAGACGACAATCCGTCATCTTAATTCACCCCACGTCCAGCCAGCCAGGGGCCGCTTAAGTAACAGTACTTAAGCGGACCCTGGCACTAGAAAATAAAGTCATTAATTGCTTATTCTTCAGTATGTCATATAAGAATTGTAATTGGGGGTATTATAACTATAAATTATTGTATTATAGTGTCAAAAGATATTACTAGACGCTCGTCGTCGAGATGGTCGGATAAGGTGACAGGACCGTACAATCACAAATTTTGCACCATGGCAAGAACGGCTAGTAGGAGAAAATATATTCGAAGCTGGAGTCCCGCTAGGACCACAATCTTCAGCCATGAAGGAACGACCGTAGAGAGAGATGTTTTTTTTTATCAAGTTTTATTCTTTTATTTGAACTATTATTGCATTAGTTCGTTGCAATCATTACTGGCCCGTTAGCGCTGTTGACAGCCTTCCGCTTCGTGGGTTGTAGGTTCGACTACCGCCTCGAGCCTTGGTGTATTATCGATATGTATTTATTTAAATATTTCTAAAGATGTTAAATTGTCTGTTGTTAAATTGTCCACCTCAAGAACAAACGTCCATAAGTCATATAGTCATTTATTTATATATAATCATATTTTAATATTTATTTAAGACTGTTATATAAAAAAATACCATATCCAATTTTTGTCTGTCTGCTCGTTACGGGTAATCTTCGTAACGGCTAGATCGATTTTGATGGAAACTAGCAGATACCTAACGTTATTACGAATCACATAAAATACTTTATTCTTAGCAAAATAATCATGGTAACACGCAAAAAACTAAAATTCAACAAAAGCATGCCTGGGATAATAGTTTGTTAATAATAAAATAATTAGCTAATTTCCGTTAACCCGTTAACTATTATAAAACAGACATAGATATGGCCCATACGCAGCACGTGTCATATTCGGTCAGATCTAATCCTGGGCGTATTTCGGGCACTTATCTCCCGCGTGCTCTGCGATGGCCATGTGATAAAATTATGTCACCGCAAACATTAGTAGTAAAGGCTATTTGTAATTATTATTGTCCGTCCAGTTGTAGAAATTCGAGAATGATTATTGATGTTGTCACGACTAGTGTTCTTGTACTAACGACTAGTTGTAAAGACTTGTCTTCTTGTAGTAGTTGTCCAAAGGCGTCAGTTAGGGTTCCGATGTATCCCTGATTGCTCGGCAGACTCCTGTAATATTGTTCTAACCTCCCGTGAGTCCACTTAGACTCCCCACCCCACTAAACATCCAAAAAAGTCTACCGGGTTGGTCCTTTCAAGATTCGGAAACCTAGCGTCTGTAGTCACCCAAGGGAACCGCTTCCTGCGTTTATCTAATTTTTTTTTACTTGTTATATAATTACCTACCTAACACACACACGTACGCACGCATGCACGAACACGCACGCACGCGCGCACGCACACACGCACACACACACACACACACACACACACAGAGAGAGAGAGAGAGAGACAAACACGCAAGCGCGCGCGCATGCGGACGCACGCACGCACATACGCACACGCATATATCTTTGCTCGTTAGTCTCGCTAAGATTCTAAAATCTCTGAACCGTTTTAGATTCTGCTTGTTTTGTTTTATTTTAAAAGATAATTTAAAAAATACTAAAAAACAGTTTTGGTCCTTACTCCAGAACACTTCAAGTAGATGGCGTTCGCATTAGACCCTTTGACTGACGTTTCATGTAAAATTAGTGTTTCATAAATCATTCAGCCAGAGTCAGACATGAGGTTGATTGTTTAAGTGACTAATAAGAGACGAGCCTTTCGCCAAGACATCGTCTGTCAGGTTCGCTAGTTATATTTAAATAAAAAGAAAACTACCCTCATTCACACCAAGGAACTAAATTTCAAAAATATATGAAATGTGTTGAAGTTGGTACCAAGCCAATATGTTCCTCGCTACACCGATGCGATGATATCGAAAAAGATTTAATCGAATTGAGAACCTCCTTCTTTTTAAGTAGGTTTGTTAACAAAGGAGTTTAGTAGCAGATATAACTTTTTTTTATGTTACAAGGGGCAAACGAGCACACACCAGGCACCTAAGTGCCTACCGACGCCCATGGACATCTGCACGACCAGAAGGCTAGCAGATGCGTTGCCGGGTTTTAATGACGAGTTTACACCGGTCTCTTAGTCAAAGCAAATAACTAAAAAACAGACAAGCGTACGAAGAACGAACGAACGATTCCGACCAGCCAGCCACGTTAGGCCATTAGCCTAACGCATTCAAAACACAGTCGCCCTCGTTCCGTACTGACCCGTAAAAACCACCACACGTATCTTAACTGTTTACTACTTTAGCCTATAATGCTCTTAAGGAAACCAGTCGTTACATTGCTCATATAAAACTTTGAATGTCTGAGTCCTTTATTAACCTCAATTCGGCTAGAACTAGCTTCTTAACTCGGTTCTGCAGCGCCGCCGCAATAACATAAGTGTTAGTGGCACGCTCGGTTCGGGCCCTATCATACTAATTTGAGAACCCTTCCTAGCAAGCTCATCCACCAGCTCATTTCCGTGCTTACCTGAATGACACGGTGCCCATATGATACTTGCTGAATTCTGGCTTACCAGCTCCTTCAGATCCGTAATGCAATCCAATACTAGAGTCGAGTTAACAACAACGGCCTCTAAATCTTTGGTCTCTATCTGGCTGAATGCGACCAATAGATGGCGCTATGTTTTGATATTGAATAGCAAGAGTAAGTCAACGTTTAAACAGGACGACGTCAGTCGGGTCCGCTAGTTTCAAATAAACTATTGACTGACGTGCTACGTGAAATTGTTGTCACGTTATGCAGTTCTTGCATCAATATGTTCCAGTGTGAATAATTATTGCGTCCCACTGCTCTGTATTCACACCAAGATTATTCAGTGACTTCAAACAAGATGTTGTAGTATCTAGTAAAGGTATAAGGTCACTGGCGGATTCATTTTGTAAAGGATTCTATCCAAATAAAGTCTTCATGGTCGCGTTACAATTGTATCTCTTATTGTTGTATCTTTTCGTTAATTGTTCCCGGATTTCGGCACCAAAATTTTAAATACTCTTGTTAATAAAACTCGTATATTTTTCTTATTGTACTTTTTATTCTCTTAGTTTTTCCAGTTATATTCACGTTACATATATTCTTATAAAAATCAACAAGGAGTTTTTACACACAGTGCTACAATTCTTTGATATCAATAATCAATTAAAATTTTGCCGCCGATTCGATCGACGATGATCGTATTTTTTTATTTACTTTATCTTTTAGTATTGATTTATTAACTAATTTTGATACGGCACCTGTATAATAGATCAATAAAAATTGTTTATCGGATCATGACACTTTCATTAGCTGCATCATGATTTGATATGTAGAAATCCTTATATTAAAAATATACGGTTTTGACTTTATTTTTAATTGTTCAGGCATTGAGTATTAAGTTAATACTCAATCAATTGACATGGAATTTTATATACACCGTAGGGAGACTTTTACGATAGAGAGGATTTTTCGTAAACGGAGAAAGTACAATTCCTGAGGTTATATATATAAAACAAGCAACACCGCAAGATCAGTAAAATAACAATCTTAATGATGGCATCGCGTTATCCCATAATCTTCAAATTCACTATGCAACTTTCTACCTAATATATAAAATTCTCGTGTCATAGTGTTTGCTACCAAACTCCTCCAAAACGGCTTGACCGATTCATATGAAACTTTTCGTTCATATTAGCCCCTAAGTGATAAGGGTGGCCACGCGGATGAATTTGTGGGGTACAGCTAGTAAAAATGTAAACCTACCCGTATCCCGTTATGTAATATCGTAAATACAGTCAATAAAAATACAAATATGTAATATACCTAATATTGTGGTGACGCTCTCGCTATTTAGTTTACAATTTGGTGATTATCATTATATTTGAAGATTACAATGTTTGAAGTACAAATGACTACTTATTGTTGAATCATTAGTATATATTTTTATGTAACGAGGTAGTTTTAAAATCATTTGTGGGTTGTTTTTATCTATAATGGAAGCTTTTTTGTAGGTGTTTAGTCATGCACTACAAATCGTCTGTCAACCATTAATGTTTTGTGCGATACACATCAATATTGTATGTTCGAAAGAATGCACTAAAGCGGAAATTATAAAAACGTAGTGATTACGAATAAGTGCACAATTTAGAATTTAGAGAATGATAACAGTTATGGTTGATCACTTTAATTAGAATTAGAGGTAGCGCCATGCGTGTAGCCGAATTGGCTGGCGCGTCCGGGTTACAGTACCTCTTTCTCACGTGAGATCGGCGTGAAGTGGCGGCAATGCTGTCACGTCTAGTGATGGTGTTGTTGTCGCGTTCCTTGTATTTTATTAAACCATCCCTGGAACAAGGGGAATGAAACAAACCAAACAGAATTTAAAACTAAATAGTGGTTTTCAAAATTTTAGCGAGACTAACGAACAACGATGGATTTTTACGTATACAGAAGATAATATATTCTTTTTCCTAATTTAAATTAAAAAAAACTACAATTAAAACATTAAAGAGGAGTGTTGACTGTCATCAATCGTATTTTATCTGTAGAAAGAAACAACTAAATAAAAATTGAATTAATATTTTCAAATATTAATAAGATAGTGGGAAAAGCAACACTTGCGAGAGCAATAAAAACATTACTCAATTTATGTCCTTTGTTCCATCCTCCACAATGGCGATTTTCGCAATAAAATTAATTAGAATGTCGCGGTTATGGCGTACTCAACGAACTATGTCTTAATAGAGTTGCAAAAATGTAAAACAGGAACAAATTCTGAGACGTACAGTATCGCTACTGTCAATGCATTCGGTACCAATTCTATACATGCTACGCTACATGCAACGATATTGTCACGCGATAATAATACTGCTTGTGTTGTGTGTTGTGTTTGTTTGTTGATGACTGGCTTAATCTAAAAATAAGCCCTGTCTCGTTAGAAACTAATTAGAATTCAGAAAACGCTAAAATTAGGGGCTTTTTGGCACCTTAATAGCGCCTAATTTTGGCGTTTAGCAAATTGCAACGTAGCACCCTACTTTGAAACTTGCGTTGCTAGAAATTGCGCTTTTGAAATTTGCTAGTTTGCATTTGCGTTGACGGCGTTAACTGCTGGACTGGATTCGAATGGAATGGAATGGAGTTATTTTCACTAGTAGATAGCTAATTTTACAAGGAATATTATAAGCTACTTTTATTTAAGCTAAATAATTAGGATTCTGTACAAAAAAATAAAAACCCTTAAAATTTAACTCAATCACTGAATTCGAGTTACAGCTACATACATCAACAGTGTCACACAGTACAGAATCCAAATGACATTAACACGACTAAAGCGCCACCCCAATCATCAGAAATACCCCCGAGGGATAAATAACATTTGTTATTTTAGCCATTAACAACATTTTAATTGTCATCTCCGGAACAGGGTCGCAGCCGCCATTACGTTTACAAAGAGGATATTGTTTTAACGGAGTGCCGAACGCGACTCGCGGGATAAATTAATGAAACATGCTCTATGGCACACCAAAAACATCAAGAGCAGTAGGCAAATAAACTAAGTGACTTAGTATTAATCGGAAAGTTACTTTAACGTCTCTTGAGCAATAAAAGCGAAGATAAAATTCATTATTGAAATAAAACTTCTTTAGGCACGTTTGTCTTGGGGAATAAGCTGATGCATGCCTGTCCAGAGTGATAAGAAAAGTGTGATCGGGCGAGTCGAATAGAAGTTGAGCCCTGAGAAATAGGTTAGTGAAGATATAAAAAAAATCTTGTTTCTTATAATACTGTAGGAGCAAAAGAGATAGGTACACAATTTCTTTGTCTCCTTCTCTTTACTAATTAGGTAAAACCACAGATAATAGAAATAGTCTATGATCTGAGGGTAAGACCACAGAATATTGAATTCAACAATGCAGTAGAGTTGAAACTAATACTAGTTTAGTTTCAATAGCACAGATTACCAAGAACCAAATTTGTGCGGAACGAAAGAGGATTAATAATTATAAAAGCCGATACCAGTGATACGAATAGAATAGGCCTAATGATCTCCCACAAAGTCGGGAAAACATCGTATCAATCACAAACCAACAATAGCGCAATGACTTGCATCAGTTTGGAAAATATTAATAAATATATCGTAGACTATAAAACTTTACGAGATACGGGCACAACGGCTCGTGTCGCAGACAAATTGATGCATTGATAGGGTGACCATATCTTTTCTTCCTCTTAAACACATTGGTTTTCTATATTAGTTAAAGAAATTATGATTTTGGTAACGGATGAAAATTCATTTTATACAGAGCTACAAGATACAAGTGACTGATGTAAATTATAATTTTTAACCATGTTGTGATAACCTATAATTAGTTGGACATATTTGTAATAATTCTCTTTTTCAATTGTATCTTATGACTTTTTATATGTACCTACTGTTGGTTATCCTGAAATAAATAAATAAAAAATTTAAACTTTTATTCGAATAACGTAAAATATACTTCTCATCAGAAAAATCGAAACACTTTGCAAGTTTATGCTTTGTAAGGATTATCAGAAAAAATGTATATATGTGTATATTTAGGATAATATGTTTAAAAACGGAAATGCTTCGATCTTTCTGATGAGAAGTATATTTTACAGTTCCTATATTCTATTGAAAGCTCTTTAAAAATCAAATCAACCTATATTTTGCAACAAATAACTAAATAAAAACAAACAAACACTGTCACACCGGGATCCCTGACAGAAGTGAAAATGAAATGTCAGAGGTGTCGGTAACGGTGACGTCAAAGGCAAAGTCAAGCATTCGAAGACGATGATACGAGTTTTACGCTCTTTGTTCACCCAAAAACTACATATATAAACACAGATACATATAGCTTATGGAAAGCGTTCAGTGACGATGACGCGAATTCAATGGTTTCGTGCTTAAAGAAGTTTTCACGTCAAAAACTTTATTAAACCACGCCTTTGAATATGCAGGCATCAGCTTACTAATATGATTTATTTAGACATTCTACAACATTAATCTTGCGCCCACTTCGCGCCATACTAGGTATTTAGGATTCTAATGTCAACTATCCACAATGTATGAAAAAATGGACACCATACACACATTGCAACTTTCCCTACATGTAGAGGAAGTGACATCACTCCGGAAGCGCCTTGCCGGATGCTGTAGAATCTTCTGCGAAATGTTTTTTGTAGAATTGCGCTTTTGTTATATTTTTCCGTCAGTAGGCACTACCCTGATCTTTATGTACCCAGATCCCATCTTATTCGACCCTAATTCATGAATTTATATTCTTATTGCTAAGTATATTATAGGTTTGTTCTCCCCAATATTATCTGGAATAACTAATATATTTAAAAAATTCATAAAGTCATCTAAAAGAATTTCACAACTTACTTATCATAATTGTTCCTTATGAAAGATTCATTAATAATATAACAATATTTTACAATTATAGCTTATACAGAATATATTAATGCAAAACATATTTTCTTCAATCATAAATCTTCTAATTTTGCCGAGAGAGAGGCGTATACCTTAACATTCCATGGTCTTACCGTGTTGCATCTCGTTGCAGAGGAAGGAACCGTAACAGTACCTAGGACTTGTTACCCAGGTGTACATAGGTTTAAGAGCGTGCTCTTTATAGTGATCACTAACACTCACCTTCACTGCCACTCTCCTGCCTAGCCAAATCTAGTACGATCCTTCTAGTGCGGTATTAGATGTCCTTTCTAATAAAAACTTATGATAGTTCTCGATAAGCGAAGGTCTTTTAGTAGGTTGTACAGAGATTTTGCTAGTATATCCCTCGCTCCCATCTCTATCGCGTTTTATCAGATATTTAGTTTTCGGAAAGCCTACAAATTGGCGCGGCTTAATATAACATTTCAATATATTCTGCGCATCATTCTATAATTTTAGTATGTAAAGGGTTCTTTTCTTTATCAATATATCAAGTTCCTTGTCAGTGCCCACTAGACGTATGTAAATGCGCGATTCAATGAGGCGTGCCCCTCTAATGGAGGGGGATGAACATTGATTTATGGATGCTCCTAGGTTTTGAGAGCATCGCCAATTTTTTTTTAAAGATACCATGATTTTTTTGTGCACATAAACTTCGCATAGCGATGATCACGAAAAGGATTTAGTCTGTGATTTTATAACATGATTTTAAGTACAGTGAAATTTTGTTAAGTGGGACCTGGATAAGTGAGAAACTGATGATAACTAGAGCTCATGCTGAGGTGAGAGGTCTTAACACTTTGGCACTGAATTATTTCTGCTAGTGGTACATAACAAACCTCTATATCTGGGATTCATTCTTTAGAATTAACGTCATAGCTACCTCTATAACTGAGACAGTCAGTGAATTTTATATGCCCTAAACTCTGTAACTGAGGTAACATAGCTTTATATGTTTACTTACTTATTTTTACTCTAAAGGCAAATTCCGCACTTGACCACCTATCTAAATATGTTACGTATATGTTGCCTTTATTTAATAATTAATCGCAACTCTATGATTAAAATAACCTGTATATTAGTACCTTTATTAATGGAAACCTCTGTTAATGGAACAGTTATTTATAAGTACCTGGATATCTGAGCTACTCGGTAAATGAATATCTCTATAAATTAAACAAATTTGCACATCCCTTGATGTCTCACTTAATCATGTTTCATACTTTTACAAAAAAGCAATTGCAATGAGACCCAGAGACAACTATGTTTTTTTTTCTAATGAAAAAAATTAGAATAAGGTCCGTGAATGAAATGGATTAACGGCCTGTTTTTCACAGAGACAAAAACAGAAACATTAAAGCGTAATGATATTTTTGGGAGCAATTATTCTTAAAAGTTCTACGGAATTTATTGCAGAACTATATCAGATAACCCGTAGCAAACTTTTTTATTACACCCCAGATTAATGGCTGGGGACGAAATCGGTGAAGCGCGAGTCGCTAAGTGCGTGGGGACGTAACTCGTATTTATTCCTAGTTTTATTGGATTTACTCTGTGCTAAACGGGCAGATGGCGTAATGGCGGTTTGATAACATATAATTTAATACAACTTTGCGCTTTTAGTGATTTTGTAAATTAGAAAGTTTTGCTTTCATTTTAAGTAAGGAGTTCAGCGAATCGAAAAACATTTTCGTACAAATAGAATCTCTTTCTCACGTTAATCGATTGTAAATTATATTTTAGGGACTATGAAATGTGGTACTAGAGATATCTCTAGCCAAACTAGAACTGCTAACCATTAGCAAAGATCTTCTAGGCCTCTCAAAACTTTAACAAACTAAGATAGACTAAGATTCTTTTAACCCATAGTCACAGCTAGTTTTTTGGTTTTCGTAGTACTACAAGGAACCCTTATAGTTCGCTCTGTCCATCCGTTCGTCCGTCTGTCCGCCTGCAAGATGGTCCACCCTAGCATATCCAAACTATTAGATGTAGAGACTTGAAAATTTCCACGTTGATAGAACATGCTAAAAACTCATTAGGAAAATTATTTTGAATGAAATCGGGCAAATTACCTTTGAAGTTATTTCACAAATACGTTTATCGCATATCAGACACGGAACCCTTCAATATAAGAGTGTCTTGACACACTCTTGGCCATTTTATTTTGCAAATGTTTGAAAGTTTGAATTCGTATCGTACCGTTGGTGGCAACTGTTTCTACGGAGATGTTGAAACAGGAAATGGCTTACAAATCAAACAGTTGCGAATTTTCGAACGTTCGAATTTGATTTAAAGCAAATATACGTTATATACGAGTTCAATATTGATTCTGTATACCTATATCCTTTGTCAGGTTGTCTATCTTATATAGGATCTGACGTTGTTTCGATTCCATTAGGATAAAGCTCTGATATCGGATAGGCCATAAACATTAATTGGGTACGTTCTGCTATTGTCTGGTCAAGGGGGCAGAGCGTTGACCTCCCTTAATGCTCAGTAGTTAATTTAGATACAGGCATCTTATTTCAATGGCCGCCCTCGTATTTAGTCAAGGTGCCTTCTCAATCTTGTACATATTTCAGTAGCTGGCAATTTGTAATAAAAAAATTAGACCGCGAGCTCTGATTGACTCCAAAGATAGCTTATTTTAAAGCAAAAAAATATACATACTTTTCCGAAATTTTTACTAATTTTACGTGTTTATACGTAATAATAAAGAGTTTTTGCTAGAAAATGGTGTTTTGGAAATGGTAGGTATATAACTTGTTCCGACTTTAATTAAGAAATTCAAAAAAAAAATCATTACATTTAAGGAGACTTTATCTATACTTAGTTACTTGTAAGTGGATTATCCGAGGGCACTTTATATTAAACATGATTGATCTTGGTACCCGTGGTTGGAACTTGGAAAACAAGATGGCGTCTCGCCCACCTGTTGCCTCTGCGGGGATTTGTTAGAACGGTAACACCCCTTGTTTAGGCGTATCATGCCACGTTCGTATAGTCTTAGCTATTGCATTGGTTTGCGTGTAAAGATCACTGGTTTAATTCTAGGTAGATACATCATTCGTTTGACCAAAGAAGTGAGACATAGAGCAAACTTCGGAAAAATATCTACGAGGTTTCTGGTAGTGCAACTGTATATGGCTGTCCAAGAGCGTCGCCAAGGGTTGCGGAGGGTGGGGGGGTAGCTGCCCCTTTGGTAGAAGATCGAATGAATGTACTTGTTCTATTCCCAGCATTTTGTTCGCGCTGTAGTCTAAGCTGTATTTAAATTCGTACTATTCCATCCTAATTAGAGGTAGCGCCATGCTTTTAGCCGAATCGGACCGGCGCGTCCGGGTACCAGGACCTCCTTCTCACATGAGATCGGCGTAAAGGAGGTTTAGCCAGCGCTCGCAATGTTCCTAAGGTAGACAACTTAATGCCTGTGTTATAGGTAACAGCCGCCTGTTATACACAAATATTTTTTTTTAGAAATAGATAAATTCAAACATATGGATAATACACCCAGACTCGAGGTGGGAATCGAACTCACGACCCCCGGAGCAGAATGCAGGGTCACTGCCCACTGCGCCAACGGGCCAGCCAATATTAGGTTAAGAATTAGCAAAAACTGAAAGGAAGGCCACTTATTGGGACTTCGGATGTTCGCACACACTTGACACACTATCAGGCTCGCAGATGCGTTGACGGGCTTTACAAAAATATAAACGTGCAACGTTTCTTCTACAAATAATCTCAAGAATGGTCCCCCACCAAAAGCAATCCCTCAAATTCCCAAATATCTGGGTGTGTGCGTGTTCCCGACGTGACACTAAGAACGTGGGGTTTTTTGCTTCGTGGGCCTCCTTCGTCGTTAATTACGCGCGTTACGTTCTTCGTATACAGGGTGCTTTAGATTTGATATTACACTTCTCATCAGCAAAATCGAAACACTTCCGTTTTTTTTTTTGACTTATGTTCCTAAATATATACACATTTTTCAAAACAAAACAAAAAAATATATATTTGGTAGAATCAGGCGAAGGCAAATTTGGAAGGCTCAACAGGATGTGTTTTCGTATAATTGAAACCAATTCTCATTATCCGAGTTTCAAAAATAGAAATAGCACTCAATTTCATTATTTTTTTACGTTGTGTTTTTTGTTGAAGAGGTATTATGTTAATTATTAGCATATGAGTTGATTACTGGGTTATGCAGTTCTTACCGCGGCCGGGAGATAGATGCGTGACCCATTCTTACACTGGTATTCAAATATCCAACCTCCTTCTTGTTTCTGACAGCTCCTAAAACACAGAGTCCCGATTAATTTTAGAGATTCCGGGGATTCCGGGGATGACGTCACAGACGGCAGTCGGTGGTACAAGATCGGTATAACGCTAAGCAAAATAATGTAGGATAAGGCAAGGTATGCAAATCCGTGAGTATAGGAATATATATTTATATTAAATTTTGACGACATATTGTAAATTATGTTGCTGTCCGTTACAAATTTGTTTTATAATATAGAAATTGTCACCTCCTTCAAAAAGTAATAACAGCTTCATAACACACTTGCAGACGTACAAACTTTAATTATAACATAACCAAATATACTCGCAGCTCTCGCAATCATAACTTTATCTCCAAGTTCCACCGACGTTGCTCCAACACCTACTCGCGTCTTGAGTTATTTTAAGAAATATTTAACAAAATTCCAGAGCCCATATTTGTTTTTTATTTATGGCACACAAAACAGGTTAAACCTAACAATGTATAAATTTTCTAAATGAACTTATATTCTAAGCTAAAACCCAGAGCAAATGTAAATAAACACATCACGTATAAAAATAAATATACTTATATACTAAATACAAACGTTACAATATAGTAAAGTAGTGGTATTCCATATAACTTGTACAATTTAATATAGCCAACAAAAAAATAAATAAATAAAATAACATTTCTATTTAAAAAGAGAAGTTAAATTACACATTAATAAATTTAAAAGACATTTTAAAAACACGCTTGTTTGTAACGCGTCAAAAACTGTATTAAAGACTATCTGTCTGCTATAGTAGATTAATTAAGATAATATATATTAGTAGATTAATTAAAAATTGTAATAGAAATTTGAAACATCCTGTTTGGTGTAAGTTCGTCAAAGAAAACGTAGGCCGGGTCGGCGTGCAATTTATCACGAGGTTCGTATATTAATGCGGGAAATGGGGCGTTCGGGTAACACCAACCACGCCCCCCCTCTACCCAACCCCCCTACACACGAAAGATTGATTTTTTGCCCGGTTTCTTCAAGGAACTTGCGGTTAAGTCCTTTTGTTTAATATCTTCCAATAATACACAGGATTTAAAAGACATCGTAACGCAAACTCAGAGATAAGGCTTCATTTAATGTCTTAAATAAAATCACAAAAATCATTCATCTCGGAAATGAGAGGTTACAGATATGCAATCCTCATCCTATTCTTGAGCGCGTAATGTATCGTGAACATTGGGAAGCAATCGTCAACAAAATGTTGACGCGCAAAACAAGTCAACGACCCGCGCCGCGCTTTACAATTGTGCCAAATTTAATACTCCCCCCCTGCCCCCCCGTCCGCGCAATTTTCGTACCTAAAGTACTCGCATTACGTATTAATATATAAATTGCCTAATAGCGATTATAAAGCTCAAATTCATTAGCGAAAAATTGTAGCAGAACACGTGCTAACTTTTTACGGATATCTGGCCTATTTTGGACCTTTCTTCGATGCACAAATTTCGCGAACCCGTTTGACATATAGAGCATTTTACCGGATTGAAATAAAGCAAAAGTCAATAAATTATGCATATTCCTTTTGTAAAACGGATGGTGTATCTAAATCGTCGGCCTCTCGCCGCTGCATTCCAGGCCGATAGGTTGATGGGCATGTTTTTGCCGCGAACTTTCTTCACCACTTTCTCGAATGGCCTTTACCTACACCTGTTCGTAGAATTGCCTTAATGCCGGAGCCAGACATAGCTTCATTTGAATGATCATTTCAAGGATTATGTAGCGTGGCCGGGGACTTTGAGTAGCTGCGCAAAGGTTTGCAGTACTTTGTAGTCTTCAAGGACAAAAATGTAAAAACCTTTAAAATGATATCATTTTTATGATTATTAAAAAAATATTTAGTACACAAGATTGCGCGGAACCTATTTCAGACTTTTGATCATGAGTGTAAATAATAGCTTTGACTCAAGTCAGGGTATAGTTTAAGAAACCTTACCTCACTTAACTTACTTTAACCTATTTTTAATTAGGGCAATTCACGTTATTGGGCGTTACTACAAAAAGCTTCAAGTATAACGTCTTTTACCTGTGTCTTTTACTTTTTCTTTGCCAATTTTTGGCACACAGATTGAAGTAAGCGATGAATGCGGAAACGAATTTGACATACTTGGCGCAATTCCACGAGGACATGATTTGTATATAAATGATTAAACTTACACTTTAAAAAAACCTGTTATCCCACGGATGTGCAAAGTCCTCCCCCCGTTTCCTCCACTCGTATCAGTCAAGGACCGTCCAATTAATTTAATTCCCAAGCTTGCTGTGCTATATTTTTTTCTTACAATGCGTACAGTCCAAAAATGCACGCTCCTCCACTATTTTAAAGTGTGAAAGTAACTATTAAATGCAATGCTCGCTTCTGTGTGTGTAGTTTAATATATGAATATTATAAATTCAAACCAAAAGATTTACTCTAAAATGAATAATAATTTGTTTTTATTTTCAGGTAAACATCGATCGATATTATCAAATTTATAAATCATCACTATACTTTAAAAGGTATGTTAGTCGTTCGGTTATATTCCCAAACGTAAGATAAGGGAAGTAAAAAATGCACATTATGGGTTTAGCATGTCCTGAAGGACAAAAACCCTAAATTAAAGTAGATTAAAAAAAGTGCACACTAAGTAGAAAATTGTCTTAGAATTTTTCGTTACAAATATTCTCAAATTATACTTTTGAAGTATATAGCGTAAACGTATTTCTAACAGTGTACTTTTAAAGTCTGGAATCTATTATAGCACTATATAATGCACCTTACAATCGATGTTTAACTTTGATAATAATTGACACATCTCCGTACGATTGGACCTTGTCGCGGTCTTTATCAGATAAGAACAACGTGACATCTCAATGATGAATCTCCGGCACTTTACAGTCTCCCACAGCTGACGTTGTTGACGTCGTATTTATCTCTTCATTTTTAAAGGCAAAATTGCACCTAATCGTGCCGACTCTTGTGTGGTCCGCCGTACAAGGTCATAGTTTGTGTTGTCATATAACATCAGCGCACATATTTATAAACCTAATAAATACATTCGATGCATTTGTTTCCTTGTACGGTTCTAGAGATAAATACTTTATGGTGTTTTATGGACGTCTGATATTTTATGCACAAACGAGTTTATAATAGCATGATTCGAATTTATAGAACAAAATAAGTTTTTTGATTATTTATATATAATATAGTA
This sequence comes from Charaxes varanes, assembly GCA_024363005.1. NCBI lineage: Eukaryota > Metazoa > Arthropoda > Insecta > Lepidoptera > Nymphalidae > Charaxes > Charaxes varanes. Next base: position 21,058,698 of record JANCMC010043217.1, read on the forward strand.
TATGAATGAATTAAAGGGTAATTATGCAGTTTGGTTCCTTTTCCCAAAAATGCATGTTTTTTTTTTCTTAAAATTTTTTGCTTGTTCTCTATTGAGTAATATTCCGCCGAGGGAGGGTGACCTTTTTTTGTAAAATTTTCGAGTTATGAATGCTACAATATTTTGGAGAATTTCGACGTTAATGTTAACATTACACACAAACACACGCACTCACACTCTTTCACATACAAACACACACACATTCAATATACTCACACAAACATACATACACAATAAGCTCATTGAGTCTAGTTACTTTTCCCTTGTTGTAATTATTGCTCCTTTTGTTGTAATTGTATACTTTATTCATAGCATTTAAATAACACTCAATTGTCTAAATGCGCGAATATACTGTAATATACGCATTTCATGTATATTCTGACAAAATGGAAGGCTGCTGATACTTATAGCACAGGTTTTACCTATTTTAAGTATCAGCGACACAACTGAGTGATACTATGCACATGCAATGTAATGTCTCAGTGATGTACGTTTAATTTTTCAAAGATAAAAATTATAATTTTTTTGATTTGATTGATCTTTGATCAATCATTCATCATTGACTTTTTACCCCACAGTGACTATCACCACGAGATGCTGAAGACGCAAGGAGTGCGTCGTTGTATGATGTTCATGAACAAGATGTGCAACAAGCTGCTGAATAAAGTGTACCTTACATTGCTCGAGCCCCAGGTATATTCTCTTTTTAATGAATATTAAAATTACTGTAAGTTAGCCTAATCAATATTAGGCTTACAGTCTAGAGCTAGTTGCCTATTGGACTGGGTAACAGCAATCTGTTACCTAGTCCAATAGGCATGATGACATATTTATAAAACATAGGTTTAGGGGTCATCCATAAATTACGTTACACCAATTTTACGATCTTTTAACCCCCCTCCGCTACTTGTCACACTTTCGAAATCACTGTCTTTCTGTGATGTCACTACTTTTAAAATAATAATTTAAATAAAACGATAAATTCAATTTTTTTATTACAATATTTTAAATTTTGATTTGTGACGTCACAAGGCTCTTGCCCCCTCCGTACCCTCTGGCCACACAATGTCAAATTTTGGTGATTCACTCCTCCCCCCTTAACGTGTGACGTAAGTTACAGGTGACCCCTTATGATTTAAAAATTCTAAAATTCTAAATTGTTTATTTCATTAACCAAATATATATAAACTACGAACAGGAATTGGGACCAACCTCCCCGAATCCGGGACAGTGATGGATGGAGGAATCTCCCGATCTCTTCCATCCATCACTGTCCCAGGTCAATCGATCTGTTCGTTAAATAAATAATAATGTTTATTATTCTACTTTTTCAAAGGGCGGAGACGCTAAAGAAGAAACGCAAGATGCGCTAGATGATGCCAAAGATTCAGAAAATAAGACTGATACCATTAAGGATACAAGTGAATTTCGCAGGTACTTATTTATTTTATAAAAGATTAAAAATAATTGTAAAATATTGTGTGTAAACATGACAGTTAATCCAGAAGGTTTTTTAGTTTGTACTCGGTGTGAATACGAACTAATAGCGCACGTCATGTATATATATATATATATATATATATACAATTACAATTATATGTATACTAGCGGACGCTTTCTGGCCCGATCGTTGGCTTACTTACTATTTAATACATTATATAATCCAATCAGAGCCTCAATAGCTCAACGGCATAAGGTATAGACTGAAATAAGCAAGGTACCGGTTCAAACCCCACCGCCGTTGGGGTACTGTCGCACCCACTCCTAATACAAGCGTTTAATTTAAGCTTAGTAGGAGGGAAAAGGGAATTTTAGACATACCTAAAAAGTATACCTAATATTCTTTTAGAAAAAAAAAATATTAGTAGGGCAAATATGTAATTATTTTATTTTTTGTAAGCCACATTTTTTGTAACAATTTTTGTACGTACTTTTGTACGTACTCTTCCACAATAAAATTAAATACAAGTTAAAAATATTTCAATTTATTTATAAATCATTCTATTAAAAAACTAAAAGGATTCAAAATATAAATACACTTTTAAGTGTATTTTAAAAATTGATTATCAAGTAATATCTTTTAAATAAAAAAAAATTAAACATTACATACCGAAACTAGTTTCTAAGAAAAATTAGCTTCGAACATAATATAAAACAGTGTAGAAAAACGTTAGCCTGGTTTCGTTTTTAACAAAAATCCTACAATCTTTAATCGATGCAAAATGATTATTTAAACGTACGCAATTTGATTTCTTTGAATAAGTTATTTACGTTACGTATTGATAGTATTCTAGAACAACAATTTGAATGGATACGACTTAGGGACCTTCAAGAAAAGAGCATACTCATTTCTCAAAGGCTGGCAACGCATCTGCGAGCCCTCTGGCGTTGCAGTTGTTCATGGGCGTCGGTAGTCACTTAGGAGAACTGCCTGCTCGTTTGCCCCTTGTTATATATTAAAAAAAAAAGTTTGCGAAGGTCCTCTTTAATTGTCCACGCCTCACACCTGTATAAAATTGTGGGCTAGATGTAGCAACGTAACTATATTAATAAATCATATGAACTCCTGGACACTTTTTTTTTTAATTTAAGAAGGCAACAGAAATGTTATTTTCACTTTTACGCATCTAACTGAGTGGTGGCTTAGATTGTGTTGGAGAAACCTTGTTCATCCTATGGCTCTATGGCTCTATGGCGGATGATATAAAGAGAGTAGTGGGATGAGATTAGCAAGAGATAGTGGTAGAAGCAAAGTGAAACTTATGCCCAACAGACACTTTTCCATTCTGACCGGAATATCGTCTACACTTGTTATATATAGGTATATAGAAAGCATTAATTCACTCACGGCATTCGCCTATGCGTCACAGTCACACCCCTCTACCGATAAATTATTAACGTTCCACTTAATCAGTTCAGTTACGATGCTAATTACAAGTTTTTATGACGTCTAGATTAGTTTTTTTGGTCGTAATATCAATTATTTCTATTAAATTACGCTGGTATACTGAAATGACGTAATAATCAACTTTTATTGCATTATTTGTGTCATTCCTATAACGTTTGAAAGCGATAGAAACCCATTAGACAGTGTCAACTTTTTTATAATCCCTAGAGATTGCCGGCTGGTTGAAATTCGGCTACAAACCATTATTTTCGTATCACATGCCTATATATAACGATATATATTGTTCTATTTGACAATTAATTTGGCTGGCCTGTTGGCGCACAAATATTTGTGTATAACACAGGCATTAAGTTGTCTACCATAGGAAAAGACGCCCGTGTGTCATATAGTCCTGTATATATTTATTTATTAATACACCATGCGGTTGTCATAATTACGCTTTGACGCCAACCAATAATAATATGTATACATGTGTGTGTGTAAATGGTTTAGCATTGGTGTGCGTGAGGTTTTAATTTAATATTTTTAATTTATTATTATTTTTAAATATATTTCTAAAGCATTAAATGAAAATTGCACACCATCCTCTATATAAACTTTAATTGCCAAATTTCATACTCCTCCGTTCGCGCAATTTTCGTAAAATGGTACCAAAAGGTTTTGCTTCACTTATTTTACCACTCTGAGTCAGACCACTTATATTAAAACTTTTATAGGGTTATCCTTGAAATATATTTGATAAAAAAACATCATCAAATACAGTTCTCAAATATCAGAAAACGTTCAGTGGTTTTTCCAAGGTTACTTAATTGAATTTTGGCTAAAAATAAACTATCCAAAGTAGCCCTTTGTACACGTATTAAAAGAAATAATTCACATTCTATTACGTCATAACAAATTGAATGGTGCGCCAAAGACGAGAAGAAAACTTCGTTAGCTTGCAAATTGAGTACGGGGCTAAATATTTTGGCACACGAAAATAGGCTTTACCTACTTATCGTAAAAACTAAACTCCCGAGTCACATTTAAGACGTGCTCCCGCTAAGCGCGAGCGATAAATGCTTAAAAAATTTTACTTATAATAATGTAGACGGAGAATTCAATTTACGCGCCTCATTGAATTATGTTGGTTTGTACTAAAAATGTAATGTCCTCGGTAACCTTATATTTAATTTAAGCCTGTTTATGTGAGAAACATTTTTATTTATGTTTTACTAACATACTTGCTGCAAAACATTTTGTCCGCGTTGAATTGGGGCTTATGTTCTAAAATCTTCGGTGACGTCTATATATAAATCATGCCTTATAGCCGTTTTCCGTTACAGCGACTGTTCATGGACTCTATCAGGAGGTAGAACCACAATGTACGGTTTCTGGTGTCCCTTTCAGTGGCTCACGTACCCTCATTTGGATGCACGGTCACAAATAATGCATTTAAGGACACCATCTTCATATTGTAAGTAATGGCAGTTGGTTCGGAAGTATGTGCCAGCACGCCTCTAGTGCCCTATGCAGTGGATGACTACGGCCTCACTGGGTTGTAGAGGGCATGTGCGACGTTCGCTTGCGTCGGGCCGGACGCGCGCGAGGCGCGTGCGCGATTCGTAATGTCGTACGATAATAGTACCAGGGTGGTCGCTAGTAATAAATAATCAAAAATTTTTTGATGAATATAATATTAAGTTTGCATTATATATTTTGTCCTGGAGTGGGAAAAAATTAGGCTCTTAATAATAATAATATTAAGTTTATTTTCATTTAAAATACAATTAATAACGTGACAGCATTGCCGCATCTTCACAGAGTGAGAAAGAGGTACCCGGATACATCGATCCAATTCGGATGCAGACCATAAGGACTGCAAGCGTGGCGCTGCCTATAATTATTTTTCTAAACGTATCTTTCTCACGTAATCGTAAAGAAACTGCATATATCGAATGGTTACGACATTTTTTCGATCGTTCCCCCTCCCAATGTCCTCTTTCGAAAACTACCCAAATGCGTCAGTACTTCGATATCAATCAAACCGATTATCCCCCAATCGTCTGACGCAAAACGACACAATAAAATATTCCCAATTGCACGGAAACTTCGCCTTATCAAAGTTATTGTTTGTTAGATACGTTGCGGAATGCGGCGCCGAAAAAATCTTATCACCTATGAAAACTAGTTCATACTGTCCGAAGCTCGGTACCTGACACTGATAACGGGGTAATTATTTAGATTTCATTGATTATGTAAGTGTTTTATTGCGTAAAGTGCGTTGATAAGGCGTTCGGTGCTGTGCTGAGACATTTTTGTCGATTGTTCTTTTTTTCCGTTGTAACCAAGGCGGCAACGGCTATCGTAGTGTGTAGTTGCTTGCATATATTACAGGTATCCTTTTTTTTAAATCTATTTTAATTTTGGGTTTTTTGTCCTTCAAGACATGTCAAACCCTTCGTAACTTAAACTAGTCTATTACAAAAACATACAACTAAATTATATTGATGAGTATGCGGCTGCTAATGTACAGGTATCTTACTCGGATTTCTTAAACCCTATCATCTCCTGTCTAAAGAGCTTCAGCAAGTCACCAGTCGATACTACGTGAATAATTTTATTATGGGAAGTCTATGGTGTCGTCCTAACAAGACGCGAACGCGCGATGCGAGCGAAATTATTTCGTACGAACGTGCGATGTAACATATTGGTTGGTACCTAACAAGTGTCCTAATTGAAGAGAATGCGATCGTGTGAACATCAATTAGCACACTTCTTAGACATCAATATGTTTAGATCGTACATTCGTACGAACTACACAATCACTAGAGGGCCTAGAGCACGAACATTTCGAACCGTTGGAGTCGAAGATTCGACTTGGAAAATATTCGTGCTGGGCTCTCATCGGTCCCTCCTTAGTGTCAACGCGGATAGCATCAGCATTGATTAAAAACGTGACACGATAAGGACTCACCTCCTGTGGGCCTAGTACGAATATTTTCATACTAAATAGTCGAATCTTCGAATCCGAACGATGCGAAATGTTCGTGCTTAGGGTCTTAGGTGACGTATGGTGGAGACCTTAAAAGTACTCTGTAGAAATTATTAAAATAATTGAAGATTTTTGATATTACTACAAGCACCTATCTTTATTATCATTATATGCATTCGAGTGCACAAAAAATTTCGAGTCTGAAAAAGCAATAAGTTGTCGTCCGTAGCAGCTGCCGAAACACCTGCGCCGATCGGCCCGCTTACTTCGCTTATATACACAACAACTTTGAGCGTCTAGTTTTTTTGTGATCGTTAAAATTGAGTCAAGATGAATTTGCTTTTATTAAAACACATTTCTGAGATAAAATGATCGACAACATTTAGATAGAAATCCAGGACAATTAATAAGTAACCAGGTATACTTCTTCTTCTTCCTAGCTTTATTGCTTACTAGTACCAGGGTCAGTTTAGATTGCAAGGATGTGGGTGTAAGATGGACGACTGGCGTCTGACGACACTCCCAGTGTAGTATCCACTGATACTACGTAAATATTATTAAATATTTATTATAAATATAACTCACTAAATTCGTGTATACACGCGCCGTACTTACACTGATCACAATGTACTTAGATCATTGTTACCAAGTCAACGGTCGAAACACAACTGACCTGTTTACCTGCATGTGTCTGTATTTGGACTCTTATGGACAACTACCCTCATCTGGTGACGCTGTCAAGGCCGATAGAGCCTACAGCATAAACGATAAGAAACTAACTAAACTAAGAACAAATTTTCACTGCATTTTTTCTTGTATGTTTTGTATTTTATTTCCCTGCTTGTCATGGATTTCCGTAAAGTAACGCCTAATTTTCTCTTCTACGGATTCCGGTACATTAAAGCTGTTTTACTTCTCCAGTGGGTAGAGAAATTTGCAACAACCGAAACGTAACAACCGTGTCGCAACGAGAAGACGAATCCTGTGACCAATACATGATAAGTTGTTGGTTTATCGAGGAAATGGTGAAAAGGAATTTATACCCTGTAAGTAAATAATATAGAATTGAAGCAGAGGCTAGAATTTGAGTCGAACGCTAGGTTAAGCATTTCTTACCGCGGCCGGGATATGGATGGGTGACCAATGTTAGTACTGTAAACAATAGGGCCCGATTAATGCCACTGAGTAAAATTGGTTATCCCAGAAATTTTTGGGGTACCGAGGATAACGTCAGACAGCAGTCGGTCATCTTAACCCCCCCACAACCACATCCTTTGCAATTTAATTTAATCTTGTACTAGACTGGGATGATGCTAGGAAGAAGATTAAGTAATATCTCTTCACCAAATGATAAGTGACAACTAACGCTTGCCGACATTTACACTTCTAGATCTAGGTTGGTCCCTAAGTCGTATCTATTCGCAATATTCGGTGGTGAAGTGATTTCACAGAGACGATGTGCGAAGCAACAAGTTTCCAGACAATTATCTAAAAAAATATGTCGGATTTTCGGCGAATCTTTGTACATAGAAGCGAAGAGTCACCCATCACGAAATCCCGAAAACCGCGAGACGTACACAAACGAATCTTGGCAAGGAGATAGTTTACAAATAGTAGACATCCGCCAAGCTGGGATTTTTCGATAGGGCCACATTAAGGAGATCTAAGGTTTCTCACACCCAGTGGTTGAATATAAAGCAATGTTTTCAGACCACGTATTACAATACTGAAGAGGCAAAAGCTGCTGTGGCCAAGCGAACGGTGTTCGGGGCGTTGCATTTCCCCCGGAAGTTCAGTGACACCCTCTCCACGCGCATCACGGAGGGGCACGCGGAAGACGACATCGTGAATGGGAGCACCATCAACGCCTGGATAGACATGACCGGTAGGTTAGATCTAACTGGAATCAGCTTCTTCTTCCTCCTAGGCGTTATCTGGGCTAGTACCTCCTGTTACTGGGGCAGAACAGTGTGTGCTAGGTAAAGAAAATACAATGATAAGAATCTTTTTCCTACCGTTATCCCAGTCACCAGGGTCCGCTTATATTGCAGAGGATGTGGCTGTGGGGCGAGTTGAGATGACAATTGCCATCTGACGTCATCCTCGGAACCCCCACGATCTCAACAACTTTACGACTAATATCACAAAGTGACATTAATCAGGTCCCACTGTTTTACGTGTCTCTCGAAACACGGAGGATGTCGCATATCAAATATAAACCAGCGTTAGAATGGGTCACCCGTCTATCACCCGGTCGTAGCAAGAGCTTAACCTAGCGATCGACTCAAATGCCGACCACTGATTAGGCCACGACGTCATCGATAAGATATAAGTATGAATTTCAATATTCATTAATCGAGATTTTTGGAATTTCGCGGCAATCGCGGAACATCAAAATTTTTCCTGTACTGCTGTATCTATCTGCGCGGACGGTCAAGATTACGTATGACAAGAACTCCCAAAAAAGTGCAATTTACTCACAAGCTTCTTCATTATTCAACATTAAAATGGCCAGTGCTTAGTATCAAGTATTTCTCATTTTAACAGTATTGATTTGTTGGCTTTATGGTTTATTTTAGGAGTTTAGGTTTATCTTTTACCCGGTCGTAGCAAGGGCTTAACCCAGCGATCGTCTCAAATGCCGACCACTGATTAGGCCACAATCTCCTCGTCTACTAGTACGTATAATTGTATCCGTCGTGGAAAAACTTCTCAGTCCGAAATATTCCAATTAATTTGTCCCTCCTTAGTCGGAGAGTTTTATAGACTTATTCGGTCCTACAAGTTTTTCAGGTTTTTTGTAGGTCTTTTTCAGATTTTAATAAATAAATATATACAGAACTATATGACACACGGACGTCTGTTCCTAAGGTATTTCAGTTTCACGACTTGCCCATCCATAAGCGGACTACATACGTGACTGTCGGGTAATTGCATCCCGCGGATAACTTCGGACATTTTTGAAAGAATAATCCCTGGATAATGGCGAATGGCACACCGACTTTAAATGATGACCTATTAATTGAACGAGAAAGTAAAGAGATAATTTTAACAATGGAAGTTTAATTTACTGGCAGTAGACCTCATTCGAATATCTTCATAAGTAATATATTGTTACCATTTCACAGTTCCCGTTCGGATGCGACCCCCTCCAATTCATGAACGAGTTCCGATCGCAGGGTGTTTCAGTTGTCATTGTCATTAGAACGTTCACAGTAAATCAATTTGCTTTTTGTTACGTCGGAGCGGTTATTAATTAAATTGAAAGTCCGGACAACAAGCACAAATCTGATTATGAATTAGATTTATTGCTTTGCAAACCAACGACAACTGGATTATTGCAATCTATTACATGCAAATGCAGTACATTTTATTGTACCAATAAAGATACTTAGTGTTTTTTATTAAAGATAGTACATCTAGGTACACAACTAAACTACAGTATTGATTTTGTAATTAAAAATAGATGTTTAAAAATATCATAGATGAAAGCCTTTGAGACATAGTGTTTGAGACAAAGTGTTCTGGTAAGACGAAGCTAGTTAGCTAATAAGTAAGGGAGCTCGGGACGGAAGGGTTCGGACTTGCGGTGCAGTGCGGAAAGTGGTCATTAATCCTTTAGTGCGGTAATTAGCTCAAATAGAGGTTATCTCGTATAAATGGAGTAATGTTATTTATTATATTAGTAACAAGTTCAGAAAGAATTTTAGATTTTAAAAAGTTTTTTAAGAGTATCGTTAACCTTTGAACGGAAGTTTTAGAACATATTAAAGCAAAGAAATCAATAGCATAAAAAAATTGTATTTAATCTAATTGTATCTAACTAATATCTCGAAAATGCAATTTTGAATTCGAAACAATATAAAATATCAGGTAAGTGCGAGTCAGACTCGCGCAATGAGGGTTCCGTACTGTCACATAATATTTTTAACAAGGTAATTTACGAGTAAGATTAGTACTTCTCATGGGATTTCCTTGAATGTTCTGGACAGTCTTGGTAATTTTTTTGTGATGTTACTACAAATTTACGGATTTTGTATAATTCCTTTAACTATGCTATAAGACATTGTTTCTTGCCAAATTTCATGGTTCTAGAGCAACGAAAAGCACCATATAGGTTTTGAGTCCATTTTCATAGATTTTACTAGTATGAGAAAAGCGATACATACAGCCATATCTTTTGATTGCGTATATTTAGAGGATTGATGTTCTCGCGCGGCTTCAAGGGAGAATAAACCTCAGTACTTGGTATTAATTTAAATATATCTTTACAAATTTCTTAGAAAAGGGTCTTGACGGATAAACTAACAGATAGAAAAAACACACTGATGCAACAACGGATTTTCACCTTTTAGACTTTTTCTTATATTTATGCTACAGTTTCTAACATCTTATTACTAAATTGCATGATTTTATGCCAACCAGAAGAACAGTTATCGAAGGAAACAACATTCCTTTGGTTAGTCTATATATACAATTTATAAAATACAACGATAGCTCGTACATTTTCGTCATACCGCCATCTATGATGAATAACGGAAAACTTGACATTTTTAATTACAAATCGCTTTGGTAAGCGACCCGTAAAGGACAATATTGATCTACATAAAATGTACAACGTATTTAACGTATTTAAATGAATAAGGATTAATACGGTATTTTTTATCAAGTGTCTTTGCTTATGTATGGGATATATGACATTAAGAACCATATCTTTTCATTGCGAATACTTAGAGGATAGATTTTTTCACAGCCTTAAGAAACCGTATATATCAATATTTACTACAAATTTTAACTTTATATTTCAACGCGTTCCTCAGAAAAAGGGCCTTGACGTACAAACAGATAGATAGACGAACAGACATTTATGCAAGAATAATTTTACAGTTTTCGGAATTTTTCCTATATTTGTGTTACAAGATTTAACGTCTTGCCAAATTTCATAGTTCTGGGACATCGGGAAGTACCCTATAGGTTTTGATTTCCGTTTCGAATGTACTGGTATAGGGAATGCGACATAAAGCAGATGTCCATGGGCGCCGGTAGGCACTTCGGTGCCTGCTGCCTGCTCTTTTGCCCCCTTGTAACATAAAAAAAAAATCTTACTAAAAGAAAAGAAATGCTCTCAACTTTAAACACTGCTGCTCAAAACGAAGTCTATTTGAAAATTATGTACGTTTAATCAACTCATATATCCTGCCTGGTTATAACAACTAAATCACCACTTTTCCATATATGTTATTATTTATATGCGCATAAGTTTTCATTAAACTTGTATCAATAACGGGTAAACAAAGCACAGCAATTCTACCGGCATTATTATTGCTCATAACTCTACACTATCGGAGGCAGTTTTCTTTGAAATCTTCCTACATAAGCATTTCATAAATCTTGTACACAGCGCCTGGAAACAGTGAATGCGGCAGTATTGGTAATAGTATATTAATAACTAGATGATCTAATCCAATCATTTATTTGCGATAGATGTTGTATTACAACTGTTAACAAAAGATTAAGCATTAAAAATTAAAGCAATTGTATTCAACCGTTAATGGTATACAAATATGTCATTAATTATTATAATACGTAATATGTATTGAAATATTTTTTATAACCATAAAAATTAAACATAAAATAGTTAATACCAGAATATTCATATAAAGTATAAAAACACATAGATAATTTTTTTTTTAATCTTTTAATAGAGCATAATATGACAGAATAGTGGACTATTATACGAATTATACTGATTTAAATTAGAGAAGCATTTTAGGATTATAAAATAGTCTTATCGAATGTATACAAAGAAAAACAATTCATTACTTATTTTTATATCAATAGAAAGAGTAGAAATATTAATTATTCTGCAATTTTACATTATAAAGTACTTAATCGAATATGTTGCAATAGAATATTTTACTTTAACGTTTTTAATAAAATATTATTTTTTATTCAAAATGTTTCACTTCCAGTTGTACTGCTTCTTTGCAAGATACATCTCAAAATGCAACAAATTTTCGATACATTGCCTCATCCAATACATTGATGACATCCAAGTTTTTATCGTCACTTTCCAGACGAGCCATGCCTTCCACAATAAACGTTATTATTAATTGTTTGAACAATAACACTTCAATTTACAATGTTTTAAAGGATACGACAAGGTGTCTCCGTTGCTGCAAATTTGATCCTATGCAACATATTTTCCACAATATAGCAGCCAACAAAGTTTTAAATTTAATCAGGTACTTGTCCATTGCCTCATCCAATACATTGTTGACATCCAAGTTTTTATCGTCACTTATCAGTGGAGCCATGCCTTCGACAATAATCGTTAATATTAACTGTTTGAACAATAACACTTGAATTTACAACGTTATAACCGTTAAAGGGAAGGACAAGGTGTCTTCGGAGCTGTAAATTTGATAAGCTCTCACTCATAATTGACAAGTATACGTGATAACTTAATGTGACAAGTGACAACAAATTAGAAATGATACCGCTAATATTAGTACATTCATATTTTGTTTAAAGATAAAATAACAGGAATTTAAGAGGAGTTTCATATGTCGTATATCTAGATATATATAGCAATAAATGCATGCACTCAGAACATCCTTTTATAAGTAAAAGCGTTCCGTATCTGATACGCTATTTGATACATAACTTCAAAAGATGTAGCCCGATTTCGGTCCCATAGGGAAACGTCAAAAAGGTGACTCTACACGAGATGGGGAGACGATATAAGAGAAACGGCCGGCACACTTTGAATGCAGACGGTACAGGACAGAATCGCGTGGAAGTTCTTGGAGGAGGCCTTCACCCGATGAGGGGTTCTTGCAAATAGCAACAACCAAATCAAATTTCTTAAATTGTTTCAATTGTTATGTAGAATTAAGTTAAATCAAATTTGCAAAATTAGTTTATTGAAGGTAATATGTATTTGTAAGAAATATAAGGCTTTTTTATTTTATTTATTTATTAAAGTAGTAAAAAAAGGTTTTGTATGAAGACAAAAAAAGGTAATGAAAGATCTTTACAAGAATAGTCAACAAAATTGTAACACATGTCACACAAACCATCTGAAAATATACCGTTTTATGCCAAATATTTACTCCTCGATAAGGGAGAACTAAAATGCGAAGTAAATTATAATGATGATTTATTCCACGACGGACACCTACAGTACGCACGATAAAGCAGAACACATGTCACGTTCCGCCTAAGCCGAGCGTACAAGCGAGAGCCCGATTTATCTTACAGATTAGCGATCTATTCAATAATTCTTATTTTCCGTTCCTTTACTAATTCCTCTAATGATCTAACAACAACAATTGATAGTTGACAGATTAAAAGCCCCTAATTCCCGCCATTCTTATGTGCCAGTTCTACTAGTCTTCCTCGCGAAAAAGGACGTTACAAATGTTGGCGACAACATATGATATATGGGTATCATTATATAAAAAAGTAAATACGGAGTAAAAATAATAAATATTCCCCCATACTAGGAATATTTGTCCTTTACAACAACTATGTCAAACAAAACAATGACGTTGATTTATTTTTTGATAGTTCCACTTAATTTAGCCTAAAGATTATAGACATTGTAGTAAGTAACTAATCTTTAATGACATGAATAGCGAATAACTTCACCTAATATAGAATAAAAGTTTTTTTTATTATTTTTATTGCACAATTAAAAAAAAAAAACAATTGTACAATTAGGTGAGCTTAATGCTAAAAGCATTTTCTGCCAGCTTACAAAATATATAAGAAAGAAAAAAACTAAGCCTATTTAAGGTTTAAACAGATCTTTTTAATCTTTTTTACTATTTATAATAACAATACATTTTTTTTTAAACTGCATTACTTAAGAACCGTGGTGCAGTTACTAACGCCTACCTTTAGCGTTACAGTAATAAATAATTTTTCAATGTTAAATTTAATAATGTAAAAATCATTTTTGTAAATTGAATTATTATATGGGTGTACTTTACCTGAAATAAATAAATTATTATTATATTATTATTAATATTAATGTCTTCCCACTTAATGTAAAAATTTTGACAAATTGTGACACTTTTTTCGCCATTTAACCAAGAATTTAATAGAATTTAATATTATAAATGACATTTTATAGAATTGTAACCTAAATATCCTTTCTAAATATTTATTATTGAAGTTAATAATTGGACCGTTTATTTTGAAAGGGGTGTAAGTCCATTTACAGCACATAAATATGTGTTATTGTAGTCTTATTGCCCAAAAATAAATTTATATAAACAAATTAAATGTTGATAAAACTATAGAAACAATGCCAGACCTCATATGATTTGCCTGTATTTTTAAATCAACAAATATAGTTTTTTTTTTTAAATATAACTTTAATATAACTTTTTTTTTAAATAGTAACCTTTAATTTTCTCGAAACAAAAGAGAATGGACATACGTCACTTTCAAAAAAAAAAAACGGGCGAATTGTTAATCTGTAATACTCAATTTTAATTTTTATATTATGTATTACTTGATATTTATCTTTTGTAATCTGTTATCATTTGCGCATTTACAATGTAACTTACTTAATCAAATCAAATTAAATCAAAAATAATTTATTTGGCACAAAGAAAAAAAACAAAAGATTTAAAGAAACAAGAGACAGATCCTAATGCTAAAACTACTTAAAAATAAAGGATAAATACATAATGAGATAGGGCTGTTTGGCCAAAAATTAATAATAATTATTTTGTAAATGTATAATTGTACCAGCGGTTGGCTATCCGATTATAAGATAAAATAAATCGGTCGTAAAACACTTTCTAATTAAGAAAATGTCTAGAACTTTAGCAAGAATATTTCGCCGTACGTTCGAGGCAAAATGGTGGTTCATTCAGGAGTTCATTTAGGGTTAGTAATTGCTCGTTAAGCGAAGATATCGTGCACCTATTGAGACGTCGTTCTTGACAAATTCCCTTAAATACATTTGGATCCTATATGCGAAAAGTGCCTTCAATGAATTGCCCAGAGTGTGAACGACCGGAAGACGTATATCATGTATTGGAATGTGTCCGGAATGAGACAAAGCTATGGGAGGTACTTACTCGTTTCCCAATGGTCAGAGAAGAAGCGGTTGTAATAGTGCCCTAGCATGCCCTTTGTCAGTAGAAGCTAGGGCACTGTTGTGACTGTATAAAATTGTATTAGAAAATAGGCATGAAGACTAATAGGAAATTATATATTTCTCTCCTTCCTGCCCTTATCCCACGTTATGTAGGATCGGGACAATATGTTTTCTTTTTCTATTCTGCTCTGTCACGTGCTAAACAAGCATCAGATCGGCACGATCGGCCCAAACGTTCGGCGTTATCACGTAATATTATCCCCGTAATCTTTACGACCATTTTTTTAAATATTTGCAATTATTTTGAGTTTAGTTTACCCTACTAAGCTTAAATTAAAAGCTTGTATTAGGAGTGGGTACGAAATACCCTAACGACGGTGGGGTTTGAACCGGGTACCTTGCGGACTTCAGTCCATACCTTATACAGTTGAGCTATTGAGGCTCGTATGAGATTATTTTACCTGTATTGTTATTATGAAGGTGTCTTACCGGTGTCGTAGTAGGTGCAGATGCCGTTGTAACATCTGTAGTCCATTCCACATCAGTAGTTACCGTAACAAATTCTGTTGGAAATATCAATGTGGATATTTCAGGTACGTCAATAATAGTACCCTTGGTGGTGGATGTTTTCTTTCTATCGTAAAAAGTAGTTGCCGATTCTGATGTCGTTGTATCGAGTAATTCTTCAGAACTGGAATTATCGCTTACAAACCACGAATCTTCGGTGCTCTATAATTTTGTTAGTTATTAGCATTCACTGAGCATGCGATGAGATACGATATAAGATTATTAGAGAAAGGTTAGAAAGATTTACTTTAGCTTCTCGCTTTTCAATTAAAAAGACAAAGGACTTTAATATAATCTATAAAAGAGCATTGAGCAGCGCGACAGAGAAGTATCGATCTTGACTTAATTCATGACAGTATTGTAAAATGAATGCGTCTCTATAAATACAGTAGTCTTTATAAAGCAATTTAGCAAAAGTAAGTGGAATTTAAAAGGCAATAATAATTTACTTATATTAAAATGTATAACGGTATAATGAGATATCGTTATTCAAAATAATCGTTTCTTTTAGACACTTGTAAAATTTTTGTTGTGCTCCAGAATAAATACTTTATTACATTAAACGGTGGTGACACTTAAATCCTATTACAAGTTCATTAAAAATACAAGAGAAAAATATGAATACTTTGCATGACTCTCCATTCTCTTTACGAGCAAGATAACATACGTTTAAGTGTACTTATTTTTTAAGAAGCTACGCTTTGCGTGAGATAACAACATACTTCTTGTTCATAAATTAATAAAGAAAATATTAGTATTTAACAAATATTGGTAACAAATTATATGTATAATGCAGACCCAATTTAGAAGAATTAACGATATATTAAGAACGATAAGAGGAAGGAAAGGAAGAACACATAGAGGTATGTGAAATGAGTATACCAATTTGACCATTTACTTATACATAGTAATGACATTAGGAACTTACCGTATTAGGCTCCAGTGTTGGCATTATCAAAGTGACTGTATCTTCAGCGATAACAAAGTTTCTGTTAATCGCAATGGGTTGTGGAGGAAAACACGCTGGAGTAGCAGTAGTAAGCCATTGGACACCCTCGTTAAAATCTCCAACACAAGAATGTGTCCTACACCCAGGTGTTGAAGTATTTTGACCTGTAAAATTATATAATATTTTTTTTATTTATATGGGATTTTTTTTTTAATTTATATTGGAATATATTATAGGAAGCCAACACGATTTACAATGAATATAAAAAAGATATTTTACATTTCTCATTAATTAAAGTTACCATCGTATACCCCACTTATAGGCTAACTTAGCATACATTAATTGGTTTAAGACATCGATTGCACCGCAAAAACTTATTATTAAAAAGAAATAACAAAAAATATTACACCATTAAATAAAATGGAAACATTAAAATAAATGATTTTTTTAAACATATTTGTAAAAAAGAAGTATATAATAAAAGGGTTTCTTTTTTTATTAAAACTGAAAATATTTAAAAAGTGAAATAAAATATACTTAACTACACATATTAACCTACCATACTCAAGGTTGAATAGCAAAATAATTTCGACTATTTCTCTTAAATTTATATTAAATGTCCTTAAAAAGATCTAAATTTGTGTCCTCAAAAATACGATTGCCCTTAGTATATACTTAAAAGTTATGTGATATGAGTATAGAGATTCTAAAATGCAATACTACTATTGCCTGGACTTATAAATAAAATTAATCTGTTATGCTTTGACATCTTAGTCTGATTTGTTAGTACTTTTATATATACATTTTAGTATGAAAATAATTGATTGTTTGTCACAGGCATTAAGTTGTCTACCTTAGGAACAGACGTCCGTGTGTCATATAGTCCTGTATATATTTATTTATTTATAATAAATAAATAATACTTGCTAATTCATATAGTTTCAGTGTGTGCAGTGTGATGGCTCAAAAAAGGGTATAATCTCTTAGCCTTTGTAGCAGTGGGTAATATTTTCCCATCCTACCCCTGATTTTCTGAATTTTGTTGGTTTTTAATTCTGTTTGTAAAGGACGTGGACTTCGGGGCCTACAAAATACTAAAATAGCCCAGCTGTTCTCAATTAATGTCCTGATTAAGGGAAACGCTGAGTTAGTTTTATATATACCTATAGACTAGATTTATTAACAGTAACGACTATTTTGTACGCTTAAATTTAGAACTGCGTTTACCGAATTAAAGCACACGTAAAAATATAATCATGATTTAAAAAAAAAACTACAAATGAAATAAGTAAAACGCAAACGGGCCCGCGGGAAACAGCTTGTTAAAACATATGAAAATAAAAGCCTGTCCTTAAAGTGGTTGAATCTTCATAAATTCCAACAAAATTACACGCGCGAAAACTCCCGTAATGAAATTTCCTCAAATCAAAACTTAGTTATTTACCTTAATTAACCAGTACATATTAAACGGTTCGTCGCTTCCTTGGATCTAAATTCATATGAAATATGAAACATCTTCTCATTCCACGTTGGTAATCCTTTAGTATATAACAAACGAAAAAAAATGGAGTGGATTTTTTGGACATCGAGGAAAAATAATCCTGTTTACGATTTGTTAGAATGTTAGAAAGTCAACTTTCTTGTTTGTAAGAATTAATGATTACCTAATACTCTTTACCCGTTTTGTCGTCGATTAAGCCAAGACTGCACCTAAACCATGGTTAGTTGATATAACTAGACAGTCAGCTATCATACAAAGAGGCGGGATAAAGGTCAATATGCCCAAATACAAAGGAAAATTTTCAGTTTGGACTAGCTGGAGTTGCCCGGGGCGAAAGCACGTCACCGACACTAGTTCGTCGGCAGATCTGTATTACCGTATTTAGAAACGTCGCTAGCGTGAGTTACATTTTGTATGGTACGCGACAGTTTTTGTACCGCGTCCGTCGACCTGTCAGCACAGCGCCATCTAGTTTACTTTGGTGTATTCTTCCACTCATCTTGTTGAGTAGCGACGGCTACGCTATCATACAAAAATGTATACCTCCATCTCAGCATCAATCTCAATATGGGATTGAGTAGATATATAATGATTTTATAGAATATTACAAATACTAGTTAAATCTAATATTTTCGTTTCCCCTCGCGCTGAGCTTAATACAATGTCTTTTGTTAGGGGTGAGTACAACACTACCACAGCGGCGTTGGTCTTTGAAACGTTTACCTTGCGGATTTCAGTCCATCCCCTCCATAGCTCAGCTATTGAAGATATAAACTATTATACGAAAATTGATATTTTCATTCCGTCACCAATCCGAAAATAGAATTAGGTAGATATCGTTCCTGAATGAAAGTCGTAATATGAGGAAGCGTACTCCACAGTATTGTGGTATTAGTTGCAACAGAGTTGTGGAAAACCACAGCCTGTTAGCGACGTGAATCGACCCTTGTTATATGGAGATTTGTAAACCAGTTAACAAGACATTTTCGTGTATACTGCAACGTACCCTATAGCCGGAGACTAAACTTGAAGATTCTACATGTCTTTAATATGCATTATCGTGCGTTCATACGGCTGCCCTATTTCAAAACCTAGTATAGACCTCTTTTGCACCGCAAACTCCCCGCTTATCCTCTCTCTGATTCGTTTATTTTCCCTTGATTATAAAACCTAGTACCTACATCGACCATTTTAAAACGTAAGTGGCCCAAGGACTTCCTAGGTTTTAAATTGGTTACGAGGAAGTGAATACTATGTATCGATGCTTAAGTTTTTTTTTATGTGAGTTTAAAGCCCTCGTGTTTTTATATTTGTAACTTACCAGATTATGCCGGAAAACGATTTTTGTAAAATGTGTCCCTTACTAGGTTTTGAAATGTGGCAGCCGCATATACGGAAATGAAATTTAATTAGCAGTCTTTCATTGTCACATAAAGGCTTAGTTTATGGATAAATACAAATTAACATATTACTAAAACCAAAAGAAATAAATAAATACCATTTATTCGCAAGGCCGAAATACCTATTACCTGTTCGTACATTTTGTTTTAGGCCATTTCATTTCATTTTTATGGAAACTGTATGTTAATTTCAAAACTAGTTGTTACCCGCGACTTCATCCGCGTAAAATTAGGTGAAGTACTTTAGCGTGATGATATATAGTCCACAGCCTTCCTCGATTGGGCTATCTAAAACTGAAATAATTTTTCGAATCGGATCAGTAGTCCATGAGATTACCGCATTTAAGCAAACAAACAAACCAACTCTTCAGCTGTATATATTAGTATAGAAGTATTAAATTAAGAACTTTTTGGGGATTCAGTTAAGGGTTTTTGAATATCAAAAATACTGGGAACATTCTATGAATTTCTAGTGTTCCAAACCAGAAATTTTTTGGATCAACAAAGTTACTTTATTACATTTCGTCGGAAATCCCGAAATGTTTTATGGGTCTTCGCTGCTATACTATTTCTACCTTTTATTTCGATGCTATTTCTAATACGATTACATATATCACCTTCTTATAGTACAAATTTTTAGGTATAAGCCAAATTCAAATGCAGTTGACTGCTAAGAAAATCACAAAGAAGTGCTAAAAGTTATACTGTTTCAAAGGAGCTCAGTTATTCCTTTGAAAGTTGTCTCTTGGAATTCATTCGCGTAGATGAATTGGCATCTACGCGAATGAATTCCATATAACTGGTCGGTAAGTTTCTTCCAAGTTATTATGAATGCATCTCATGAAATTTTTTAAATATTTCTCTATAATAACTTTAAAACAACTTTTTCGTTGACTAAAGCTTCTTCTTCCTTGCGTTATCCCTGTCTAGTACCCTTGGTACTTACTACCGCTTAGATTGCAGAGGATATGGCCGTGGGGTCCGTTAAGATGACCGATTGCCGTCTAACGTCATCCTCGGAACCCTCACGATCTCTATAACCTCACGACTTATATCAATCATGGACAATAATCGGTACACACTATTTTACGTGCCTTCCGAAACACAGAGGAGGACTGATATCAAATTTAAGACAGTCTTAAAATGGGTTACCAATCTATCACCCGGTCGCAGCAACAGCTAGTTGACCTTGCGATCGGCTCAAATATCAACCACTGATTAGCCCACGACCTCATAGACCGGCTTTCATTGACTAAAGAAAGAAGGATATACTTTGACTGGTCCATTGACGCACTTGGCTGTGAACTTGCCTTCCGCTTCGGGATTATGTTTACGACTCTCGCGTCGAACCTGAGTGTATTATCTATATGTATGTATTTTATATCTATACAAAAAAATATTTGTGTATAACAGGCGACTGTTACTTATAACAGAAGTATTAAGTCTACCGCAGAAACAGACGTCCGTGTTTCAAATAGTTGTTTGTTTTGTATATTTACTCTAGATTTAGGCTGGTTATTTATTTATATACTATATTTAGGACTTCTTTGGGCACCCTCAACTCTACTTCAATAGTATAGTCACTGTTCTTACACGTAACTTTATATGGAAACGGATTTTAGCACCACCTAATAAAAACTACAATTTACAGCAGGATATTAATCATACTTCTAAAGATAGTATCTAACCCAGACAAAGTCACGGCTACATACGACACGTATTCGGTAAATATCACATTGAACAAAATTTGTAAATCGTAAAATTTAACGTTATTGGCGGCGTTTATCTCGGCAAATAAATTAATTTCCTAAATGATTAGGCTGTGTATTTTAATTGAAATTTACATAATTATAGCGCAGTTAAAGCGTATACGAAATTCTCAATCGCTCGAATATGATTTAATTAATTGTACGAAAATTGCTTTTCCGTATTAATCTGCGCTTTCGGATTGCTAATTTCATTTAGCTGAAATAAAAAGTAATGAGATACAAGGGCGAGATTTACGATGCTGTAAATGTAAACGGATGCGATTAGATACTTTGCTCTTTAATCAAACGCTTGATGATTCGACATTAACACTGAAATCATCATAAGAACGATCACCATCAGCTTTCCTATTACTCTCATCATTATCATCATCATCATTATCACTACCATCATCATCACTATCCTGCCCACGGCAGTCTACTACTAGATATATAGGTTTCAATCTTGGCAAGTCTTTTGGCGCGTTGTGATAAAATATGCGGACTTATATGCAAAGATTTTACTGCCACGAATTAAATATTTCACGCTAATTTTTACTAAGGACACAAGCTTCATTAAACTTTATGAATCAGTTTAAAATTCACATTTTTATGTTTAAATTATCATTTTCAAACTATATTACCATGTTTATCGCCAGCAAAATGTCGACCTAAAGATTTGTATAGGTACATTTGTACATCTACCGTATATTTTCTGAAGTTTATAAATTTATTTACCGTCTCATAGTCAATTTTCCTAATGAAATTTTCAATCAGCTTAATTAATATATACTTCCAAAGGCAGTGTGATTCTACGGAAGAAAAATATAACGTTTGAAACAACTTTTCTTGAGGAATTTTCAAATACTCAAATTGATTTTGACTCTTCTTCCATTCAATTTCCATTCGAGATTCTTCATTCTGGTTTTTTTCTAAATTAATATTTTAATCAGCTGAAGTGCGTTCAGTCGGAAAATCATTTCTATAGTAAAATAATTAAATTGTTATCATAACCGTATGTATATCCTACATTTCAGCTCCAATATATCTACGCCACAGTGATGCAAAATTCGACCTAAATTTGCCCACACACAAATTAATAACATTAAAAGGTTTTTGGTGACCCGACAGACGTTACGAATATGTGCCGAACGTGAATTTCGATTCTATTCTAGGAACTTTGAATAGAATAAGATGAATTATACTGAGTGTTTTTTTTTTTTTTTTTACAAAAAATAGTCTATTTATTTTCTGTAAGAAACGATTTGTTCAAGAAATACGTATAAATCACTTTATTTTTCCTTATAGAATTTTTACAATTTGAAGTGTGAATAGAATAAGATGAATTAAATTTTGTTTTTCTTTGTTTCACAAAAAATAGTCTACTTATTTTCTGTAAGAAACGATTTGTTCAAGAAATATGTATAAATCACTTTACAATATGTATAAACCAATTTACAATTTGTACGATATGTATATAAATAAGAATTTAAAATTTTAGTACTGTTCATGATTGTCTTTTACAATTTTCTGTTGAATGTTTTGTTTTTCATAGATATTCTATAAGAATAATAGTTACTACAGGTATCTGAGATATTTATGTGTGTCTTTTCATCCTGAATTAATATATTAATTTTATATTATTCCTGAATTAATATATAAGCTAATTATTCTAACAATTTATAAACACTAAGAATCTAAAAATGTTTTTTCTGTCAAGTTTCCTCGTCCTGTAAATTTTGAATGATCGCTGATGTCTGTGTTCAGTCCATATTGTAAATTTATGTCTAAATATATTACAGATAATAAGAGAAGATTGTAAATTTTGTATATTTGGCTGTCCATATTTATATATTTTTCCACATTAACAACTAAATTCCTGCTATATAGTAATAAGTCAAAATAAAGTTTTTATTTCGGTCAACACCGATCAATCTCCTCTGTTTTGTCGTCAGATATCGTGACACTGGCGAAATAAATTTTTCCCAGTTTGCATAGAAAAGAGCCATAAACCAAGAAATGAAATTGAATATATCTAATTCTTATTACGTTTAGTTCGGGATATATACCTAATAGGTTCTAAGGTATCTAGGATATTCATGTGTCTTTTTATTTTGAATTCATCTTCTAACACTTTATATGCGCTAAGAATCAAAAAATAATAATTGTACTGCGGTCGTAGTCATTCGTATAGCGCCATCTAGTTTGCGTGGATGTAACCTTTTCCACTCGACATCATTGCCATCCTGTTATGTAGCGGCCGCTACAGTAGACATGCGTTAAGAAATGATTTTTCGTTTCGGCCAGATGAAGGAGATATAACGGTTATCGTAATTTTAAGTGAAGTTGCGGAAAACAGCTAGTTTCTTATGTTTAGAAATAATGGGAATTCTATCCAAGAGTTATTGGGAAGCAATTTGATACAACCGTTTCTGAGACGTGCTAAAGTCCGAATTGCTTTCAAGATATGCAAGATTCTTGACAATATATTCCTTTGCCAAACTTTTCCTTTGTATCCTTGAGAATAACACATGTCCTTATTGTGTTCTGCAAGTAGGAGTGTGGTTAAGTAAGGAACAAATATAAACAGCTACTACCAATACTGGAGTAAATGATTTCAAATATATGGCCAAGACTTATTTTTGTTGGCAACACGTCAACATGGAGATGATTGACAACTGAGTGATGATTGGTCACCATTGCGCTGATTGATAGAGGCCATTGCGCTGATTGATAGAGACCATTGCGCTGATTGATATTCAGTTAACGAAAGTTCCGAAAAAAGAAAAAGAAAGTGAGATTGGCATATTTATCTTTTTGTGCCCTTCTGGTCGTGCAGATGTCCATGGGCGCCGGTAGGTACTTCGGTGCCAGCTGCCTGCTCGTCTGCCCCCTTGTAACATAAAAAAAAAACATATATATTTTTTTAAAGTTAACAATGTTTCCGGGTAAAAGTATTAAATAAATGTGAATAACGACACAATTGTATGAATATCTTATTTAACTAACAATACGATGTATCCATAACACAAAAAAATATACACGTTTATATGTATATATTGCTAACATTTATAAATAACGCTAACAATAATATATTTAGAATAAACTAGCTGTTTCCTGCGACTTTGTCCGCTTAAACTTGACAGGACGCATAGACTAACTTAACCTGACACTATCGAAAAATCCTATCAGATATATACTAACTAGAAATTACCTCCTTGCTGAATTTCATCTTTGCACGTACTTTCGAAATAGGTGACCGTACTGTCTTAGTATTAATCTAATACTAAGACAGGTTTCAAAACTATGAATAAATTTTCCTTCTGATGCGTACAGTTTCGCCAACGGCAAAAGTATTTCGAATCCAATTTAATATATTTTACATTCAAATAAAACTTAGCGCAGCGAGCCGTGCAAATGGTTTATTACAAAGCACCGTGACGCAATTTGGATTCCATTTATTAATTGTTTCATCTGCGCTTTGTAAATAAGTTCGGTCAGTGAGCACCAACTTTAGCCACGTAATTTTGTTTTAATTTTGTCCATCTAGTGCAACGGTAGGAAAACTCATCCCTGAGGTGTTTGGTTCAAACCTTAAATAAATAAAAAAATCGCTTGCTAAACTAATCACGTATAAAAACTATTAACACTAGTTTGTAATTTCTGTGTGTAATATATATGTAATATATGTGTATGTAATATAATAATAAAATAAATATGCCTCTTAGAGGTTGTTTCCTTCTACTTTATCTAATATTATAATAGTAATTGGACAGAATAATGATTTGCAACTAAGACATATAGCATTGAAAAGTAAAATAAAATGACGAAACTTTTTATTTGTACCTTTATCTCTTTTGAAGACCCCATAAAACACTTTATTAATTAACCAACAAATTGTTAAGTGATTAAAAAATATACACTAATATTATACATATGACGTTCATAAGAGCTTATAGAAAAGTCTATTTGGATAAAAGATTTTGACTTCGACTTCGGCTGATCGATTGTTCACAAATCTTAGATTTCTGTACCATATATAAAATTTTAATTATTTGTTGTTACAAAGATAAAACGACACTATTATATTTGTCAAATGATATGACATACGTTAGGTCCACTATTTGACACAATCTTGTAATAAAATGTACACATGTGTGTGTAAATCGTTTGGCATTAGTATGCGTGAGGTTTAATTTTAATAATTTAACCTACATATTCAAAATGTTTAAAAATATTGGCATTGGCACGCTATCCTCTATATAAATAATGCAAAATTACATACTCCTCCGTGAGCGCAATTTTCAAAAATGCTACCGAAAGTCTTTGCTTGACGTACATATATTTATATAGATGTAACTGAAATGTTACGAAAACTTGTATTCAGTGAAATGACTACTGTGAAAAGAGTACTAGAGGAGAGAGAAAATGGTATTTTTAGCAATTCCTTGCCCTGGAACAATAAAAGTTTCATTTCAACTCTGAGCATAGTAAAATTGGAACGAAATACCATTCCTCAGTTTATTTCTTGTGTCTCCTACGGGTCCGTGTTGTGATATTTTATTTGTTTCTATAAACTATAAATATTTTATGTCCCCAAATAAAAATACTATGAAAAAATTGAAGTAGTAAAATATCGCAGTATTATTGCTTTGAATTGTGAAACTTGCTTACAGTGGGTTCTTCCTTGTATCGAACTTTTTATAAGTAGATGAGATACATTGTCCTAACTAAATAATATGGTATCAACTTAGATTAAATATATAAAAACTACTTGTGTAGTATCCTCTGATACTATACGTAAATATTCTTAAATATAACTCAAAAAATTGGTGTATGCACGCGTCGTAATCACACTGATCACAATGTACTTAGATAGTTGTTACCCAGTCAACGGTCGTAAAGGTAACAGCCGCCTGTTATACACAAATATTTTTTTTAGAAATATATAATTACGTACATATGGATAATACACCCAGACTTGAGGTGGGAATCGAATCCACGACCCCCGGAGCAGAAGGCAGGATCACTGCCCACTGCGCCAACGGGCTAGCCACCAACGGACAAGTTGATCCGTAAGTCAACTACAGTTGAAGACTATATTATAATGCCAAGGCTAGACATAGCTCAAAGTTTGTACATTTTTGTCCTTGAAGACCACAAAGTACTACAAAACTTTGCGAAGCTACACAAGTCCCCGGCCACGCTAAATATTCAAATGAAGTATGTCTGGCTGCGGCATAAAGATAAGTGCTTGGAATTGCGACCATAAGAGTGGGATTCCGGCTTTGTACTTTAAGGTTAATATGAAGTTTTTAAAAAAAGGAACCATTTGAATAAAACCACAGTGAACGTTTAAAAAATTTTATTTAATCTTAAATAAAAATATATGTATACTATACAAATAATTTTATCATTTTAGAAAAAGAAAATATTTCTATTATCTATGATTTTCTAATTAAAGCATGGAACAAATAAAAATAAATTGAAGTAAAAAAATGTTAATAAGTAATATATATATTTAAGTTCAAAAATCCTCTTTAAAAACACAAATGTGCTTTATATATTAATATAATTACAAAATTGTTATAATACATATGGACAAGCGGAAATATAAAATCGATACAATCGATATATTTGTCAGCACCAATCAAAATTATCTTCTCTATATACGACTATTTAGAAACCGGGAAATGAATAAACCGTACTAAAAAGTACGGTGAAAACCGTCGTACGCGCTCGCAAGATCGATTTTTACCAAAAAAAATGTGTTTATTCTATCATTTATACATAGATCTTTGTCTATACACAGATATATAAAAAGAAATTCATCTTAGTACCTACTATTAACTGAAGTGTTAACTAGTTCTTTGATAATTTCTAAATAACTGTCAAACACAACTCATATTATTTCTATCATCTGAGGCGAATTATATGTTTTTATTACAGAATAACCGACAGTAGTGACAAAAAATCATATAATTATGAGAACAAAAAATATTAGATATTTCTTTAATCTTACTTTTTAAAGTTTTTACTTTAATGGGTCACAAAAAAGTTACCACGCAATAAAGGCGCATGTTTTTTTGCGTCAGTTTGTTTAGACTGCACTGCAATGCAATGCAATGCATTTTATTTTACTCACATTTTTCAAATCTACGGACATTAGTCTAGACAGTTTTCTCTATGGATGGAAGATGATGTTGATTTTTAGGGTTCCGTAGTTCCTACAAGGAACCTTTATAATTTCGCTCTGTTTTGGTACACTTATTGCGTATAGGTTTTATTTATAGCATTATAAAGAAATAATAATTTTACTTTTTAGGTATGATTCCCATACATGTGAAGTGG
Source organism: Charaxes varanes (assembly GCA_024363005.1). Classification (NCBI taxonomy): domain Eukaryota; kingdom Metazoa; phylum Arthropoda; class Insecta; order Lepidoptera; family Nymphalidae; genus Charaxes; species Charaxes varanes. Next base: position 21,086,250 of record JANCMC010043217.1, read on the forward strand.
GGAAATTATTATAATCTTTTTATAATGCCGGAGCCAGACATAGCTGCATTTGAATGATCATATAGTGAGGCCGGGGACTTTGTGTAACTGCACAAAGTTTTTTAGAACTATGTAGACTTCTAGGACAAAAATGTACTAACATTGAGCTATGTCTGGCCCCGGTATAAGAAATAGATTGCCGTTACAAAAAAAATCGCCGGCAACAAAGAAAGACAGGCCCAGCGTTGCCAACCGCTGATTTAGACAGTTTTTTCCCTGATGTTTATGATGGGGATGTTAGAGGTACATCCCATTGACGAGGTAGTCCGCGTCTAGCGCCAGTCGCGGGTGTGCGCGACGTCTGCGTCGTGCGGCGCGCGCTCTGCACGCGAGCAGGGTGCCTAATGCGGCCGTCATAAGGGTGCCTACACACACAAAGTTCTTAGGCGTCTCCCTAACAGAACATGAATGTGCGATACGAACGAACTTAGTTCGTGCAATCATATTGACGTCTAAAAATGAAGACGATGCGATCGTGCGAATTCAATAGGCGAGACGACAAATTTTTAAAAGTATGCTTATAATGTTCTGGAGTATCTATTATTGCCAAATATTTCTGAGGAAATTTTCGTTTTTATAGCAGAAAAAAAAACATAAATTTTAGGAAATTCCCTCCAAAATAGTCGAAGTTGTGCTGACGTCACTTTATCATAACGGTGCGCGTGATATTATCATAATGAAGTTACTTTAATCAAAAGAATAAATTTTATCACCAAGCTAATAATAATAAAAAAATTCCCTTTAGACTGCGGTTTTGTGGTAACACGCGTCTAGTCAAAAGGTCTTAATTTACTTTTTAACCATTTAACATATTTAATTACATTTATAACATCTGTGTTAGCATGTAAAGCAGGAGGTCCCGATTAATGTCACTGAGTGATATTAGTCGTGAGAATGTGGGTCTCCGGGGTGACGTCAGACGGCAGTCATCTCAACTCGCCCCACAGACACATATCCTGCAATTTAAGCGGAACCTGGTCCTCCCGGGATAACGCTAGGTAGATTAAGAAGAATTACATTTATAGCATATTTAGTTTGACATATAGCCTTAGATCCGTAATAAATAGAAAGAAAAAGTGGAAAAACCAGTTTCGAGCGACCACATGTTGCTATGGTTTAGTCCAATTCGTACGGTGAAGTATGGGAAAAACACTTAGGCACAAACATAGACGTATTGGATAACAATAACGTATCAATAAATTGGTATAATTTTAAAATACTGTCTTATAAATTTTATTTATATTATTTCTGTAAGACTAGCCTCTAACCGTGCCTTCGTACGCGTTAATGTGGATTTTATGTTGCTAGACAGAATTTTTATTTTTATTAAAACGCTGTTCTTTTTATAAATGAAAGGTACTATTACACTTTAGTGCCCCTAACAAAGATTATGTCAAGTTTTAGGATAATCGTTTAAGTAGTCAAGATGTGAATGAAATAAATAATAAATATTGAAACTTACATTCCAGTCTATAATGTTAGAGTAGATAATAAATATCAATACAATCTTTTTTCTTACCACCTTTTTTACTCACAAAACCAGATCCAATGATTTTTTCTGTAAACAAATTTGGTAGCGTGAATAATTTTTAAGCTTTTGGCATTCAACCTTCCCGATTTACGATTGAATACTTTGGTTTGTTTGAAAATTTATATATTTTAATAATAACGCAGTCTAGCCTCGCGAGGCAGGTTCGCGCGGTAAATTCTCGCTTGAGGCAAACGCAGTCACTGCCTCGCCTGAGGCAAACGCAGTCACTGCCTCGCCCGAGGGAATCGCAGTCACTACCTCGCTCGAGGCAAACACAGTCGCAATCTCGGCTTCTTTGTGAAGCTGGCTCAGTCAGAAGCAGTCTACTTGGTTACGCGGCTTGATTATGTTGTGCGAATCAAAAAATTGCTAACCTATCGCACATTTGTCCATTTTTATAATATCCAATATTATCCAGTATGATCGATATTAATTATTATCTGAAAATATGCAGGATTGGGATGATGAGAGAATCAAAGGCTAAGAATAGAGGGAAGAATAATTTTATTAAAGAACACATAACAATTTTGAACGAGCGTAAAACGAAACTGAATACAAATCAAGGAGAAAAACACAACGTCTTATGCCGGAGCCAGTCATAAATTCATTTGAATGATCATTTCAATGATCATATAGTGTGGCCGGGGACTTTGTGTAACATCACAATTTTTTGTAGAACTTTGTAGACTTCAAGGTCAACAATGTACAAACACTTTGAGCTGTCTGGCTCCGGTATTACGTCATGATTACACACGATGGCAATACTGATAGAGATTTAACACAGATAACGATCAGCCTTTTACTGAAGATAAGTTAATACAAAAAATTTCAAATTTAAATTATCTTATAAGCAATAATAACTAATACTATTCTATTTAAATAAGCGCGCCTTTCCACGATATATAATCGTACCATGTTCAAAAGCTTAGCACTAAATTACAATAATCGCTTGTACCTGATTTAAAAACGTGTTCTACTTGAAACCTATAAAATACGCTATTATTAATACGTAAGCATAAAATAGTTTTTGTCCTCTATACAATAAGACAAGTGAACATTCTCTTTGCGGTTGTCTTAAATGCTAGCCTACGTTATTGTACTAGCTATCCACGTGTTTTAACAACTTACTTTAAAACATTACTTTTATGCGTCCGAGATAATCTTAATTGCTATTTAACGTTTTACGTGTTCCATTAAAGCATAAACTTCGTATGTTACTTATTCATAATAAGTTTTGTAGAAGAGGGGGCAGGTTCACGTTATAATAAGTAACTCGATACAATACCAGTATAATCAAATAAATAGTTGGAATTAAAATAGTCGGAATTTTGTTACTGCCAGCAACGTGAAATATACCCATTTACGAGACTTCGTGTTAGGTGACGTTTCGCTTTTATGTATAAAGATGATTTAAAATTTATATTATGCAAAACAATGTACCTGTAAATTTCAATTGTGTTGAAATAATCGCTATCAAACCAATTTCAACAATCCATACAGCCATAAGCGTAACATTCGGTAAAGCTCTACCGTTGCGAAATGGACACACCTATGTCCTGACCACACAAACTAATTGATCAAAGTAACATATATAGCATTAACACACGAAGCATTTCGCAACCGAAATAATTCAGTTGATAAATGAGTCCATTTATTATAGGTAGTATTCGCCCTTGTTGTTGAAATTCGGCTCGTAATTATTATTGAAAATTGGAACAAAACATATAAGAACATTGTTAATTTATACGAGTTCAGCACGAACTATAGCTGTTGTGCACTTGCTTTCGTGAATATAACATAAGGACATACTATATTTTCTCAAAATATTAACTGGTATAATTAATATTTAATACAATATGTACAAAAATCTACTGTACAATTGTATTTTCCTGTGGTCAATTATGAGTTCTTATGGTTTACTTTTATAGTCGACCAATAGAGTGCTTTGACATTTAGATGACAGTTCATACTTAAAGAAAATGTTGCTAAGGGTATTTTTAGAAATTAACGTAATGCATAACAAGCAAAAATTATTATTTTAACTAATTGACGTGCAAACGACGTTCGACCTTAGAATACAAACCAATTTCTTGTCAACTATACTTATAAACAACTGTAATAATGAATTATAGGAAATATACTAACTTAATCGTGAAGCTTTTAATTACTTTTATATCGGACAGGCGAAAGGCCTTTTTTTCTTTTAAAAATTTTACTTTATTCTAATAACATGACGTCACTATTTGAAATTTGTCCATTGAGTTTGTATAAATTATTAAATTTACACAATAAAGCTCGTCCGAAGATACTAAACAGAAAACGAGGAACGATTACACAGAAATAGGTAACCGTCTCATCCGTTTATATAAAGGTGTAAAACACATCGTATCGCAAACTTTGTGATAAGGCTACATTTAAGGTCTTTAACAAGATCACAAAAATCATTCATCTCGAAAATGGGAGGTTACAGATATTGCCATCCTCATCCAATTCTTGAGCCCGCAATGTATCGTGAACAGCAAAACAATCGTCAACAAAATGTTGTCGCGCAAGATAAGTCAACGACCCGCCCCGTGCTACCCCTGTTAGGTACATGCTTTTTAGGTTTTATTTGCATTGCGATTTCATGTAAATAATTGAAGAAATTTATTTTTGAATTAAATTCGCATTGGGACAGATAGTAATAAGATATTATACAGTATTCAGTTAAAAAAAATTGGTATATATGAATTCCATCCACATCTGATCAAAGTTTTTATATTCATATTATTTCAGAAATACGACTGTTTGCATGCAACCTTGCGTACTGTACTCAAATCAAAATCTACTTCATTCAAGTTACCTTTAATTTGTCAAACAAGGCCCAAATGGGTTTCCCTCATTATTGAAAGTTGCTTTCAACGCCCGTAAACCAATGCTATTAGAAGGCTCGCCATTGCATTGTAGGCTTAGAAACATGTATGTTCTACTCGTTAGTTTCCCCAAGTCTTAGTGGAATATGTTTTTTTTTCAGGGCGCTGTTAGTAGCGCTGAGTGTGGTGTACGCATACACTACATCACTGACGCCATTCACCGCCGATGATGATTGTGCACTCTACCTCACGGGCCCCGGTCGCTCATCTGCCTATGACTACAGCCTCAACTTGCTTAAAGGAAATTTGTAAGTTTTATTACCTATTAAACAAATAATAGCAAAAAACTTAATTTGAAACTAAAATTGGAATTGCTTACTACCAAAAAGTGTTACGGACGGAGAGAGGTCTATACTCAGCAGCGGGAAAGGAATTGAACCGGTTCATCACCGATTTTTATAGGATGTATAGGGTTTGGCCTAATTTAGCCTAGGTGAAGGTCGTGGCCTAATCAGTGGTCGGCATTTGAGTCGATCGCTAAGTTAAGTTGCTCTGGCTGCGATCGGGTGATAGACTTTATCTTTACTTTTGTAATGTAATAAAATCGTGTTTGAATATTTCTATATTTATTACACGAAAACCGATAAAGTTGATGTAATAAAACATATGACACGATAACACTCGCTAACTTTACGAGTATGGTACAAGGCATGTGCGTATTACATTTAAGTATAATTAAAGTGTTTGTCTGTCACTTGCAAATTGATTTACTGTAATGTATTTATATATTAATATGTGAAGCGAACTTTTGGTACCATTTTACAAAAATTGCGCAAACGGAGTATGAAATTTGGAACAAGTATAGTTTATGTAGACAAGGATATGCGAATGGCAATATTTTGATAAAATTTCCATTATAAATATATTAAATTATTGAGATTAAACCACAGGCATACCAATGCCAAAACATTTACTCACACATGTGTACATACACATATATAACCATGCTTAAATATAATTTTACTGTAAAATGTATATTTTACAATGACGTGATCATAATGACGGTAAAAATAATAATTGACAAATATTGAAATGTCGCATAAAGAATTGAAACTTTATGAATATATCTTTAATAAGTGCTACGCTATATATGGTTTGCAAATCTTAAGATATGTCGTCGAATTTAGACCACCAGGTGATCTCTAGTTTTAATTAAAAGGTTTTAAAACAGGGATAAGGTTTGGAAGTTTTTAATTAGCGGTAGAGTCACGTTTGCAGTTATTTTGGTCTGCAGCTGAATTGTGCCGGCGCGTCCGGTTACCAGTACCTCTTTCTCATATAAGATCGGCGTAGAGCGGTGACAATGCTGTCATGTTACGTGATTTTATCGTTGTCACGTTTCGTTCGGTTTGCAATAGTACCCGGTGGCCTAAACCGCTCTTTAAAGATCGGCAGCGCATCTGCGAGTCTTAGCCCTCATTCGCACGAGAGTTTTTTACCGCGCGTTGAAAAAGCGTTCAAATAAAACATACGAATTCCCAAGTGTTTGTTCAGACGACATCGCTTTTATAACGCGACGCTATTTTATCGAGTAATGTTCCATTTTCAACGCTATTTATATGCAAATATGCTATATTTTTGAATTAACGACGCTAAAAAAGTTCCAAGGTCGAGTTTTAACGCATCGTTTTTTTAGCTCTCGTGCGAATGAAGACTTAGGGTGGTGCAGATGGCCATGGGCGTCGATGGTCACTTAGGTGATGCTGATGGAGGTGGTGAACCGCCTGCTCGTTTGCCCCTTGTGATATATAGAAAGAAGAAAGTATTGTTCACAAGGTAGGTGTAGAATAAAACTTTTACGCAGTCTTCCGATAAAGCTAAAACGTACGTTAATGCGAGAAAAACCGCGGGCTTTAGACTATAATATAATATCCTAAATATAAAAAGTAGCCATAACACAGTTTATTGTTCCCTTTTATACCCCGAGATGTTCCCTGTTATTGAATTTTTAACACAACTCGGAAGATGAAATAAATCTCTTATCAAATATTTACGAGACTCTCATGTTGTTGATGTGTTTATCCGACAGATATAGAGTCTATTCTTAGCGAAAAGATTCAAATGGATTTGGTATACATATATTGCTGACTATAATTGTAATTTAAATTATAAAAGTTGAGTATACGATTCTGCAACAAAATTCTAGAGGCAATATTAAATTTGTCTCTGGTTAAATTTAAACTACATGTTAAAAACACACTTATTCGTAAAGCGTCTATTCTGTCGAAGACTATATTAAAGATAAAACTGCTTGGAGTTGAGTCGCTCCAGCTTTGTACTTGATAATTAACATGCAAAAATGTGAAAAACTTATTTCTGTAAGAACTGTTTTTATAAGAGTGGCTAACGAGTTTCTTGCTGATTCATCTCGTGGCTCGACTCTTCAAATCATTGGTAGCTTTTAAAAAATAGTAGACGATTCAAAAGCGCTTGTAAAAGTCTACTTGAATAAAATATCATTTGAATTTGAATTTGATGTATTGACTATATTCAGTAAAGAGCTCATTGTAATATGTGTTCAAATAAATAGTATTGCCAACATGATAATCATAACGCAAGACGGACGTTACTGGTAGGCCGTAATGGCAACACGTAATGAAATAAATCGTCTTTATGCCGGAACCAGACATAGCTTCATTTGAATAATCATTTCAATGATCATTATAACCTAATTTCCTTGCTTAAAGTAAGCTTCTCGGTTGCCTTTTAGATTGCTTAGTTTATTTTTTGTACTACTGATTAAAATTTCTAAGAGCTTAAAAGAACAAAGAGATTATCTGTAATATTTATTATTACTTGGTAGATTGATTCACTATTGAGAATAATGGTTTCGCCTTGAAAGTTGTATACTTAAACCAACCGTTCTTTACAAATTTTATGAAACTATAAAGACAGCTATCAAAATGTGTTAATGCAATGAAAATTTGATCTTGTTAAAATTTGACTGTACTGAGAAATTTGTATTTTACAAGTCGTTCCAAAAATTACATAGACCATATATTAAAGAAGAAAATTTTACATATAAATTTTATATTCAGCTACTTACTTCATTCCATTCCAACTTTATAACTCGCTCAAATTAACATAGGAACATACGGGCGCCATATGCAATTTCTTGTATCTCTGTTGGCGGGAACAAGATAAACTCGAGTAAGGAGAGAGTTGTGGAACTTTGTTCTCAATTTATTTCGCGACTGCATACGAAGCTATATAGCAACACGTACACTTTACACGTGTAAGTTTGTCTAAAACACGGGAAAACTCAATGAAAGATACGTTTAATTTGAAGTTATGAGTTCAACTTACCAGTGAAAACTTAATTCTCAGCTCATTTTGCTACTGTTCATAAATCTATATCACAGCTCAGTGCACGTTATCTAAAATATGGGAAAACTCAATGTATAGATATATGTAATTTTCAGCTATGAGTTTAAGAATTGCATTGATTGTCAATCGCGCATTCAACGCATCTTTTAATGCCAATTGGAAGCATAATCAGGAGATAGACTTTATGTTTGTTCATAAAGTGAAATCGAATCACTTTACGGCTGAGACACCTTTATCACCTATACTATTGGGAGGCCTGAAACCTTTGATCAAAATAATGGCCACTAACGATGCCAATAATGATACGTTAGTTTTCTAACAGATAAATAATAAATGAACATATACAGGACTATATGATAGATCGGACGTCTAACCGTTCCTAAGGTAAAAATTTTATGCCTGTGTTATAGGTTACAGACGCCTGTTATACATAAATAGATTTTTCTTTTGTAGAAATAATTATAAATATGTACATGTTTCATTACAACCAAACTCGAGGCGGGAATCGTACCCACGACCTGTAGCGGAAGGCAGATTCACTGCCCACTGCGCCAACGGGCCAGTCAGATATCTCTTCAATTTCCTATATTGTTAAATACATATATCACATAATTATATATATAAATATATGTATATTTTATGTCAGAATGGCTTTATACTGTGTAAAAATAATTAAAAGTATACTTTTTAAAGCATTTACTATGATATATCGTGCTGGAGAAAATAAAAAGTTTGGCCATGTTTTCGATGTTGTCCCCCCGGGTAAAGACGGGGCTTATCATCTAGTAGCTTTGCATGCGAGCTTTTAAAGTGAATGTTTGTCGTAAGCGGTAATAAAGCTCGGGACTGGGATAATGAAAGGCAAATATTGGCTTAGTGTATGCGGCCGTAAACCTTATTATCTACCCCCATATTAATATGACATACAGCCGTGGCATAAAGTTTAAAACAAGCTTTATATATTTAATATAGAAATCTTTATTCATATACGCTTTTACAAGATCAAGTTCAAATCAGATTTTCTCTCCCATGCTTTCGCAGAAGGCAACGTTACTATTCACAGTACAAAAAAATACTGAATACCGAAGGACTATTCCGTGCAAAGCAATCTCGGTTTCCTGATTTATGAATTTTATTCAAGTTAAGACAAGTGGAATTTTCCCTGGATTTTTACAGTTGGAAATATTTTAGCTTATAATTAAACGCGAGGGCATCGTAGCGCTGGATTTATGCGAGTTATGGTTGAGTTTAAAAGTTTATTTGTTCGGTTTTAATATTAACAACTATATATTATTTAGGCATAACGTAATGACTTTAAAATACTTTAATTCCCTTTAGGAACGTTTTTTAAAGTAAGTTATAGTGGTATATAGTAGGAGGATATTTTACAGATAATTCGCTTGTTGATTTCCACAAACGCTCATGGTGAATTGCGTTAGCCATAATCTTGCTGGTCGTCAGGATGCCTACATTTTTTCTTTTTCCGCAGATTGCCAGTTCCTTATTACTCATTCCTTCCACCCCTTCCATAATTATGAACAGAAAAGCCTGAAATTTGGTACAATTATGTATAGCTTATAGACTTTATTTTGAGCATCAGAAAATAATAATAATTTCAGTTTTTACGGATGGCTCCCATACATTTGCAGTGGGGATGAATTTTTTTCCATTCAACCCGTCGTCATTGAATAGCTCTTTTGAAAATAAAGACAAGGTTTTATACACGGTTTCTTATTATTGGTACCATTTTCGTGTAATTAGCCATCAAAGTGTTGTGCACGGTGAACCCTCCTTTCGATTTTCAAATTATTAGATGTAGACTTCAAATTTTCCATGTGAATATTACATGTTGAACACTCATTAGGACAATTAATTTCAGCGACATCGGACAACAAGTCTTGAAGTTATTTAACAAATACTTTTATCGCATATCAGATATGAAACTCTTTTTTGAAATTCGAATAAGTTCGATTAGCGTCGGCATACAGTTTAATATTGTAAAATAATAAACGCACTAGATCATAGGCTGTATGCTGCACGCTCGTTGCCTTTTCAGGTTTAGAAAAACGATAGTGAGAGATTGTATAGATTGGCGGGAATTGAAAAAAAAGAAAACCCGGTGCTGTTTTTAATAAAATATAAAATATTGTTAAGAGGCTTAATATGGATCCGAAAGATTGTCAATACATATTTAATAAAGGAAAATAGATCAAACAACCATTTTATATAAGCCTGTCTTGAGACGCTCCGGGCCACTTTACTCATTATTTAAGAAAAAAACCTATTGCTCTTTTACTCTTCATAAAAACCTTCATAGGACTTCAAGGCTAGACGTTCTTAAGCTATGGCGTGACCAATGGATATGTGTGTATATGAATAATAGTCGTTACTTATATTACAGGCATTAAGTTGCCCACTTTAGAAACAGACGACCGTGTGTTTCATTATTCAAAATCCTATTTTTTTTTTATGGACGTGTAAAAACTAATATTGTTTTTTTTAATCAGTTTTGTTTAAGGTTAGCAACAAGTTTACAAAATGAAAGCATTCTGGTTATTCTTCTTCTTTGTATTTAACGTTGTGTTACAATTGCAAAGCGTGAGATCTTGGGGTGGTCAGCGTAAGTATGCCGCTATTTTCAAAAAAAATATTTAACTATTCTTCTTCTTCTTGGGTTATGTATTAGTATTTTGTTAAAAGTTTTAATTTTATGTCTGTTATGCCGGAGCCAGACATAGCTTCATTACTTGGGGACTTTGTGTAGCTACGCAAAGCTTTGTAGAAGTTTGTAGTCTTGAAGGACAAAAATGTATAAACACTTTGAGCTAAGTCTGGCCCCGGCATTATAAAATGTGTTTTGTAGTTAATTGTTTGTAGCATTTGTAAGGATAAAATGCGATTTCTGTCTTTCTTTTTAACGTGCATGCTCTTGTCTATGCTACAATTTCTTGATCTGTGTTTGTTCCATTGAACCTGTCACCAATCCCTCTTAGCCTCTACCCTCAGTTATCCTAAATGTGATTCTGGACTTGTCCACATCCTCTTCTGCCTTCACGTTGTCTTCTATCATACTTATTTGTACTAACTTTCACAAAGAGTACCTAGACCCCAAAACTTGCCTTTTGTAACTAACTAAAACTAACATCTATCTCTTCTGTTTCTCTTTGTGTCAAGGGGTAAAAGAGCAGATGGTACTGCTGAATGTAAGTAACTATCAGCGGCCATGGACAACGTTTACACCAGACGGGTGGCGTAACGGGACTTGGAGGAATAAGTACAATGTTTTGTTGAAGGTCCCTAAGTCGTATCGGTTCGGAAACAGTGGAATTGTGAAAGGTAGGAAATTCTTGGTGGATTTTCGGACAACGAGGTTACGGAAGTGAAATTTTATTGTTGTCTTATATATTTTTATTTGTTGTTTTTCTTTACTCACTTTACTTTAACTTTCTGAAGAAAAGAATAATTTCTATTAAGAGGTTGTAAAACCAGTGGCCGGCATTTGAGTCGATCGCTAGGTTAAGTAACTTTAACCATGGCCCGATAAATAAGTGACGACCAAACCACCAAAGTGTCTACTGATGGCCATAGACATCTGCACAACCAAGAGGCTAGCAGATGCGTTACCGGCCTTTGTCAGACAACACAACTTACGACAGCGCGTCTTTTTCCCTTTAGCACAGTATTCTAATGTATTAGGAACATGCTAATGTAGCATGTTGCAGCAATGACCACAAGCGTAGAATCAGTTTTCCTTCTTTTCAAAGTGTAAGTGTGAAAGAGCCATAAACACATAAAATACTGCAAAAATAAATCAAAATATAGTCCAAAGTTTTTCTTTTTCATATGCGGAGGACACGTAACTGAAATTATGTTACAATTATTTCAAGTGATATATTACGATCGCTAATAAGATAAAGAAAATCTCAACCCACAACAGTTTTTAAAAATGGCAAGATAAAAAAAAAATTGCACCTCGGCTCTCCAATTAAAGTAGCAACAATGAAGTTGGCTAGAAAGCACAAAGTTGGTGAGAAAAGCAAGGCAGGTCATTGAAAACAAACAAATTAAAAGTTTCATAGAAAAACACTCGCCGATCCGAAAGTGGCGAAAACAACAAGCCGACAAAGTTTTGTAATTCCTTTTCCACATCCAACAAAGTGCTAACAAAGTGCCTTTTTAATTTTCCACGCTAATGTCCCGGCACAAAGTGCGCTTTATTTTATATTTTTGTAGCGCACTGAATTAGAATGTAAACACTTTAATTTTTTACTAGCAGACTTTGCACACGTTTTCCTTTTTTCATGGCGTGTCTGCGATTAAATATTTAGTTTTCTAAATTGGGCATGCGAAATTATGTGTTATGAGTAGTTAATTGGCTGGCGTACCCGTAGGAATCCAACCAGTTTTGGTAAAGATAAAAAGAAGATCTACCTGAAGTAAAAACTCATGTTAACAAAACATTACAATCTGTGGTCATTCCAATATGAAACATATTTATTCCTCAGAGACCGCATCTGCGAGTCTTCAGATTTTACAGTCACCTATAGGCCATATTAAAAAGTTGAGTTATTTTAGCGATAATAGTTTTACTTGTAGCATAATAAATTAAGTCACTCATCTACATTCGCACATAACCTGTCTAAATTATATTCCATACAATAATGTTTGAAAGCTAACGTTACACATACAAAAGCTAATATTTGGGAAGTTAATACACTAAGCGTACAGTGTGAGATTGGCTCCGAGCTTTGATGCAAGCTTTGCGTTAGTCTTTAAGTGAGACAGTGATGTATTAAGCTCGCTCTTCCAGAACCTCAATTTGTAAATTGTTCAGATATCTTGCGGGAATATATTTACATCCAGTTCAAGTCCCGGTTTTGGTTGTGATATATTTTTATTTGCTCTATCATCAAGGCGTATACTTTTTATGTAACAGAAGGCAGGTCCACAGATAAGTTTGAGATTCGAGTATGCTGACTTCTTGAGTCATGTTGAATTCTATCATAAGCTTTGAAAAAAGGAATGACTGGAATAGTAACGACAAAATTAGAAACCATTTAAGAAATACCTAATATTCAATTATTAATAATATCCATTCAACTCTTGGATTTTTGCTCTCGTCTATGCCAACTGGGTATAATTTATTTCCAATGTCACGTTACTTGAAGACAAAGCAGAGGAAATGAATCGGTGAATGCTGAAATAAAAGCTACATTTTAACACATTTCCAAATAGCAGAAATTTCGTTGTCAGAATGCAAATATTCTACAATATATTGAAATACTTGTATTTTATAACAGATACAAAAATAAATACATGCAAATATAAAGAAATTACAATTTAATCTTATTATATTTAGTTTATTTAGAAAGAAATTTACAATATGGACCAAATAGAGACATTAACACGCATTAAACATTTACAGGACGAGAGAAGTTAGAGGGAAGGATATCACAAAGAGAATAAGTTTTGTACACGAGAAGAATAGTGGGAAACAGATTTAAAAATACAAGCTATCTTTAGTAATAGATAACAACAATCAACTTTAATAACAAAGAAGAAGATACAAATTGCTTAGTTGCTCGGACAAACTTGGCGCTCCGATCCTCCAGACCTCACGCGGGTAACCAAACAAAGATTCCGCTTTGTGCGCAAACAACGACCTAATGACGAAACCGCAGCTCAGACTTGCATAAAGGATCGCTACATCTATAATATATAATGCATAATATTATGGTAATACCTATTTAAAACATTTCACTATTGTTCTAAGCCATGCTGCCACAACATGTCTGTTTCTATTAAGTACTTAATGACTACTAATTAATAGGTCAGTTTTATTCTATCGTTTAAGTCCTTTTCGATGTAATTAGTTTATTATTAAATAAAATTTCATGGTAGACATATATAACATATTTTTGTTTGGAAACCAAAGGGTAGCTTATCAAATTTGTAAAATTACAAAGATAGTAGATAGCGTCTAAAAAGAAGTGACGTTTCTCGTTTCAAAACTCGGCTTTTGCTAAACGACAAGCACTTTGCGACCGCAATAAGTTTGTTATTCCATATTATCTGGTGGCGGTCGTGTTTATCTGCTGTGTACATACTGTTATGTGTTATGCTACCAAACAAATCGTCGAGCACTTGATAACAACATTGTATTCACAATCAGGTATTGTGTTGAGCATACAGGTCATTTTATTGCTATAACATTCAACGGCTTAGTGCTGGAGCGTTGCTAGAGTCCATATTATAAAGGAGCATATTGTTACAGTATCTTATTAAATAATTGGCTAAAATAACTCATTACGATTATTTTCTTCGAGTGCTATATTTTTTAATAACGCAAAAGGTTCCTTTTATATAACAACAGGTAGACGGGCAAGGGTTCACCGAAGTGAATACGGACGCCTATTGACAGATTGTCAAATTAACAATTAATTAGGGCAATCGATCCTCTAACACTATCCCACAACCTGAGCAGTTTTGTGGTTCAACTAACTTTAAAACTATCACGCCTATATATTTGTGCTTTAACATAATACTGACTGGCCCGTTGGCGCAGTGGGCAGTGGCCCTGCCTTCCCACCTCGGGTCTGGATGTATTATCTAAATGTATGTATGAATATATATCTAAAAGATAATATTTGTGTATAACAGGCGTCTGTTACCTCTAACACATGCATTAAGTTGTCTACCTTAGGAACAGACGTCCGTGTGTCATATAGTCCTGTATATATTTATTTATTATATTTATATTTATTTATAATAATTTGACTTTGTATCTAGTGTTAGATTAAAAAAAGTAATATAATGAAAAACTAATCGAGCCCTCACAGAACTCGGCTTTTTGTTAGTGTATAAAATAATTGTTAAAAAACCAAAAATTATAAGTTAAAAAAAAACATGACCAAAATTTTGGTCACGTTTCTTACTTTCCGTGTCTAAATGTAACAAGGATGTCATATACTGGCATTACTCAACAGTAAGACACCTTAACTAGATAACAGAAACCTTAGAACTACCAAGGCTTGATTATGTTTAGAATATTAAGTTCATATGGACGTTGCAAACGGTAAATGAAGGAAATTCCTATTTTCAAAAATTCTAACTCAATCATAAAATAGTTATTCATATAGACATTTTTACAAGTGCGTATACACGTCATATGTACATATTTTTTTAATCGTTTAATAATTTGGTGATAAAATTTAAGACTTAAAAGCTAAGTATCCTCAGACCGTGCACGAAGAAGAGCCCGAAACAAATTCAGCCGTGTAACGTTTTTGTTATGATCATTTCACACTCATTCAGACATCTCGATACCATCAATAAAACTGGCAAGTTCATATGCAGTAAAATTATATTTCCATGGGGTACATGATTTCAAAGACGTAACTCTACTTTTCGCTAAACATCTAAAATGTTGTAAATTGAATGTAACTTGATCGTTAATCCATTATCCTCACAATAATGACATTAAACTCAGTGAAAACGTCTAAAAGCGAATTATGCCACAGTGGAAGGATTATCCATGGTTTTCCGACCATCTGGACACATTCATAGCGTGCTAGAAAATTATATACGCCCTTATGGATTGATCTCGTCAGCCATACGAGTCTCGGAACGATATGGGAATGTTAACTATGCTGATGTAACATCCTATAGATGCTAATGCCAATAACATCCTCTTTTACTTCTCACCGCAGACATCGGAATTATTATCGGAAGTGTTCGGATGCATTTGGTGCTTAAGTTTTTGGTATTACATTTCATAGTCATACATGTAGTTTATGTTAGGATATGTAACTTGCTGACAAAGTAGGAAAACAGTCTAATTATAGCGATATATCAGGTATATATATATATACCTGATATATCGCTGATGTGGCCCAAAAAGCTGCAAAATTAAAATACGATTGGTCTGCCGGAGAGCTCGCAGATGCGTTGATGGTCTTTGAGAAATGAGTATGCTCTTTTCTTGAAGGTCCCTAAGTCGTATCCCCTTGGAAATACAAACGCAGGTGATTGATTCCACAGAGGAATTGTGCGAGGCAAGAAGTTTCTTGAAAATCGCACGGTTGTGGATTTTAGGACGTCAAGGTGGTGGGAGAGAAGGGTTGCTAGTCAACTTCGAGTGTGGTATCGTATGGTAGATTATTTTTTTACTTATTTCGCATTTTAAATGTTTTTAGTTTTTATAAAAAAGAAAATATTTTATTATATACATTTTTTTTTTTAAAGAATCCATTAGTTTAATGTTACATCCAATTTTATGATGTAATATGTTTTGATATTAATTTTTTTTTAGAAATTTTTTGTTTTTGTGGTGCAAGCAATGTCTTAAAATAATTAATGCATGCCAAGTTAGCCTGTAAGTGGGGTATACCGGGTCATAGATGGGTGAGCCATGGTAACACTGGTCTATATTTGTCATCCGACCTCCTCCGTGTTTCGGAAGCCATGTAAAATTGTGGAACCCGATTAATGTCATTGAGTGACATTAGTCGTGAGGTTGCAGAGATCGTAGGGGTTCCGAAGATGACGTCTGATGGCAATCGGTCATCTTAACTGGCCCCACGGCCATATCCTCTGCAATCTAAGCGGATCCTGGTACTACTAGACCGGGATAACGCTAGGAAGAAGATATATAGATTTGCATTCGCACATATACTATAATATAAACTATAATGTGCCGATTTTAATAATCCTCAGTCCGCGCAATTTTCGTAAAATAGTACGGAAGGACTTTGCTTCAGGTATTGATATATAGATTATATTATATCAATTTGTTTTTGTGTGGAAGGTTTGCGATAGATGTAGACCGTTATATGAGGTAGAAAGAGATAATAAACAAAATCCCTTACAGAGTAAAAATTATAAATTGGCAATACATATGCGATTTTTTTTTTATGGGCATCGATTTTTATCTTATCTAACCACCTGTCCGTTTGTCCCTTGCCAGATAAAATAATGAGCAGAGCATTGAAGAGAGAGGGAAAAAATCCCTTACAGAGTTAAACTTATAAACTGGCAATACACATGCGAGCATTTTTTCAGGGTATCGATTTTTATCTCATTTAACCAACTGTCCGTTTGTCCCTTGCCGGATAAAATAATGAGCTGAGAATTGAAGAGAGAGGGAAAAAATCACTTACAAGAGTCAGTGCTCTAAAGATTACTAATTGACGCCAAGTAAGTAATGGTCCAGACCGTCTTTTTTTAAAAAAAAGAATAATGTCAGCAAGACCCGAGCTAATAGACGCGATTATTTCCATGTCCAGTCGTCAACCTTACGACCCGGGAAGTTTTGTCGTATTTTGTCTCTTTGTAGGATTCTGCGGCTATCTCTTATGTAAGATTTGGGACAGTTTGCCTGATGAGTAAATTACGAGCAGAAGCGATAATATCAAAGGAACCGAATATCAAGGATAAATTGCGTAATGTGTAACATACACGTACCATGAACGCCGATATATGAAAGCTACAAACAAACATCTTAATTAAAGAAAAACGATTATTTTTATGTTCCAAGGGGCAAATGAGCAGGCAGCAGACAGGAACCTACAGACGTCAGAGCACATCTGCACGTGGTCGTGCCTCCTGGTGGAGGCAAGCTGATGCGTTGCCGGCCTTTAATAACGAGTTTAGGCTACCGGCAAGTCTCACAAACCGAACGAAACGGGACAACAGTACCATCATTTGACGTGACAGCATCGTCGCCACTTCACGCTGATCTTATGTAAGAACGAGGTACTGGTAGCCGGACGCGTCGGCTGAATTAGGCTACATGCGTGGCGCTACCTCTAATTAAAACGATGTGAAATGTCTAGCAAAAGATTAATGTTCGTTTTTAATATCCTTTTTATTTGAAATAAGCTGTTTCTTGCGACTTTATCAGCGTAAAATTGCCAATTTCGGCCTTTCAGATAATAGTACTTTTCGTTAATATTTTTTGTAGTTTATCATGTTTACAGCCACGTCTACTCTCCATCTGGTCTACGGTCTCCATGCTCTTGATACACCAATGACTGGGTTTGCCGTGACTGTCTGATGTGAATCAAACTGCGCTCTAGGTTCTTCTTTCTACTGAAGAAACAGAAGAAGAATAAGAAGAAACATTTATTCTGTAAAAAAGCACAAATAAAGCCAGTCTTTTTCTTATAACTTGGTCCTCGCTGCTATATTTAGACGTGAGGCGGTAAGAAGAAAAATTTGATCCGCTCGGGTGGACCGACCCACTTTTTTCCTCATTAAAAGACCCTAAGCTGTGCTTTAATTTTACAAATGGCGGACGTTTTACGGTTAGAACTTGGCAATAGAAAATAACTTCCACTGCGAACCGATCTTATAAGACTGTATATGCTTTTAATGGGTTTATTTGCGCGCACAGCTTGTATAAGTATTGCTATTAGGTTTGCTTTTATTAGGCATTAGACCGTTAGTTTTAATTTTCTGAAGAACCTCGACCGATGTTGATATTGTGTGGGTATATTCATTTTAGAACAATTTTGTCGAATACTTTTGAGTTTAAGTTGCTTTTACATCTCAACAGTCTTTTACAGAAGCAGAACTTCTTTGTTAAAGTATTTATTGAAAACCTATTTGTTGTTAACAAATTACATGCTACACTTACTATCTTTTTTAAAGTTAGCCGTGCTTTCTGTTAAAATTATGCAATTTAAATCTATAAACCTACCATTGTAGTCAGAATAGTATATAAGTACCATTTGTCGATAAGCCTAAATAAATAAAAAAAATATACATAATATTATTTGGATCGCGCAGATTGATGTTAAGTTAGTAATGCTCTTCAGAATTTCCAAATTCTAACTCAAATTTAATGGAAGTGAAACTTCTGAAAAGTACTTAGTAAGTTGTTAGAACTTATTATAAATTTCGTTTCACTACCCAAGCTTGTGATATGAAGGTATATACATCCCTACCTCCTTGAATATTTCACAATTGCCGAGTTTCAACTAAAATGAAATCGTAGTCAGGTTTCTGAAAACTACTTAATTTGTAGGTTGGAAGCTATCAAAAATTTCGTCCAATTTCGCTACCCGTGCTGAGGATTTGGTCTCAAAGGTGCTGAATTAGTGATATCGCCAATTTAACTTGTGGAACGGCGGCGGATGTGGTGGCTCCCTGGGGAGATTATATCGGGAAAAATTGCTTTTACAAATCGATTTAATCTGTTTATTTTAAGCGTGTAACAAACTGTGGATTGCCAGTAATTTCTTACATTATTTAGGTATTAAATATTGTTGTGTTCACATTTTAAATGTCGTATTATATGATGTATATTTTAAAACTAAGTAGAAGAGCACCCGTCGTATAAAGAATATTACTAAATTCTGTTATTACCGCTTTTTTAACAGGATTTATCTGCCCTAATTTCAATTACGCTTTAAAATTCTATATGAGAATTAATTTTTGAATAGATTTTAGAGACAGATGCAGTCAATGCTTATGCCGGAGCCAGACATAGCTTCACTTGAATGGTCATTTCAATGATCATGTAGTGTGACTGGGGACTTTGTGTAGCTGTGCAAAGTTTTGTAGAATTTTGTAGTCTTCAAGGACAAAAATGTACAAACACTTTGAGCTATGTCTGGTTCCGGCATTATAGTTACAACGTCTAAACTTTAGCGCTGTTTAACATCTGTATTGGTTATTAAGAAGCACTTTTTATTACTAAATTGTAGGCATCCCATGTAAATACTACTGAAAGTAGTAGTAAGGTAGTAAATTCTACTAAAAGTGTTAAAGTGGTGATTTGTGACTGCATTTATATAACATAGCATATTGCACATAAATTCTCGCTTGTTCGTAAATTGATGTAAAGTAATTTAATATTCTGCGCTTTATATAAACAATGTTGTATTGTTTTAACCCAACATAGTGTCTACACCAAATTTAAATCTGTCTGTCGTTACGTCCATCCTGGCTTTGGTGTTAAAAGCCGACTGGCTCGCATAACAAATGAAGTCAAATTTGAATTTCAAACCGCGCGCCGAGTGTCAAGCCAGAGATAAAATATCCGACGTCCATAGACAAAGGATTCATTTTTAACCGACTTCAGAAATTAGGAAGGAGTCCTTACTAAATAATTTTTCGGGAAGTAACACTTTTTAAGGGAAAATTTATTTTTCTTGGACATTTTTTGAGACGGGAAAAAGCCATTCAAGTCATCATCAGCGAATGCTTTCTATGAGCTATACTGTGTATATATTCTTACTTTTGTGGTGAACGAAAATCATCGAACTCGTGTCATCATCACCGAACGCTTGACTTTGACTTGTCTTTGACTTTGACATCACCTTTTCCGACACCTCTGACGATTCGTTTTCACTTCTATTAGGGCGAAGTACGTTTGTTTATTAGAATTACAATAGACTTATATTTGTATTTTCTTTTAATACGGGAATACGGAGTAGACCGTGAGTTTGAGAATAGAAAATGTCAAAGAACTGCTGTAACATTAATTTTATTTCAAAAAGCCGGGCAAAGGTTAGGATAACCGGAGACACGGCCGCTAATGACCGCCGGATATCCGGATCAACCGCTAATGGGGCTGCGGTTCGGTGATTTAACCGTGTTATGTTCATTGACGCGTGGAGGGAATTTTTCCGTGCGCGAAAAATCTTTTAAATTCAAAAATAAAAGTGGCATCAAAAGTTTATGTTTTTGCAGTGGATTAAAAGTGTGTAGGGACAAGGGACCCTGATTGTTTGGCTGTTTCTGTCTGTCTGTTCGTCCGCAAAGTTGTCCTCCTCTAAGATTTCCGAATTATTAGATGTAGAGGCATGAAATTTTCTATTTTGATAGTACATGCTAAAAACTCAGTAGGAAAATTATTTTGAGCGAAATCGAACACTAAATTTTGAAGTTATTTAACAAATATCTTTATCGCGTATTAGATACGGAACCCTTCTATTAATAAACATATATTCTCTTGACTCGCCATTGGCCACGTTTTTTAGAAGTATAAGTTCGCCCTTAATACAGATGTACAAAAGACATCTGTTAAACTAACAATAATTGTGATACCACGAATATTCGACAACTATTCGGTTGCCGCTTTGAATTTTATTCGAATTTGGGCGAATATTACGAAATATTCGACTGAATTTTTTACTGATCGTACAAACAGACTGTACAATTTTATTTATGTGTATAGACGATTAGTTAAAATCCAAATCCAAGCAGTGATGACATTTAAACGGCCCGAAATAAATTCGTTTCGGAGACATCGATCAAAAATATTCTTTGGGGAAAATTCATAAGATCTTGGGCTTCATCAATCATGCCGATTACGGAATGTTTAAACTGGGCCATCGGCTGGCACTATGAGCTTGCTGACTTATAATTGATCACTGAGTAAAATTCATAGTACTTTTTCTATGAACTTTGATGGTAAGCAAGCGTTTTTATGTTAAGCAAAGTGTGTGTTCACTAAGTTCATTTCACTTTAAAAAATTGGGTTTAAAATTTCAAATGTTAATGTAATTTCGAAATTTCATATCTAAAATATAGCTTTTAAAATTTGAACCACATATCTTGTAATTGTTAATGTAATTTCAAAACTTCCTTTTAAGCAAATAGTAAGTTCACTAAGTCTATTTCATATCTAGATAATAGTTTTTAAAATTTGCTCGGCGTATCTTTCAAATTGTAAATGTGATTGTAGGACTAAGAAAAATATCTTACTTTTAAACGTTTATCTACATATGTATCTTTCAATTTCAGTTCACTTATTTTGTATAATTAATAGTTAAAACTTTACTGGCTTATGTATTATAAAAGAAAATTTAACTTAAGCGATATTTTAATGCTGTAAGTTTTACTTACTGTTATAAGTACTTAAGTAAATAAATAAAATCATTTCTTAAACTTCCACTGTTTATACATTTGTAGTAAATCACATCAGAGATCTGTAAAGTTTAGACTTATCCATTCCTATTATATTCAAATTTACTACTTATTCTATGTAATATTCCCTGATTCACTGGACGTTTCCACAATCATATTTCATGTAGGTTTTTAAACAGTTGATAAAGAAATTTGACTAGGTGAATTTGGTTAGGTAAAGCTTTTGTCAGGAGGCATGCATCCCTCTTTCTATCGTTGACCTATCAAGGCTGCCATATTAAAAATAGCCGTCATATTAGACGGAGACCTTCTTCTACACAAATAGGCGGTAGGGTAAACACGGTAGGTAGGGTAAACAAATGAGGTCGGGTATAAAAATGCAGCGCGGGTACATTCATCACTTACTTCCTCTCACGTCAAATTGATGCCGACACGCTACCCTGATTATAACCCTTTAGCACAGAGTAGTTCATACCTATGCTTTCGCTAATATTATAAATGCAAATGAGTTTGTTTATTTGTTACGCTTTTTCATTGTAGCAATCCTACCGATATTCATGATGATTTAAATCAATAATTAAGATACGCAAATTACTAACGCATTGTCGGTGTTAAAGTGAAGATTACTTATTACACAATGGTTTTATTAAAACGAATAATTAATTAATAATTTACCTCGTACATAACTTATCTCATTAACTGTCTTTGGCAGTTACAAAATACACTTTTGGCAGTTTTAAAACAATTAATTTTGATATGTCATTGCTTCTTATGAGATCAAAGCATATCTTCATTTTTATTAGGTCTGCTCAACCTCTTTATTGTAGTTAAAGCGAGTTTGTTTATATACCTTCCATAAAGACCTTAAGAAGTTTAAAAAAAAATTCGCACCGAAAAGGAAAGTGAAAGTTTTTTTTTAAAATAGAATGAAATCGCTGTATTATGTATGCAGCTGTGTTACTCAGCCGAATGTTTCGATACCATGAAAATAAAAGTATTATATCTTATCGCCCTGAAATTATTGCCATTTTTAAAAATAATTTTGTTGGCACTTAAGAACGCAAGCATATTTATTTGTGTTGGCAACATTCTTTAGTAACTGTCATTTGTCATTACAATATATGTACCTACGATAGTTGCATTTTCGAAGTTGTTCTTTCATTTTTTTTTATTCTTATTTCCACCTAAATGTCATCAAATTTGCAAAATATTAAAATGCGATTTCATAATCAATATACAAATCTGAAGAGTGGTGAAATTTCATTTCACCATTTTATTTAAAGTTATTCACGTACACATTAAACATGCTTTTGACAAAATCTGTAGTACCAATTACGTTTATTAGACCAAACTTTATATGACACTAGCTATATCCCGCGATTTTGTTCGTAAAATTAAACTCGCAAGGGCCCTTACACTTCCTGTATCTGGCCCTATGGAAAATCCGTTTTTAGCGGCTGTCTACTAACCAAGAACTACTTGTCAAATTTCGTCTTATACGTCCCGCGATTTACGAAATTTCGATATAGGTGATCCTTTACTTTTATGTTTATAATTATATGTACAGTGAATTTGATTATGGCTATCAATTTAATACAATGAATGTAAAATTATTTTTTTGTAAGAATGTTTATTATCACTGACGTCCCTTCGTCGACGCGGAGGACCCTCAAATCAAAAATGTCATCTAGAGAATCTTAAGATGGCGCACCTAAATAATTAGCTTTACCTAAAACTAAAAATAAAAATTTAGCCTAATTTTACGATTTGACCGAGTCATCAGTTGCCTTAAATAACACTTGTTAATATCGTAGCTACAACTTTAATTAAATTCGAATCATACCTAATTTTTCATGTCATTTTAATTATCACTCTAAAACTTTCTAGGGAAAACTCTTTAGTGTTAATAAAAACATCGATAGAAACCTTTGACTTTACGAATAACCTTTGTAGAGTCTATCTCCTGATGATGGCTTCGATGTCGAAGCGAAACGTGCGTTCACATCGGAAAGTCAGTGTAGTGCTGTGCTTTGGCGGCGGATTCGGTGGTGTAGCTTTCGGGTTGCAGCATTGCACCGATTTTCCGTTATATTCATTCGCAGATTTAAGCAAAATAGTTTAGTATTGCATGAATATATAGGACAATATATATATTAAACACACCCATTACAGAGTGCCATGGAACCTTAAGGTAAGACATACTTTATAAAAAGATAAAAGATAATGTTGAAAAAGAATTTAACGTTATTAATATTTATCAAGACTATAAATCATGATAATGTTTTAAGACTTAATATTGCGTGTTTTACCTGTAAATGCATTACAAAATGGTCGCTTCTTTGGCGCCAAAATGACTTCATCGCCAAGCCTTGGGTCGTATGCTCGAATCTGAAAAAGTACAAAAAAAGCAAACATATCAATATCTATACAATAATCAATATCTATCAAAGTACAAACATCTCTATATCTATACTAATATATAAAGCTGAAGAGTTTGATTGTTTGTTTGAACGTGCTAATCTTAGGAACTATTGGTCCAATTTGAAAAATTCTTTCAGTGGACACAGGTTGGCCGAAGCAAAGAGAACTTGTTCAGGTGGGGATTCCTGGATGACTCCGATTTGGGGTGTTTGTGTGGTGCGGCTCCCCAGAAAATGGAGCATCTTTTATCGTGTCCTTCCTGCCCTGCCAACTGTACGCGGGAGGACCTGATGCGAGCCACAGAGGATGCTGTTCGCGTGGCTGAGTTCTGGAACGGAACTGTCTGATTATTTCTATTTACAATGCTATGCCGCGCAGTTGGATTGATTTTATAATGTTAAAACCATAATTATTTTTATTCCGTATTTGCGTACTAGTTTAGTGTATACGGGGCACAATAGTGTTTCTTGGTTTAAGCTATCTGTGATTTCTAAAAAGATTGCAGCCCTTTTTTGCTACACAAAAATGGCCGCGTATCGATAAACTCATCTTAATAAAAATAGCACTCTTTTTAAAATATAATTGCATTTTTTGCAATATTGTGCCCCGCGGGTTTGTTTATCTTTTTAAATTTTAAATAGCGATTCATTTGATTCCAAGATTACACGCGGTTATAAAATAAAGCGTATGAGGGTCGCTATGCGGGTGCACTTCCACACTATTGTATCGGAGTAGGCGCACCAATGTCAACGCATTACATAACCAGTTTCGTATATGACACATGATTTCCGATTGGTATTTGCATTTCCTATCTGCGTGGACTGCTTAAATAAATTTCAAAGCGGCTGTTATCAAGTTATATCGCCGCCAAGTCGACGCATTAAGCACTATTTGCCTTGTGAATTGATAAGCATGCGGGCCCTGGTAATCGATATGCCATTTAGGCTAAGAGTCCACCGTAAAAACTATTATTCTAAGGAATCATGTGATTTAAATTACTGGTTCGATCTACTATGATTTTTTTACAATTGAATATACACGGTGCATGTCAGGCTCTTCACCTTATTAATCAACTCCACAAAAGGAGGATGTTCTTAATTCGTCTGTATTTATTCTGTATGTATGTTTCACGATTATTTCACCATTTATGAACGGATTTTTATGATTCTTTTTTGCCTGATAAACCATACTTCAGCGGTGGTCGCACATAGATTTTATCGAAATCGGTCAAGCGGTTACCGACAAATCATCAAACCTAAAGATGTATATGAATATACAAGTACATGCATCGATAATGTCTTCGTTTACCTTTTTTTATTTAATAATAATTTATGTTATAACACCATGAATATCTTTGGATATGTACAGCAGCAGGCTCGTTAACGCATCGCTGTCCTTGATAAACGAGCAAATTCTTTTCTCTTTTATAATACGCTTTATTTGTACTGCGAGTATTCCGCAAGATATATCTTATGTTATACTTTTTAATGTATAAAGGTGAAGAGATTCTTTGTTTGTTTGCTTAAACGAGCTAATCTCAGGAACTCCTAGTCGGATTTAAAGAAAAAATTTCAATGTTAGATAGCTCATTTATCGAGGAAGCCTATTATAGGCTAAGTATCATAACGCCAAAAATTTTCTCCCAATTTTACGCAGACGAAGTGCGGGTGACAACTAATTAATGTATAAATCTATTACGTAATTGTATTTTGGACTCTCGGTCTATTGAACTATATTTACACAGAAGATATATAGCGCCGAATTTGATAAACTATAAACCTTTATGATTTCCTTCGTCTTCGTACCATTTACCTAACGTAAATATGTGTTACTAGCTTATATAGATATAATAATAATTAGACGAGATTTTGACTTGACTGGTCCGTTGGCACAGTTGGAGGTGACCCTGCCTTCCCCTCCAGGGGTTGTGGGTTGGGTTCCCGCGTCAAGCCTGGGTGTATCGCCTATTTATATAATTGAACAAAAAAGTATATAACAGGCTACTATTACGTATACCACAGGCATTAGGTTGTTTGCCTTAGGAACAGACGTACGTGTGTTATACAGTCCTATATATATTTATATATTATTTAACAAAATTATTTAATTACCACGCTAAGTTTTTCCATTTTAAATAAGCAGAAAAATTATAATTGTGTATGTATAATTGGCTGGACTTTAGTATTCCAAACAAATTATTAGAATACTGGTTGGGTTCTTTAAAAAGGACTTACAATGATGTATATAAAAAAGATATTCCTATTGGCTCACATCTTATTTTTAAGCACTAAGCTTTATCTCGCTGCATTTAAAGTGAAATTAAGAGAAAATTGACAAAAAATTGAATGACAACCATACAACGGCTGGCCCGTTGGCGCAGTGGGCAGTGACTCTGCCTTCTGCTCCGGGGGTCGTGGGTTCGATTCTCACCCCGAGTCTGGGTGTATTATACAGCTAATATTGAAAGAGCATTTTATAGAGTAAACTATATTTGTCCGTGGAGGTTCCGAGGATGACGTCAGATGGCAATCGGTCATCTTAACTCGCCCCACAGCCAAATCCTCTGCAATCTGAGCGGACCCTGGTATTTAACCGGGATAAAACTAGGATGAACAAGAAAAAATAAAAAAGAAATTAAAAATGGCTGTGACAACCCTTATCGAGGACACGTGTTACAGGCCCTTTTATCGTCTAAGGAACCTTATGAGTCTCGTCATGTGAAAATTTATTGTTACGTCTTACTCCCTTTTTATTTCATGTCCAACTGCGACGAGTATGGCTTTATAGGCTTTTCTATTTAATGTGGAGCATCAGACGTCGAAAAACGTCTTATTGGATAGGGCATGATGTAGTATCTTTCATTATGGAGATATACGACAGGCGTTATTAAAATTCGGGCCGTAGTCAAGTCGTAAGATGGGCTTTTGCCGTATTTTTCAGTTGCAGATAAATCTCTACCGAATATTGTTCGGATTTAAGCAACTGTCAATATTGGATATCTACACGTTACGTCTACGTTAATTAGTGATGTAATATTGAATACTATTAATGAATATCTTACAAGATGGAATAAGTGATGAATATTTGATTGTGATATTGATTAAGGTAACGTCCATAGTGTAATAGAAGGTAATGTGTTTTGGTTTCATTTTAAACAGAATATTAACAATTGAATATTCACGAATACAGACTGCCAAACAGTAATCTCACAGTCATTGAGGAGTATGTTATGTTATGTTATGTTTAATAACATGACGCGCAAACGGGCAGGCTGTCCGCGTTGTAAGGCCCACGCCAGACACACCTTCAAATGTTTGAACAAAGCGATCAAATAAGTGTTCAAACATACAATTTTCTGTAAAAGCAAATCGCCTTAATCGTCGTTTTTGCAAAACTTGAAGAGAACTTACTAAGGAGTATTGCTACAGGTGCTACAATCAGCTGAATTAAGCGGTCTTATAGAAATTCTAACTTTTAAAGCTGAGTTACGGTTTTAGTCCAGGAATTAATAAACTTGCGCTTGATAATAATTCAATTTGTTGATTACTTGATTTTTGTTGATTTTTTGATTACTATATTATCTTTAATAAATCCTTGCAATTCTTTTTGTGTATCTGATGGCATTGCTTAATCTGAATGCCGGTGCCAGACATAGCTTCATTTGAATGAACATTTCAATGGTCATGTAGTGTGGCCGGGGACTTTTTGTAGCTGCGCAAAGTTTTGTAGTACTTTGTAGTCTTAAAGGACAAAAATGTACAAACACTTTGAGCTATGTTTGGCTCCGGCATAGTAGATAGAACTGACTAACTGGAAGTGACAAATTTTGAGGGTCTTATCATTTTGATGAACCATAAATAAAAGGTCGGATGTTAGGAGGTCAGATGTATGAAATGTACTCCAACAGCAGCACCCTTTCTAAGCCTTCAGCTATACAGAAGATTATTACTATCAGGCCTTAATTGCCATTTGTGGGGAGGCCTCCCTTTGTTCCTGCCACTCTCCTCTATATCTCTTGCAACTCGCATCCAGCCACTTTTCGTCACTCTTCTAATGTCGTCAACCCATCATGCCGGATTTATACAACTCAATTAAGGGCATCCAGCCACTTAATCATGCTAGCCGCTCAGTAGCTTATGTAAACCATCTGCCATCACTTCGTCTAGCCATTTATAAGACTAGCTGTTCTCGCGCCTTCATCCGGGTAAAGGTTGCGACAACCCTTAGACCTACTAAATCTTGTCTTATGGCTCCGTTCTTAGCGGATGTCTATTGACTATAGACTAGCTCTTAGCAAAATTTCACCTTTGCCTTTACCTTTTGAGTATTCTCAAGTGTCTCACCAGTCACCATTTGGTACAACTATAATTATTGTACCAAATTTTATACTTCTCCGTCGTCACTATTTTCGTAACATGATTGGTACCGAAATTTTTCTCTTTACTTATTAATATAAAATAAGAAGCTAAACTACTACTTAATGATGTAAAGAGCATTTTTTTTAATTGAAAAATATGCTACGACCCAAGCAGCTCGATACCATATGCCATAGAAGATTTATAAGGTATTCATTTAAACTGTAAATCTCTTACAAGGCTCCCTCGGGAACAAATCAACTGCAGTATCAAAATACATGCAGACAGGATATATGTAATTGATTGCCGGTGTTCGAGCTTTTATGTCATCGCGCTTAGCGTTCGCGAGGTAGAAATTTATAAACAATACATACATAATGCACCTAGACTCGAGGCGGGAATCGAACCCACAACCACCGGAACGAAAGGCAAGGCCAATCAACCCAATGCAAAACCATTTATATAAAAGAGAAAAAAATCAAAATTATTAACAACATGGTAGGGTGTGTAAAGACCTTTATGGTTCTAACTACCGAACGTTTCTAAATAAACCACGCCGGTGTGATAACGAGTTCTATTTGCAGTCTGATAGATGTGATACAGGCGTTCTAATGATAAAATAAAATCCTCCTGAGAAAATTTCAGCACACTGTTATATAAATTTTACGTGCGAATCGTACCTGCCTCGTCTTCGACGACACGCTCGGTTGGTTAGCTAATTATGCAAAACGCTAGCTGACAGGCGATATCTAAATTTTCAATATTTATCTCCTATTTAAGTTCACCTCAAGTACAGAATAAGCCGTAAAAGTATATCATAGAATTAATCAATTGCTACAGGAAACCTATCTCGTTAAACCTAACTATGTAACACCAATATTTGATGGCACTACGAAAATTTTTAACCATTTGAAAATGATATTTATTTTTTTATGTTACTCGTAGCAAAACAAACAGGTAAGTGACTACCGACGCCAATGAAAATATGCCTCACCCGAAGGCTGGTACGTGTATTGCCGGTCATTAAATAGGGGTTTAGGCCACCGAGAACTCTCACAAACCGAACGAAACGCGACAACAATACCATCACTTGACGTGACAGCATTGGCACCACTTCACGCTGATTTTATGTGCGAAAGAGGTACTGGTACCCGGACGTGCCGGCCTAATTCGACTAAAAGGACTGCAAGCGTTGCACTAACTCTAATAAAATAAATAGATAGGACTAAAGGAACAAGGGGTGAAATGAAAGGATATAAAGGTAATTTTAGAAATTAGACTTTCGTGAGCGGAATTCATACTAATTAAAAAAAACGGCTTTCAAACTCAGGCGTATGTTATATCGGGATTGCCGCCGCGACACCGCTTCGTAGCGAGCTCATGAGGAAGGACCCCGGACGGGTCCGAAACTAGTCGGGGAATCCCGATATAACATAGGCGTGAGTTTAAAAGCCGTTTGTTATAATTAGTATGATATGAAGGTACATGGAAAGAAAATAAAGGATGCGGATTCTGTTATTGCGGACGGTATAGGAAAGTGACAATAGCAGGTACGGTAGTCCGGGGTCACATACCTATCCGTAGCGGATTTAACTAATTGTCGGACAAACAAAGTAGAAGATCTACACCTTGGACAAAAATCTAATCTTATCTTTCTGACTTTTACGTCATTCTCTCTCTCGTCGGTAATCACCTATATTAGAGAGACAGAGAGTCTCTCATATAGATGATTACCGACGTTCACTAACAGAAAGCTCAAGTATGCGTTGTTAAAAGGAAATCAACGCAAACCACTTATAAATAAAAATACACATGCAAATATTTAAACATATAAATCATTAAGATGATTAAGTTGAAGAAAAATATCCTGACAATTATAAACGAACTAAAAACTACGTAGAGTAGAGTCAAACTAAATATTCAATTGTTAGCAACAATTATCCAATTAGTTAAATACCTATAACCGGAATGGCAGCGCCGGTAAATACGTATTACATATAATTGCATCAATTACAACTACATTGAGTCCTTTTTGAATACGTGCAGGATATTCCCGTTTTTGCTTCACATATTTTTATACATAATTCTAGGGATGTTATAGATATACCTTAAGTTATAAGGATAAGAGTGGATGAGATAAAGATCAAGGTCGGAAAAACGTACTTACCTCCTTCTATCTTATATGAGAGATCAGACCATCTTCTATTGCTGACCTGTCAATGCTCTTTATTTTACAGCAGCCACTATAATATCGCAGAGTGGCGTTTGGCTTAATTAGTCATATTTCTTTGAAGATATCTTGTGAACTAATTGACTTTTATTATTAGAGCATCTATACATTTAATATTAAGTTCTTAAAGCAACTACCACACCGCTAGCCAGTAAGGACCCATAATAAATTTTTAAAAATGTATAAATTTCTTTATTGCAAAAACACATAAAAATATTCCTATTATTTTATTTTACT
Organism: Charaxes varanes; assembly: GCA_024363005.1. NCBI lineage: Eukaryota > Metazoa > Arthropoda > Insecta > Lepidoptera > Nymphalidae > Charaxes > Charaxes varanes. The sequence continues at coordinate 21,117,177 of JANCMC010043217.1, forward strand.
TTTTTGTGTAAAATAAATAATTATTAGAAAATCAGCTTTTATATTACTAATGGTTAGCCATTTTTGTTTGTTCGTGGCTGTACTATTTAATAAAAACGTGTCCGTCAATCACGCCAGTATGTCACGTTGACAGATAGGCTCGCTTTTTGTATCGCGTCGTAAATCTCGTTCATTCAAACGAATCTACATCATAATAAACAAATGTTTTCTTACCTTTCCTAAGGAAATTTCATGATACAGATAATGATAAAACGAGTGCTACGACTACCCTTTCTTTGTTAAGATTGTTGTACGTAATATAAATTATAACTTTTAAAATCATCAATGTATAAACTATTACCCAGATGTTTCCGTCCGGCTGTACTTTTAAATAAAAGTGAGTCTATTGATCACAGCGGTAAGTCGAATCTTATTAGAATAATATTATTTTACTAAGTTTTTCTTAAGGTTTTCTCCGTCGGGCACTTATAATCGTTAGAAAATTATTTATGTTATAAATTGTTACCCAGATGTTTCCATCCGGCTGTACTATATAATAAAAACGTGTCGATCACGGCGGTACGTCACAATGACAGATGCGTTAGGTTTTTGTATCGTAAATCGCGCTCATTCATGCGACGTGTTTGTGAATGGGCGTTACGTTCACACTTCGCCGGCAGATGCGTTTATTGTGTTAATGATGCAATCACGTCGCTGGGATAACACAAATCTTGGTTAATGGTTTTGATTATGTTGTGAATAGAGCACGTGTTTTGGAATAGAGAGCTGGGTGTTCTAAGTTTACCCACACCAAGTTTTGGAAGAAGTTCGGCTAGTGTTAGAATAGAGTGTCGAGAGTGCCAATTATATTTTATTCGGTTGGTTTATGGCTTTTTAGAGGTAGGGCATAAAGATTTGCTTTAATTGCTATGGTCTATGGAACTTCTTTTCGAAGCTCTATGGAATTCTTCATTTTGCAAAGTGCATTCCAGCCAAGTCAAATAATTGTAAAATCTGTATGGTTTATCAAGTTATCAAGCACAGCTATGTGCTGTGTGGTGCTGATTTGTTCCAGATGTTTCTCATGCAATGAATCACCTATAGATATTTCCTTTCATTTGAAAGTTAATGAAATTTTCAATGTTAAATAAATTAAAATCGCTGATGTAAATGTCTTTCACTATTTTCTCTAGATACTAAGAATGTTCTACTTAAGTAGTTCCAAATTCCTCATGATTAAATTCAAATTTTGCGTACACGTGTTCGGTCTAAATATTTTGGCCGTCGGATGTTTGCTCAGCATGGTCCAATTTGAAATTTGTTCAATTACCCAGTTAATGCTCGTGTCACACTAATTGATTTACGACATCGATTTGTTTATCCAGACTCTGACAACGGTCGTGCAAAAAATTGTATATTAAGGAACGTGTGCACGACGGGTGCTCTCCTGGCATATTATTATATTTAGTGAGGAATTTCATATTACAAAAATATAATATTATTAAAAATAAATTACAAAAAGGCCACAGATTTAAATAATAAACCCTTAGTATTATAATCTGAACAGTAAGCATTTTTGACTGTGAGTATTATACCATCTACGTAGGCTTAAGTAAAGATGTTTAAGTCTAAAAATGCACGCCCCTCCATAAATTAATTGCAACGCTTGCTTGTGTGTGTGCGTGTGTGCAGTGTTTTTATTATAACCTTAAACTTAATCACGCACTGTTAATTAATGATATTGACGAGTTTGCGTGTTTGCGTCTACACGATATTCTGTATGTAGAGGTGAATACTTTGAGGGGCGTGCATTTGAAAAAATATTCTGTAGATCTATTTATTAATTGCATAATTATTCAAAGTCACAATATGTCAAAAAAAAACATTGTAAACTGGTATCGTGTGAAAGGCTGTTAAGAATTAGTGGTAAGCAATAACGTCACATCGAGATAAGTTCTCTTCCGCCCACATATTATTAAGCCGGTAGCTCATTTTGAGAATTGAGATTAAGTTCCAGATAATAACTTAATTATATAAAGTGACATTATATAAAAAAAATGTTATCCGAACGTGAAGTTGTAAAACTTCCAGTTTCTACATTTATTTCCTGTTAAGAACTTCCTATACGATAAAAATAGTAATTCAAAGTATAACAGTTTCGTTATGAATTGTGGGAACTTAGCAATCACCTGTAATAGCCGCTACCGTACCCTAGATTAAACGGACTCGAAATTAAATCAATACTCATACATAATTCCCGTTCAACTTAACTACGGTCACCTATATACGTATTATATACATGAGAACGAATAAAGCAGTAGGGATACCCAAATATACATGATCATTAAAAAGAGCTTAGAAGAGACCAGAAAATTCTCTATATTCACTTCGTCGATAACGCTACTGCGTTGTGCTTCTGCTTTCTAGTAGGGCAGATAATATGGGCGTTGGTGATCACTTATAACATGATGCTAAACTGCTCGTTGGTTTTACGAGTAAAATATATGTGTAAAAAAATGGTCCAGAGCGTGTCAAAACAGGTTTATAAAAAAGAGTTACATATCTGATATGCGTGGAAGGTATTTTTTGAACCACAAAAAAATTACTTCCCTACCACCAAAAGCCACTATGTTTGGAGCATAGATGCATTCGGCGAATACAAGACATCAATTTCTATAAGCAATGAGTTGAATTTCAAACGTTATTTTATAATAGTGATAATATACTAGTAGTTATAATTGTGTAAATAAAGTTTAAAAAGACGTATAACTTATACCAATTGGACAGGGTTCTGCGTGCCCATTTCATTATCAATTTCTTTCTTCTTTTTAAGACGTAAAGCCATCTTAAATATATTTTATTACCTAGCACATCTCATAACTTTCACGGTTATTTTCACTACAATTATTTAAGACTTGGGTCGTATCGCGATCGTACCTTGTTTATAATTTTTCCAATATTTCGACAGGCTTACGTCTGTCCTGTCACAGGGAGACTGGAGTACCGCGAAATCGTCGACTTCGGTTTAAATTTTGTTCACCAACGGGTTGGTGATCAACATTATAAACAAGGTACGATTGCGATATGACCAGAGTCTTAAATAATTATAGAGAAATCACTATTTTTATTAGTTTTTAACTTAATGTTTAGTAAAATTTAATAATTGTGTACTAAAATTAGTACCTAATTATCAAATTTTACTAAACATTAAGTTAAAAAGTAATAAAAATTTTACCCATTTCCTGACCAAAATCTCAACGACATTATCATTTTAAATAGATTCGTTATTCATGTTTCAGTTAAATAATTTCAGTTTCCGAATAATCGGTATTTAAAATTGATAAGTCTTACTATTTTCGAATGTCAGTCAGGGGGAATTAGACACTCTGTTTAGCTAAATAAATGATGAGGTTCAATTGGAATACTTAATTACAGCTACGGAAATTCGTAAATACAAACAGCCACAACGTTAGTGGACACATAACAGAAGGTTGTTAAGTAAATAACTGTCTCAAGCCACTCGCAGCATATAGCTGCTTACCTTATTTAACTGTATTTTTGCTTAGACACGTTTAACATACAGTTAATTTATTACACAGGTCTGCAAAATAAAGTTGAAAGGTATTTTGTTTCTTTTACGTAATTTTTACGTTTTAGGGTGTGCAGAATACGGAAATGACTTTTATTTTATCATAAATCGTCCTGTTTTCAAACAATGTAAATAACCCGGTTATCTTAAGGATAGAAGACAATTTTTTTTTATTTAATTGTGTAATAATTTTTTTTTTAATCTAAAATACTTTTAAATTAATAAGCATTAAACACATTTATTTTTCCCAATGAGACTCCTTTTGATATATTTTTCATCTAAGAAGCATCGGGATGGTCTCTCTGGAGCGTCCAACAGTAATCTGACATTATTGCGACCTCTGTCTTCTTTTTTGATATTCTTTTCCATCTCTTTAATGTCTTGGCGAAATCGTTCACCTTCCTCGACCAATCGATGTATCCTGTGTGTTTCTGACTTCAAGTTACTCTAAAACCCCCTTTTTACACTAAAAATTTTGCAGTCTTACAAAATAAATTGACGTGCAGGAATTTTTCATATGTTTTGTTAATTTTCAGTGCACCTAAATACAAAGAAATCAGTTGAAATATCCAGACGGCATTTTTGTAGCAGACCTGTGTTATTTATTGCTATTAAAACATATTGCTAACTATTATATGAACCAGTAAAGTCTCTACTAACTAAGTACATCTTAACGAGGAGAAGTGTTTTAATAAGATCGGATATGCCAAACTGATTATTATATAATGCTGAAGCCAGACATAGCTTCATTTGAATGATCATTTCAATGATCATGGCCCTCGACATGATTGCCATCTTGTTATATAGCGGCCGCTACAAACACTTGACTGTTACACTATTTCTTTAGGTACATTGTTTGGAGGAGTATTACTAGATTTGATTGGCAGAAAGTACTGCTTACTTCTGGTCTCCCTGCCGAAGGTGGCCATGTCAATTCTGCTGATCTTTTCGACGGAAGTCTGGATGATTATTTTCGCCAGAACCACGATGGTCGTCGCCAACTGCTTCCTTTACATGGTCACACCTGTATATACATCGGAAATTGCCAGCGTAAGTAGATTTATTGAAGTGAAACTTCTTTAGCTCCGTTGCGATTTGAAAATTTGATGAAACGAAAAAGCCACACCAAAAAGAGACAAAAATATTTAAAAATAGAATTTAGCCTGCGAGAGAATGAAATAGAATATACATATATTTCTGTATTTAAACAAAAAAGTAACCACAAAGAGGCCAGGGCAATCACTGGGCGATTGCATGACCGCTTCTAACCTATTCGCAACAGAGTTATGTTTCACGCTGAACTGATGTTAACGTTATACACACACATATACATGGTTTTCTATAGTAATACTAAAAAGTAACCACGAAGAGGCCAGGGGAATCGCTACGCGATCGCACGTCCGCTTTTAACCTATACGCAACAGAATTACATTTCGCGCGGTGTTTTATGGTAACATTAGGCTTTTATTAGAGAAATATCTATTTTTCTATTATCTATTTTGTATTGTATAGATGTATAGATACATGTATATATATATTACACCCGTGCGAAACCGGGGCGGTTTGCTAGTGTGTATGTACAGGGTGACTGATGAAACACTTAAAATACTTAAGGAGGTTACTCGGTACTCGTTATAATTATGTAATAAAAATAGGTATTTAATTTTTGACCAAATTAGATAAAATTCGATAGTGTGTCCTTAGGTTTTGTGATTAATTTGTTGTTCAAAAGAGTTAGTTCGTAAATGCATTTTCCAGAATAAAAAACTTGTCAGTTATAAAAAAGATTTAATGACTGCTGTCAGTCGGAATTAAACGCGATATCAATTATAAATAAAATTATAATTCAGTTCATTTTTGGTTATACTTATTTAACAAATAACTGATTCGAATGAGTGACATAGGAATTTTTGCCTGTCCTAAGCCTGTACTAAAGTGTTAAGGAAAATGGACCATCACCATGCGTCCACGCTAGTATGTTCATGCATTCCGTACATAATTAGTTAACTTTCTCATAATCTCACGTAGTTTATTTGATATTTACATTGAATGTTAATTTCTTTTATGATATATTATCATCAAATATCAGAGCCTCGAGTATCGTAAGTGCCTCACCAGTCAATCTGTATAATATCTCACGTTTTATTTCTAGAAAGAACATCGCGGCGCTTTGGGGACGTTTCTGCAAGTATTCTCACGTTTGGGGGCCGTCGTTACACTGTCGATTGGACCATTCCTCTCTTATATTACATTTGGCATCGTTCTAGCTGTCATTGTATGTGTGACTACAGTGCCCATACTATGTCTACCAGACAGTCCCTACTATCTTTTCTCTAAAGGTTGGTAATTTGGTTCGTATTAAATACCCTTACGAGGACCCGTATTAAGACCTTTTCTTTGTGTAACACAAACAGCTCAATGACAGAGCTAATCATTCTTAACTTTTATCTTTTGTTAACTTTTACCTATTTTTAGATTTTAAGTAGCTATTTGTGTATTTTCAGAGAATAAATGTTTTTCATTTCATTTCAAGTATTTATCCAAAAGATTCCAAAATATTTGTTAATTTTCCATTAACGTTATCCTGGTCTAGTACCAGGGTCCGCATAAATTGCAGAGGATGTGGCTGTGGGGCGAGTTAAGACGACCGATTGCTATCTGATGCCTTCCTCGGAACCCCCACGAGCCCCACAGTCTCACGACAATTATCGTTCAGTGACATATCGTGACTGTTTTACGTGCTCTCCGAAACTTGGAGAGGGTCTCATTCTTCTTTTCGTTTCAATGGCACAGTGCAATAGCCAAGATCAAATGTGATAGCTTCCATTCCGTTCTGGGTCGAGCATGTTATTCCTAATAACATTAGCTATCTGCCAGCTAAAGTTACGTTAAAATCTTTCCAACTGTTTTTGAACTCATAACTCTATTTTGTCGGTACATGGTATGCAGAGAAATTGGACCTGGTAGGTAGCATTGCTGTCAGTATGTAACCTATATTAGGCATGTTTCTCATTCACGCTATAGCTCAAAACCGGCTAGGTTTTTGACTCTTCTTTGTTTTATTTTATTCCCATTATTCTTGGGATGGTATAAAAAAAAAGAAAGGGAAACTCAAGACAACCTCTACCGAGTCCGCGAATTGTATATAGAAATGTATTTTTTTAAGTTATACCACTTCGGTAGAAAATCTTTTAAAGCAGATATATAGAAGAACACTTACCACACTACGCCGTTAAGAGGTACCCGATTCATGATGATCTCGCGACCTGCGTCTATCATCTCCAGCCAAGTGATTTTGATCTCAGCTGATGAGGTAAAATTAACTATATTTGATTTCTTGTCACTGCAAAAATAAATTGTTTAAAGTTTATAGCATTGAATAAACATAAACTTAGTGTTAAATATTAGACTTTAGTATAAAGTCAAAAATTACCCGTTTCTGCCTTACCCATGTTTTATATAATTCCAAGCGCAGATCATAATCCCGTTTATAAAAACGTCTACTGGCAAGTAATCTGCGTAGCTGTTACTTTTACAATACATAGTTCTTATCACACCTTTTCCAGCGCCTGAAAATTATATTTTAAGTTTATGAAAACCTTAGGATCTCTTATAACATCTACAAGTGCTGTCTCGAGTCGTCTTGAGATTCATATATGTTTAAATTATTTAAGCAAAATGGGCATTCTTTTCATGAATTAATATTTGTGCTAATTATGAATTTGATTAAAATAAATTGTTGCTTTATCTACTTTAAGTCAATTAGGTTTAATAATAAGAATTTTAAGAATAGGTTTTTATGAATTGGCTTTTTTTCATTTATTAACTCATGCTATATTTAAAGCTTTATTATTTATATGTTCAGGTAAGATCATTTCTTCTATACGTGTTTTGTTTTTATCTTAAACGAAAAATTGAGAAGCAACATGATGTTAGAAGTCAAAGATACGCCACTTACCAATAAGAAGACCAGTAGGTCCGTTGATGTTGTCTGTCCATCCAGGGACCGGTTCTTGCCAAATGGGAATCACTGAAACATGAACAGCAATTTGAAAGCAATCGAATATAAAAATTTCCTTTCCTTTCACCTCCACTACCACAGAAAAGGGCTATCGTTGTCTACCGCCGAGCTTAGTAAATAGATTACATCCAAAACATCAGCCTTAATTTATAAGAAACTACTTTCTATTAGTATTGATAATACTTACCAATTGAAGGCCGAAGTATTACGACAGGTATATGTTCCATAGCCTCAACTGCTAATGCCTCTCCCAAGGCTTTTGTGAAAGCGTACGAATTTGGTAACTTGCTCAGTAACCTGGAAGTAGATGAAAGAAAGATTATTATGGTGGAGGTATACAGAGCTATAACGTGGACAGAAGGTGATGGTATATCTTAAAGAACAAATCAAACCAAATCTTAAGGAGTGTTACATGAAAATATTACTGAGAAATATACACATATTTAAATAGATAGTAAAAAGTTTATAAAGTAGAAAAGGTTCAAGTTTGAAAATGTGTACTTATGCTGTTTTGATTTCGTAACGTTTTATCAATGTAATGACTTATCACAGATATGCGTTTGTTTAAATATATACATGCGTTTGAAAGCACACAGTTCATAACTTACTTAGGTGTTATGGAGGCGACGGTTTCTTCGTCCATCCATTCAATAAGATCTATCACTTTATGGGGATCTGCTGGAGGTGGGTACGCTCGTTCTTCTAGAAGCTTCTCATGTAAGTGACAGTAGGCTGTCGATATATGAATGAAGAGCTAAAAAGAAAAACATTGGTATTCATTGTATGCAAGTTGAGGTCGTAAACGGCGCACAGCATAACTTTAAAAAACTATTGTGGGAAAGGCACACCAAGGTGGAAGGCTTTATGGCGAGGAATGAAAGGTGGGAGCGAAGGTTGATATGCTCAACCACCGCAAAGGAAGATCTTCAAGTCCGGGCTTGTTGGAGTCGCCCGGGGCGGCCGCGCCTCGCCGACCTAAGTATTAAGCTGTAACGTGCTAAGCTATTTTCAATATATTTTCAATGTACCTACTTGTTTTTATAATAGCACCCTCAAGGCATCCACTCGAGATCGTTCACAGAGAGTTCGCTGACCGTTCACTCCAAGTGCTGGATTGATAGGAAATAGGGAGGCTTTATACAGAAAATAACTTGAATCAATAGCAAGTAAAGTGCGAGCGTGCATAAAGGGCAGAAGTGGTCAAACAGAGGGGCGTAAATAACCGATTTGCTTCAACGCTGATGCCACCAACAACATAAAGTGCGAACTTAGGTTAAAACTAGTATCTATATAAAAAAATATAAAAAGCCTGTTTGTCAGTTGACTGTTTTTTCTTATCTAGTATTTATAAATAACTGGATTTGGTATTTATTATTGTGATATTTGGATTATTAGCTTAGATAGACGAGTATCATTAGGCCAAGCCAAGCTGATAGCCAAGTGGTATTGGTTGTAAGGTTGTAGAGATCGTGGGGGTTCCGATGGTGACGCCAGATGGCAATGGGTCATTTTAACTCGCCCCACAGCCACATCCTCTGCAATCTAAGCGGACCTTGGTACTTGACCGAGATAACGTTAGGAAGAAGAAGAAGAATATCATTAGGCCAAGATTTATGCGAGATGACCATCTAAAAGTGTTCAAAACAATACTTTTTCTAGATTTAATCTTACTTTATATTCTTTTTGTAACTCTAAAAGCAGTGCCCGCGTCTACATCCACGTAAAATTGGATAAAAAAATAGATTTAATTTCAGCGTGATGATATATAGCCCTCCTCGATAAATGGGCTATCTAACACTGAAAGAATTTTTCATATCAGACCTGAGATGGCTCTTAACTTTAAACTCTTCAGTTTTATATATTAGTATAGATTTCTTTATTACTGTTGAAATTGTTTGAACCAAGCATTTTAATATATTGAGAAGTTCAGAAGTGAAATAATAGTAATCATAAAAGTAGTTTAAATAAAAAGTTAAGTTGATTTTTAGAATTGCGACGAAATAAACAGATTAAATTTTCATGGGAAAATTTCAAGTCTTAAGTTTAAAGTTTTCGTGCGAATGAACCACACAGAAAGCGTGTTGGCAAATAATACCGTCAACGCTTCAACGTTTATAAGGGTGAGCTCACATCATCTATAATTAGCGAGTATATAGAAATGATATGCACCTGACGAAAACTTAATTAAGGTGAAGTTTTGTATACCCGACTTTATAATCGTGCGACTATTTTAACGCAATTGTTGATAATGCCATGAACAGGTTAAGAAACAATACATTTTTGACACACCCAGGTTTATAAGTTGGTTGTGGAGATACTTTGCTGGTATACCCCGTATTATCCTTTACTTCATATGACCGTTTTTGGTTCATCAATTTTGTCAGGTCAAATTACATGTTTGTTGTTATCACATGATCTTTAGGGTATTTCTGGGTCTTGAAACGGCTCTTGGAGTAAATTCTACAAATAATAAAGAAATTGAATAAAAAAGAAGTAAATCCACCTGGATGATGGAACAACCTTAGCTATTTTTGTGTTTCACTCGAAAGTATTCATTGAAAGTAGCCAGTCAAGTGCAATATAATAAAACGAGAAAGGTTTGTTTTTGTATTTTCTAAAGGTGCTATCAGAATTAAGGCAATCTACCGGTATTTTTTTGATGGTCAGTCCTCTGGAAATTGAAGGGCATAGGCATACTGTTTGTAGGCAATCAACATACCTTTTTTTGATGATCATAGTCTTAGAACTATAGAACTGAAAGGCAAAGGCATATTGCTTTTAGGCAATCAACCAGAAAGTATGTTGCTGGTCATTTGGAACTACAAGGTGTTTTGATGGTCATAGCCTTAGAACTAAAGGCAAAGGTATATTGCTTTTAGGCAATCAACCAGAAAGTATGTTTATGGTCATTTGGTACTACAAGGTGTTTTGATGATCATAGCCTTAGAACTGAAAGGCAAAGGCATATTGCTTTTAGGCAATCAACCAGAAAGTATGCTCATGGTCATTTGGTACTACAAGGTGTTTTGATGATCATAGCCTTAGAACTGAAAGGCAAAGGCATATTGCTTTTAGGCAATCAACCAGAAAGTATGTTGATGGTCATTTGGAACTACAAGGTACCCCTATTAATATTTCTTCTTGATGAAATTTTGGATCGTTATTATCTTTATGTTTAATTATTCAAATTATTACAGGGAATGGGTTATCCATCTATCATCCGGTCGCAGCAAAAGCTTTTTAACCTACCGATCGATGCAATTCCGGCCACTGGACCGGCCACGACCAACTCACATTTCTTCGTAACAGTAATGTTATAAAAAAGCATGTTAATTCCGTTGTAGATAACAGAAAACGGCCCAGTGATTGCATATAAGATAACGGCTGCATTGAAGGAGGACCCCGAAAGTGTTCCCGAATTTAGCCCTTCAAGAGTTAAACTGAGTGAGCGCAGTAACCTTATTATCACGGTTAACCAATTGCTGAGCAAGTGCGGGAAGACCGGTAAACCCTGTGAACCAGACTTCAACGTTGATATAACTACTTCAATGCCGTAAGTTCTAACAGACTTAAAACCACGTAGAAAATCACTTGCATATACACAAAGTTGTTTTTGAGATAACGAAACTTTATTCTTCAGAGTGCGTCACGATTTCTTCCATATTTTAAACAGTGATAAAACCAAAAGTATTGGGGATATTTTAACAGATTAAGCATGTAATGAAACGCCATCTATCCGAGACAAGCTGTTTGATCAAACGGCTGAATATCACTGAAGCTAGTTGAACGGCATTGTTTAGTAAAGAGGCTAGGATGTTAATTGATCGGCTAATTAAGCTATCTGTCTACGACATATATATACATACTTATAGAAGTTTTAACTCATTCATTCTTTTAATACATAGCAGTATCTTGAAAGTGGCTACTAAGCTGTGCAATAAATTAAGAGAGTGTAAATCTAATGCTTTACTCAACTTCCACTAATATTTCCGTGTCGATATTAACGAAATTATAACGTATATTGTTTTACAGCTTTTTACACCAAAAATGTAATGTGTCCTCATAAATTATAAGAACTGGACCAAATTGACATAGATCTTTGAAGTCAAACGGCTTCGATAAAGAACCTGCTATAGAGATGTAGTTTACTATCTTTATCTTATATTTTATAAATAAGCTGAATATTAATCGCTTACTAATTTCAACACTATATCCAATTAAGTATAAAAATACGTTTTGGTGAAGTAGGTATAAGTTTTCAGATATAGTGTTGATTTATGTCTGAATAAAGTTTTATTTTATTATATTCTATATTAAATTCTATTTTATTATATTATATATTATTAAAGGTTAGGGGAACTACCTTTTTTTGAGCGTAGCGCTGCGATCGCTTTAAGCAAGAACGTCATCTGAGTCCGTTAGAAATTTTTCTATATGTTTTTAACTAACAGTAACTATGATTGGATCCAGGCAAATTCGTGTACGGTGACGTCTTCAGCGGCCTTTTATTCCCTTGAATTATGAGTTTATCTGTATATAGTATTTATGAAACTTCTTAAAACTTACAGAAAACCATATCTGATTGGATCCTCCCGGGATGAAACCTTTTCTGTATCAATGCTTAACTCTGGAGACACAGCGTACTCATCTTGTTTGACAATCACTTCATTAAATGTTCAGTTGGTGCAACCGCCCCCCGACTGTATTTTCTTGTCTGAAAATGAAGTGTTACAGTGTAAACACAGGAATCCAATCCAAAATGGAAGCTTTTGGGTAAATAATTAAAAATAAAATAATTTGTTATCGAAACAAATTTACATAAAATCGTTAATATAAATATCTATGAAATTGTTGTTGTTGTTGCTGTTATGGTTTCACTCATCTTTGATGGGTTTAAAATTATCGTATTTTTGCAGTTTGGTTACTTTTTCCAAAAATGCATATCTTTTTTTCTCCAATCTTTTTGTTTGCTCTCTAATGAGTGATATTCTTTCTATTAGAGAAGGCTGACATGAAAACAATAAGTTACGGGGTTCTAAAGCTTTCGAGTTATAAATGCTAAACATAGAGCATTTTGGAGTATTTCGACGTTAATGTTTACAGTATTAACACGCATATAAACACATGCATTTTTGGGAAAAGTAACTATACTGCATAATTACCCAGATTATATCCCAGTTTGGTGTTAAGAGTCGTACCTCACCGCGAAGCTATGGCGACCTCGCCGGCTACGTATCCAAATAATTCCTGTTAAAATTTAGGACAGGTATGGTGCCGTGCGGCCGGGTGCGGTGCGTCTGGGACTTCCGGGCATGGTTGATCGGGGGCGCCGGGGGGGGGGGCGGGTAAAATTTTAGAACGGGGGGCCACGAAAACTTGAGATTGCTTGGGGCCCCGCCATAGGTGAATCCGGCACTGGCGTTACATTATAGTTATACCTACCTGTGATTTGTGTGCATGTACTACTCCACCTGCTTACGATCGACACGTCGCGTCGACGCACAGAAGGCGTACAGACGCGATGTACTTATTTATGTATATTAACAATTGTGCCCTTTCGCTGCCATCGTTGCAGGGCGGCTAACTTCGTGGAGTGTTCGGCTCTCGAAAGAGAGAACATGAACGAGGTGTTCGAGGAGGCGGTGCGAGCGGCGCTGCGCAAGAAACACGTCCCCAAACGCACCTGCCAGTTCCTCTGAACGCTCCCGATGCAGATGAGATCGTCGTTGACTCTGCCAAGAGATATGTTATAAATAATGCTAGTAAAATTATATTATAGTCATATAAATTTCCTCTGAGGAAAAAACCAAAGTTATTGTCATGCAAATATTTTATATTTAGATTTCGTAAGTTACCGCGTCACTCGGTCGCTGAGTATGTACTCTTATGTATTAATTTTACCTATTTTGTAATGGCCACCGACCGTAGCGGTCAAATGCTCAATGAGATTGTTACTTATCACATGTAATGTATTTATAGTTTGTGATGTATTTATTTAGTTGAAGTGATGATATTGTGTTATTTATCACCGCTCCGACGCGACATTGGCTCACGATAGACTCCTGTAATATACATCAGTAATCCTTTTGTATGATTCTAGATTCGTTTGAAATACAACATATATAATATAGTCAACACGTGGAAAAGTAAAAGCAATACCTAACAACTGCAGCGACTGTTGCAATTGCTCAAATTCATAAATAGATATAAGTGTGTATATTAAATTCATGAACTGTTTTTGAACACAACTTTCATTTGATTCTAAATTGCATTTGTTTATTGATATTTTCTAAACTCTTTCTAAACTAAATTAAAAAGTTCGATAGTACAGATTGTTCTAAAATCGCCAAGTAACTAATTATTATCAATATGTGTAGTAAGAAACTAGTATGTACACTAATTGTCAATTTTTTCGGAGGCTGATATCTAATAGGGCCTAATATTTGGAAAGTCTCTTTTTTCCAAACACTCGATTTACAGGATAGTTTAAAATCAAAATTGATTTCAAATCGACTAAATCGTTACAGCTGCATATATATGTATATTTTTTATAGAAATAAGCAATATTACTTTAATTATATATGTTCTTGTTTAAGTAATGGAGAAAGAATAAACTTATGTGCTATATATTTAGTTTACTATTTATCAAGTTGATAAATAATGTGTAAAATCACATTTTTATTTTTCAATAACTTAAAATTAATGTAATAAATACGTCGTGCAACGTTTACACAATTCTGAGTAATTTGTATTGATATTCTAAATAAAATGGTAATTTAATGAAAAAATAATCCTAAAAATGCTTTATTTAATATTTCATGAGCTGGTGAGTTTAATAAAAAGTATTTTAACATGAAAGAATGAGTGTGAAAATAATATTGATTATTTTTTATTCGCCATAAGAGTGTATCAATGACATTAATGTAAAACTCCATTATACTGTTATTGGTGAAATATGATTTTCTCATATTTTTTTATCAACCTATATCATTCGTTTTCATAAGCGCAACTCAATATGGCATATAACTTAATCAAAAGAAGGCGCGGTTCTGATGCCGGGGCCAGACATAGCTGAAAGTGTTTGTACATTTTTGTTCTTGAAGTCTACAAAGTTCTACAAAACTTTGCGCAGCTATACAATGTCCCCGGCCACACTAAATGATCATTCGTAAGAAGCTTTGCCTGGTTCCGGCATAAAAGCTACTATAACACCATTGTTTTTCTTTCAGGTATTAGCTGCGTTCCACTTGGCAAATTGCGACCGTGGCGTTGCCATTGCTTAGTGGAATGTAGCCGTAGCCTTTAAGGTTTTTGGTGCCAAAATCTATAAAACCATATTTGCAATGTCAATACCGTGAAAAGGATTATATCCAAATAACTTTCAATCCGTCGTATTTTACCTACTTAATTGTTATAGTTATTTAATATAATAAAGCGGTTAAGAATATTTTTAGCAATTCAGTATTCCATGTAAAAACTTAAGCCACTATAAGATTATGTTTAAAAAAAGTAATTAACCTATAATGTAAAAAACCATCAACAAAATGCAGTATTGCATAAGAAGTATTTTAAACTAAAATTTAAATTAATTATAAAAACGTATTTGAAATGTACTTACGGTAAGATACCTTTGTACATAATTATCTTTTTTAATAAATATTAATTACTTTCAACGGTTATTTTTGTTCTATACTTCTAGAGTAGTCGTTTCAGCCACCTTCCCCATACCGAAGTTGAGGCGCAGAGGCCTATTTTCAATACGAAATTATCACTATAAATTATGAAGATATTTATAGTCATATTTTCATGGCTTAATGTCCTATGGAATTCTGATTTGGGGAAAAGCAGCTGACATAGAAAAAAAAAAATTGTTTTACGAAAGAGCTATCCGGCCTTTTTTTAACCTAAGGCGACGTTATTCCTTCCGCGAAAAATTTCAACAGAAATGTATAGTTATAGTGGTTTCACAGTATATATTTGCCAATATTATGTTTGTTAGAAAAACCTTTTTCATAAAAAAAAATCTCGAAAGGTCAGGTCTTGTGACATTTCAATCCTTGAATCTCTTATACTAGCTACGCGAATTACCTTCTCTCTACTTATTCATAATCCTCGATTACAGGAACTTGCTTACGAGCAAATGTTATTATAGAACACATTCTATCATTGAAAACAAGCTTATTGTGTCTGCACCACCTTGACACATTATCAATATCAGCTTGAAGAAGTCGGCTATCAGAAGAACTTTCTATATTCAAAAAGAGCTTTAAGTCATCAATAATGATCAAGCAAATAGCAGACAACCTGCTTTAGTAATTTAATTACTCTTGGTAGATCATTTATCATGATTAAAAATTCTAAGGGATCTAAATTACTATCCTGACTTACCTCAGAGTATGTAACGTACGGCTTAGAACAATAACCCCCGTAAGAAACGTATTACCTTCGATTACTTGGGTAACTACAGAAAAAAAGTAATGGTGGAGTAAAACCGACAGGCGCACACTTACCAAGTATGTCATTATCAACTACCAGGCCACGCTACATGATCATTCAAATAAAGCTGTCTGGCTCCAGCATAAAAAAAAGTTAAAAGTAAAGCTACCTGGAACAGGAGAGACGACAAATTTTGATAAATAGGTTTATAATGTTCTCAAGTATCTAATATTGCCAGAAAAGTTCTGCAGAAATTTACGTTTTTATAGCACAAAAAAACCTTATTAATTTTAGGATTCAAATTCTCTCCAAAATAGTCGAGGTTGTCGTCACTTTATCTTAACAGTTCGTTCTGCTAAGCGTCACCTCGAGGTTTTCGCCGCGACTATAACGATCGCAGTCGTCAAATGTCGGATATGAATGTGCACTTTAAAACGTTGTAATCTCTTATTGGAACGCACTATAACATACAGCAACGTCATACGCTCGCTGGGTGTTTTAGCTGTCATGGCGGATTGTTGTATTTTGTACTTTCTTTTTTTTTATTAATCCCTATTAACTTGCTCGCAATATAAAAATAAATACGTTTGTTAAGCTTTATGCATGCTAGAATGAAAATGAATCTCTTTGGCGTGGCCTACCCTAGGTCAGAAAACTACGGTTCCTTCAGGTTGTAGGCGATTCTGGAACTTCTTGTCTGGATTTTTGAGGCCCTGTAGCTGAGGGAATAAGGGACGGGGCGAGTACAAAAGATCCGGCCGAGTAGAAGTGCATCCGCGGTGCGGACTCCATCAGAAGCAAAAATAAAGCATTATGCATCTTATTTTATCAGATAAATATATAATTTAAATGATTTTTGATAACTGTCGTCATGCTTATTGATTCGTTCCAGCCTTCAATCAACAATACAACAACAAATAGGTGATCGAGGGTTTCAGCTTTGTACTCTGTAGTTACATGCAAATATAATGCCGGAGCCAGACATAGCTTCATTAAAATGATTATTCAATGTCGGTCGGGGACTTTGTGTAGATGCGCAAAGTTTTGTAGAACTTTGAAGTCTTCAAGGACAAAAATTTACAAACACTTTGAGTTATGTTTGGCTCATGACGGGATACTGAAAATTAGAAAAAAAAAGTATTTAATTATGCTCTGGCCTCTGAAGTATTTATGTGTGTGTCTGTATCTTAATTCTTTCTAAATATTGGACTGTACTTTAAAAATATGTAATACACTTATACAAGATGTAAAGGACTGGTATTCATAGCTAGCAATGTTTTTTTTATAAATTTGTAAGGTTCGTTAAATGGGTAGCCATGTTGTCAATCATATGTCAGCGCTGAGAGTAATATCATGGATGTCAACATATGCATTTAATGGAAAAAAATACTATTTATGGTGTCGTGGTAGCATTTTCGAAAGCTAAGAATTACGACTTCTATTTAGAAAAACCAATACCGTAATTATATAATTGTGATTATTATTAACATTTAAATCTTATTAACAACATGAAGAGGAGTTACGATTCTATGAATTCTTCTGTTGAAATTAGTTCTTACCGAGATCAGCATTTTAAGGTATATTTGATATAAATCCCATTTCTTTTGTATGCCTTATATATACTACTAAGTTTAGTTAAACTCTTTACAATTATGTTTATTCAGGGTTCGAGAAGTGAGCAAGAAAAATTACTGAGATCTACTTCTACACTCTATATTGGTAATTTATCGTTTTATACTACAGAAGAACAGATATATGAGCTGTTTTCGCGCTGTGGTGATATCAGAAGAGTTATAATGGGTCTAGATAAATATAAGAAAACTCCTTGTGGATTTTGTTTTGTGGAATACTACTTAAGACAGGATGCTGAAAACTGCATGAGGTTAGTCCTTACAAGCCTAAGAGTTGAATTGATTTGGATATTAAAACATGTTGCCTGAATTTGAGGATCCTGTTGCTGTGGGAGGGTCACCAGGGTCACACTTGACCCTCCCTATTTGATTTTAGGTTGTGGAAGGTCAAAATATTTTTCATTAACATTTAAAGTTTGCGGGAATAATTTGCAAATATGTGAAATAATACATTTTTTTTATATCAGTGCCTGGGTCACAAATTCCAGGCACTGATAGGGTGACTTCCTCAGCTAAGTGATGGACTCCTCAGCCACACTGTGAATCCAAGGAATGCTAAGATATTTGCCTCAATTTTTGGTTAATTTTTAATGTTTGCGGTTGTCTTAGTGCTTAAAATGAAACATTTTGATATTAGTGGCGGTGATGTGATATTTGTTGTTTCTGAGTTTATGTGAATATGACATAGTATTTCTTACAATTTTTAAATGATGTGAAGGGAAAAAGAAAGTTTTTGTGGAGATTGACAAGAAGAAAATACCTTCGAGTTAATTAATTATGATGACATTAGGTTAAGGTTATTTTTTTGACCATCCAGAAACTGTTTCTCGGGAAGAACTAAGTTGAGTATGTAGGGACAAGTAACTTCAATATTAAATATAAAAAAGCTATGCATCTCCGGTGGGCAGAAGTGGTGGTGGGGTGAACCCGAACTCTAAATTCAGGCGACTCTTTAAGATATTAACCATTGATTTTTTTATTGTGATTAAAATATAGATATATGATGTTTATGCTCCATGTTATTAAAATTTAAATCCAAAATATTTCTTATTTGTATAAATGCAATTTGTTTTTCTTATCCATTTAACTGATCATCATCATTTTACAAGATTACAAAAAAAGAACAAGTAGGATACTTCTTATCCAGTGCTAAGTACTGCTTCCAAGTAAACGAAAAATTAAAGCTGACCCAAGGGCTCCAGGAGTGGCACATATAGTTTGGGATAAGCCTTTATCTCAATATACTGCTATACTTGGGCTTTGTGGTTACACCCTTGTGCTGTTGATTTCAGATATATAAATGGCACAAGACTGGATGACAGAATTATAAGATGTGACTGGGATGCTGGATTTATTGAAGGTAGACAGTATGGCAGAGGGAAAACTGGTGGACAGGTAACTTCATAACAAATCTTCTGCAATTGAAAATTGTTATTTAATATTCATTATATTCAAATGCTTTTCAAGTGTAAATTTCACTTTATTATACTACAAAATCTTACAATTTTTTATGATTGCTGAATTTTGATAAAAAAAAAAGTTGGACAATTTTTTATTCCAATGTCCTGTCTAGTTTATTCACAATTTTTTTATCTCTTGTTTTCATTTCTATTTTTAAACTAACCTTTTCTCAATTGAGATTCTGTAAAGTACATGTATATAATGCAATGTATTTCCATTTATTTGTAGGTTCGAGACGAGTATCGCACAGACTATGATGGTGGCCGTGGTGGTTATGGGAAGATAATTGCACAAAAAATAGTACCTAATACACTAGAACGCTGATGACTGTATCCCAGTGCCTGCTGATGATTTGTGTAGGACTCTTTTGTGAAAGACTGTAATTGATAATTTAAACATTCAATGATCTAAATGTAAATATTACATGTTACTTCTTACTGTAACATATATTTCTTAAGTAAAGAAACTGAAATAAAAGATGTGTTTCAGTTTTGTACTATTTTATCAGTGAAATTTTGATGGAAGATAATTTTATAATTGTTTGAGTAATTACTTAAAACCATTCCATAGCATAATAGATAGAAAATAGATTTAGAAGAATTTGTATACTCACTGAAATATATAATCAAGTGTACAAACATGTAGGAATACTCACAATGTTTATGAATGAATGTCACTTATTATCATAGTTATATTTGGTAAACATTGCCTTTTATCAACATAATTATTTTGATGTAGTTGAATATAAAATATTTGGGAGTTAACCAAGGTGCTACAACTTTACTTTGACCCAACTTCTGTGGTTAGCGGTCCTTATTAAAACTAATTAGAACAAAGGATTTCTTAACTTGGATGGTGTTTCACAGTTTAACTATCTAACTAGAGTGGCTCACCTATCCAAAATGAGTTTTGGCCTCTATTTCGCGCCACTTGCCTGAGTCTTGTATGACTGAATTGAATTGTAAAAACCTTTAGATTTGAATGCATCTTGCGGGATAGATTACAATCTAACAGCTTTTGCAATTTAATAGTGACATATATACTAGGTCATTACATATAAAATTGGGGGTTTTGTAAGGGAGGTTAGGTCACAAGTCGAATTTTTCAATTATATTTATAAAATATATACTTAAAGTATATAATACCCTTCCTATCTATGCACTTTTGGCATCTCATAGGCAGTTCATTGATCCCTTTACTAAAAAACCATTCAGACGGAAATCAATAACATCTTTGAAGGAGCTTAGGACTGTCCCATCGGAGTTGGATTTTTCCCTCGCAAGAAATTACCCAAACTTTGAAAAAGAAAAATGCTAGATGTGTTAGACATTCCATTGACCAGCCTCGGTTGTTTAGCAGCTGTAGTGAAGGTCACCGGCAGTAGGGGTATGGAATAAAACTACAAATATGCAAGTATATATTTTGTTACTATATTAAAATACAAAAGCAAACACGTGAAGCGTAGTCATTATAACTTATTACAAACAAATCTATTTAATTCATAAGCTGATAATAAGTAACGATTTTTTAATTCCCTAAAAATAAAATACATCAGTTGTACAACATCGGTAACACGAACATATAAACATTCATATAAATAAACATTTCCTTTTGTAACTAATGTATAATTACTTCAAGTTCGTATCAACAAGTATGTTCCGTTTATATATAAAGAAATAATTCAACATTAGAAAACCACTTGCAATAAAAGTAACAATATAACAAGGTCGAAGGCCTCTTCTCTTGCAATACATATTAGAAACAATATATCAAACAAATACAACTCGGCAAATCAGTTCAATATTATTTATTAACTACACATGATTTTTTACTAAAACATTTCACTAGTTTGGACTTGTGCTTATATTCATTACCATTTTATTCTAACAACTCAGTTCAAAATGTAGTTAAAAAATACATATTAAGACATGCAATTGCACGTACACTTATACATTTAGTGAAGCGCCATTGAGGACAATTTATTAAAACTGATTGTTTCATCCGAACGACCGTGTCAGTGCATTAGTCGAGTCTCGTATAACTATGTATGTAACGACGGTCAGCGATCAAACTTACTTCTTGGACTTACACAGATCCAAGGAAAACAATAGAAGCGATTTGTGTATAAAATCCCAAAAATAAATTATTGATATTTAGTACATAACTTAAATTATTATAAGTTAGACAACTTAATAGGTATAAGCATAAGTTTTCAACCTAAAGTAACAGGCTTCATAAGAGATGATGTCCAGTCCATTTGGCTTAAAGCGTAGGTTATCAGATAGATTACAATCTTACAAAAATAAAAATATTCCAAAACAGATCCACAAAGCATGGCGACGCATAAGCAATAGTAAGTAAAAATAAAAGGAACGTCTGCGCCTACTCCCGCGGCGAGTGTTCGGGCAACAGATCGAACCATAGAGTTTTCGCCTCGCGGAAGTCGTACTGGTTCAGATGAACTATTACCTAAAACGAAGTCATTATACAATTGTTACAAACGGGATCTTCTTCGTACGTTCTTAGTCGTAAACCACCTATACTTGTACACAATTTTAATTATTCATTAGCTGAATAATACAATTTTAATTAGAGGTAGCGCAACGCTTGCAGTCCTTTTGGACTGCAGTCAAATTGTGCTGGCCTGAAGGGGGGAAATGGAAATGGTGTCGTGTCAAGTGATGCTATTGTAGTCGCCTTTCGTTCGCTTTGTGAGAGTTCAGGGTAGCCTAAATCCCTCTAAAGGCCAGCAACGGATCTGTGAGCCTTCCGGCGGTGCAGATGTCGGTGGGCGTCGGTAGTCACTTAGGTGATGAACTGCTTGCTTTTGTTTGCTTCTCGTAACGTAAAAAAGGACATTCGATAATCATTCTCTGAGAATAATAATCTAGTGAAAAATGTACGGCGCGGATTACTGCAGGAAAATTGCTCCCCTCATCTTTTATTGTTCTCACTTTATTTCTGAGAAAACTACCTGTTAATAAATTTTCAAAAGTAACCTATAGCACTCAGGGATAGTATATCACATTAATAGCAAAACAAATTTAAAAATCGGTTAAGTAAATCGAGAGACTGCCCCTACAGTTTCACAACCTTACTACACTACTCAAAATAAAACCCAATGCACGCTGTAATTAGTCGCGGCCGCTGCCCCGCGCGCGTCCGTCTCGCGCGGTCACCGACCTGGCCTATGACGGGGCTGCCGCCCAGGAAGCCCTTGTGCGTGGCGACGGTGACCTCGAGCTGCAGCGAGTGCAGCTCCACCAGCGGGATGGCCCACTCGAACTGCTCGTCGTACTCCGGCATGCAGCTGTCCTTCACCACCTGCCAACCGAGAGCTCGCCAGTCGGGACGGCCAACCAAACACCCATTGGCCGACAGTAGTCCGTGTCAGTCCAAATTTTATTATCTTTTTTATCTGCCTAGATTATCTGCCTTTTTTTCACGATACATCGATACATGATTCTCGTAAAAAAAGATATTTATTCCGTTAAGAGTGTATTTTATACATCATTTTAATGAGCAGTAAAGAAACATGTTTTTTCGTTATACTACTTAAAATAAAACAAAAATAAGTAAGATAAAAAAACACTCTGTTAAGCAACAAAAACTAATTAAAATGACTGTCATAAAAAGTTTATTAACAGACATCCTATCGTGTATTAATACACGCTACAGTGACAAGGAACAAAATGGCAGGCGATTTATCTGCGTGTCTAGAAGCCACCAGATTTGTGCACTACCAGAGGACTCGCTGCCGATCTTTAGAGAGACGAGTACTACGCTGCTTATTGCCAAATAAAGTAACACAAGAAGGGGTCACTGACCGCGGTCTTGCGCTTGGAGTCCCGCGCGCGGCCGGGCAGCAGGTACAGCTTCACGTAGGGGTCCGGCACGTTGCTGGGATCCTTCAGCGGGATGTTCCTGGCGGGCAAACGGGATGCGAACCGCGGGCTATTCTCTACACGCTACACATTCCAATCGGCTGCGTCGTCGGTACGGGATAAAATTTCATTCTAATCGATCAAGCCGCATCGGAGGTGTAGGGTGACAAAGATTCGTATTCGTAGATAAAACTAGCGACCCAGTCCGGCTTGGCATGGGTGCTATAAAACAAGTCCAAAAACATAACATTAAAAATATATTGAATAATATAAGTTTTTCGTCTTGCAATTTTAAATTTGGAACGATAACTGTTGTTCTAATATTGATCGATAAATTGCTCGAGTCTGAAGTAATTACAGTGATCATAATCGCGAAAGCTTAAACGTGTTTTTGACAGCTCGCTAATTCAAAGGACTGCGAGGACGTCACTCACATGATCTTGTGCACGACGACGTACAGCATCTGGTGCTGCATGCTGTAGCGCAGCGACAGCAGCACGCGGCCCAGCCCCGCCTCGCCGGCCGACCTGCGGAGCCAGGAGTGGTGAGGCGAGCTGACCGCACAGCTGGGGGGCCCTAGTGTGCTGGTACTCACGTGGTCAGCGAGGAGGTTCGGTGAACTAGTTTCGGTGATCCGCGTTTGGGTTCTGCTTGACTCTCCTGCGCGGTCGCTGTTAGAATAACGGAACCGTCATCTTTTAGCGTTTTAATCAGCGAACCGTCTTTATGGAATTAGAGTAAATTTACTTTTACACCGCCAAAGAAATCGTGACAATTGGGGGCAATCGATCAGATTAGTAAAAAAAATCGACCTTTGGAAAAATTCGAGTCAGATTATAAGGTAAGTTATGAAGATTACAATAATGTGACTGATCTGATCTGAGTGTAACAAGAAAATGGGAGTCACAAAGTTGAAAAAAAACATCACCTTGAAATACTCTAGAGATTTTTTTTATGGAAATCCTTTAAGGATTACAGAAAACATATAATTTAAAAATTAACTGGTAGCAATGTAACTAAAACCATCAATAAAGCGTAAAACTGCCTAGAACTACTCATCGTACCTCTCATTCCTTACACACTACGGTTAAAATTTAAAATAATTCTAAGCATGAATTTAAATCATTATGTATAGTATTTTTATTCAGAAGGAATGTTACAAATAAATTATCAGATGTCTCCAACCAAATGTGCTAAGATTTTGTACAATTCTGTACATTTATTGGATGACAATGCAATATTATTATGATAGCATGGAGCTGATTTCACGATGGAGCTGGAAGTTAGCTATTGAAACTGCCTTATAAAACCATATAATTCCATCCAGTTTGGGCCCTTATGATTCGATCTGACGAGAATTTTGTCTTAAGGTGGTATCAAGATTATGTATATATGTGTTTTTTTATTACACTTACTAATTAAAAACAGATAACGAAGCTTTTTTAAATCAGATTAACGAATTTTGTCCATATAATTGTCAGATTATATGGAGGAAATCATTAAGATGAACCTTCAGTACAAAAATATGACGCCGTCTACCTGATAACGATCAAATTAATATGTCTCGGTTATCAGGTAGACCTAGGGCGTATACTCTTTGAATGTCTGACGCGCTCGAGTATTTCGATGTGACTGCTTTTTATGTTCATTATCCTAATATAATCTCTGATCTGTATTGATACAATAATATTGCCCTGAAGCAGTAATAATCATAAATTGATTTCCATTTCCATAGTATTATTACATAAGCTTTAGATAGATTGTCTTTCTATGCGTATATACATATCTACTTCCCTTACATTATCATTTATTTATACTTCCATACATATTAACATATTTCCCTAAAATAGAAGACTAGAAACCTAAATGCGCTTTTACTGTAAAAGACATTTTAATGTATATTCATACAATAATGAATATGATGAAATATGACTAAAAGTTTATAAAATCGGCAATAAAACCAGCCAGCATATTTGCTACTCCTTATGTATACTTTTTAGGTAACATCACTTTTTGAATAGATTTTCAAAATAAAATAATATCCAACAAAATGTTCTAGTATGTAATCACATCTACAGAAAGGTGAGTATAATGTAATAAGTCAAGAGTAATTCGTCGGCGGCACACTCGTATACACCGAATAAACTGAGTCTTCTAAGGATCACGTTTCCTCAGTAAAACGTCGGGGAGTGTCGGAAAAGACATATGTCTAAAATCGAATATTTTTTGTAAATAGACACCGATATAGGTCTCACAAAGCTAGTATATTTCCAACTCTACAAAGACATAAGAAAACGTACGTTGTATCGTTTTCTTATGTCTTTTTTTTATGTTTTTGAGAAATAAATTATCTTATCTCTCTCTCTCTCTCTTATCGTTGTACGTCTCTTCATTTTCATATCATAGAATGTAAGTAGTTAACTGCGTGTATACCAGTCACAACACGAGATTTACAATCTTTATCCTGATTAAATTTATTTATAAGGAGTTACACTACTCTGCTATGAATAATTGTAGGAAAACGTTTTTGCAATATACAATAAATAAAAGAAGACATATTTAACACAAAAGAGGAAAATGTAAATTTGTTAAGGTCATGATGTTTTCTCATTACAAAGGAAAAGTTTATCGAAATAAAAATGAGTTCATTTTCAGCAGTTCTCAGAAATTGTATCAAAGTTATAAAACAGCATAGTTTAATCCGAGACACAGCGTCCGAAATGAGTGGAATTTATGATTTTCAAGCGAGCCAGCTTAACTCTTTGTAACCGTTTGGGGCGCGCCTTTGTAAAACGTTATATTTATTGAACCTCTCCTAAATTAAAATATATTTTTCCGCCTCTAACGAATTCTGTTTTGGGGCTAAAACCTTGACACTTGTCTCAATTATTCCATGACAGACCGTTTTTGTGAAATTTTTGTACACAGTATAAACGCTTATGTAATAAAATATAAATAAGAAGTTACGAGTTAAAATAATAAGAAAAATCAAATTTATTTAATATACTAAATAAACAGAAAACTAAACGCGATACTTTAGAATCCTTACAATATATTCGGCCCTAAGCTGTCTTGGAAATGTGTCATAATTCTAAGTTAGAAACTATTCGACTCAGCTCTATACCTTCATAGTTTGTGTCACAAAGTCAAAACAATTTCAACTTACTTGAATTAGCTATTCAAACATTAGTGAAGCGCTGCTCTGGCTATCTTTTTATCTTTTCTGTGCACCTGTAGGGAGAAAATAATTTCATGCCATTCTTCTTTATCCTACGAGCGTGACAAAAATACTATTAAATCGCCTAATTCCATACCAAAAACGCAAAAAACATATCTTATATTATTCGTACAAAAAAACATAAAACATATATTATTCGTATAAATAAGTAGTGGTCCAGACAAAACATTAAAATTATACGTCAACCCAAGGATTAGGAACCTTATTAAATACATCTTTCTTAAAAAGATGTACTTAATAATCTAATTTGTGTGTTGTTTAATGTAATATGTCACTTGATTTAGATTGCCACAAGGATGTTATAAAAAATACATTACTACGATTTAATACAGTTTTATTATTATTGTAGGTTCGTCGTCCCTATTCTAAATGTTATAAGAATATTTATGATAAACAAAAAAACAACATTTACGTACGTGTTCTGGTTGTGGGACTCCGAATGCGAAGCGGTGGGGGGCAGGAAGCGCGCGAGATTTCTCTGTAGAAGCAGTTGCCTAAAAGTCTGTCTGAACTGTCTGAACATCGAACAATACAGAATAAAGTTTATGGCGCCATTCAATAGCGCCAAGAAGTCCATCAGCTCCCCAAACAAATTGTAGCACTTATCGAAGAAACATTTTCCCAGCAAACCACTCATTAGTCCGAGTATACCTTGCGGCAATTCCGTCACCAGGAATAGGAGCAGCACGGCCAATAACATTTTCGTCGTTCTGTCAGTACGTCTATCGGCCTTGTGCTGTCTTTTTACCATTTTCTCGGCAGCAGGGCAAGCGTTATAGGTTCTCAGATTCTTTTGATGCTGGTTCGCGCTGTACAACGCCCTTATCAACCAGAGAATGATGACCGTTAAAATAGAACACGGAAGTAATTTGATGACAACAGCGTGCACCCAAAAGTTCACTTGGTACAGTGTGCCTTGGTTATCTGAGTCCACGTGATATGCGATATTTTGGTCACCTGACTCGTCGTTAAGGTTCTTTGTGTGAATGTCAAACACCTGTAAATTTTAAAAGGAATTAGAGCGCATTCGATGATAATTTGCATTGTATGGAAAGTGCAATGCGCAATGCTGTTATGCTAATAGTAATTATCAAATTTAGACAAGACATTATACACAATAACATTTTAAATTAACAATTGAATTTTTTTTTATTTGTTACAGTTGAGGTATCAAGCTTGACTAAACGTGAACTTAACTAAAGTTGCAAATTCGATAATTTACCGTTTAATATATATCTACTGACAAGAACTTTCTGTGTTTCTGATTCATGAGACCCTTTGTAAGCCTTATCTTAGGCAATAAAAAGGAACGGAAAAGTTAACTGAATACTTGCTTTCATTGAGTTTATAAGGAGAGAAAATTATTGTTCTTGAAAGTTCTTGAAAGGTATCATCTGTCTTAACAGAGATTCCTATTACTATTACGTCATTATGTTAAATCTTCGATAATAATGTTAATACTTATTTTACAGGACATATAGATAAATAAGTCATAAGAAAGATAGCATCCGTGTTACAAATGAGTAGGTGGATAGGTTTCTCGAACATCTGTATTAATCATTGTAAAAGGCACCGCGCCCTATTAGTAATAACGATTCGCATTAATAATGGTACTCAATCATAATCATTTTCCAAAGGTCAATATAAAGCACAAGGCATGCCTTCTGTAGTGACGCCGCACACTGTGTTACAGAGCCCATTTTTCGGACATCTGCTTTTTATTCGAAAATCGAATAGTGTTAATCATTTCAAATGCGAGAGTAGAAGGCCGGTGTGACAAATATGCTTAGTTATTGAGATAAAAAATGTTGAAGTTGCTAAAATTTTGGCATGAGTAAAACTAAAAAAAAATCTACACCAAAAAGTAATGGAAATAGATATATTTTAATTATGTAATATTAAAGAATATTTTAAGGGTCAAT
>JANCMC010043217.1:21145437-21242134 GCA_024363005.1 Charaxes varanes
AAAAAATCTACACCAAAAAGTAATGGAAATAGATATATTTTAATTATGTAATATTAAAGAATATTTTAAGGGTCAATGTTTACCGGAGTTTAGTAGAAGCCAAATCGAGACTAAATGTTTGGGCGAAGAGAGCCATACTCTGATTTTGTAAACAAGCATTTTCATTTATTTAAGTCGTTTTACTGTAGAATGAATTATTAGGCAACAGTCTATAAGATATAATTTTATTTCTCAAAATCATCAGCTTTCAAAGTAACTTAAGGAAGAAAATATTACATTAGTAAGTAATTTTGACCCAATACTTACCAATTACCTATAAGACAAGAAAAAAATAATAATACAGTCTCCACTTACCATGAAGGTGGGTATGCATAATATAGGCGGCAGTATAAAACTCGTCAAAATGGCTATGCTACATCTCCTCTCAGTGCACAAAACGTGATTTCTGTCGGAGTACCTTAAAGAAACATGCACTATAAATATACAAATAAATATGTACGAATTTCACCACAACTCTATACTTTAATCTCCTTTTTTGCAGGTTGTCCACCTTTGGATGTAGGCCTTTCCTTAAAATTTCTCAAGAGAAAACGCCAAAAACTTGCATTCAATAAACATCTACTTCTATTTCCTACATTAAATACTCCAATATAAACAACCCATCCATCCAAGATAAATACGTAGAAGAGGCGCGAGACTTACTTTATTGCGATGTATCTCCATATTGCCAAAGAAAGGGTGAGGCAAATCGAAGCTGTATGCAGTATTTGAGCGAAATGCATGTGAAAAAGTAAATACAAGGCCCAAGAATACCGGAAATCCAACGTCTCCGGCAGGATCTGGAACAAATGTAATAACATTACTTACATTCTTACCATAATTACTAATAACACAAGTGAAGTCAAGTCAATCTTATATATTATACACAGTAATAACAAACTCTCAATATAAAAATGATCCTGTATTTAATATTGTTTATAAATTTTACTAAATCATTAGTAACAGTAAAAAGGTTACTTATTTTTCATCCCATTTCAGTTTTTATTTAAGCGATATTTGTAAAACGTTAATGGAGCCCTTATCTTTGAAAGGAGAAGAATATCTTTATCTTGTAATCCCTCTGGAAATCACAAAGGTATTTTATTTCTTAAATTTTCAAGGATTGGCATGAAATAATATCTGCTTGAATGATTAAAAGGAGACTGTATAAGGTAAAAAACATTAATAATCTTATATGTATGTACCTGAATTTAAAAATTATTGATAAAACAACTTATTTTAATTATAAATGTAAATGAGCTCATCAACCAAATTATATAAGTATCTTTCTCAAAAACCTTAGTGGGGTTAAAGTAGATATCATCGAGTAACGTTTTTCCATAATAATTAGCAAATTTGAATTTAGAAGGATTTGAATGGACTGAGGATATGACTTTAAAACTCTAAAACTAATACAGAAAATTAGTCTACAAAGTGAACACGTAATGGATCTTTATTTATGTTGCCAAGTATACCATTAGTAATTTGGTGACTAGAGCGCCGCAAGCAATGGCTTAACCTTGACACGTTGATAAATCGAATGTGGCGCGCTCAGTAATTCCTCAATCTACCCGTAAACACTTAAGAACATATTCCGGTACAACAATCGTGCACTGAATGTTATACGATGCTTAATGAACTGGTAATATTGGGGGTAGGCTGTTATAAAATACAACTGATCATTTTGTTTTTATTATTTATGATTATATCATTCATCACTTTCTATCCGAGAATATGTTAAGCAGGCGACTCATGAATGTTTACTTTAGACAATAGCCTAGTCTTTTTAAATGGGAAAATTAAAAAAATGTTATCCTTTTCCTTCCTTTATCAATCGCATCGCATTTTTTTAATTGCTTAAACAGATACATGAGCTATTAACAAAGACAAATAATTTAGTAATTTATTGCTATATGACTGAAATTATTATATTATGTAATTATAGTGGTAATGAACTATTTTGTATTGCAATTAAATATAAAAGTACCAATAGCTTTATCATTTCCACAAACGTTTCCAACAGATAATTATGTTCGACTTTTGATTCCTGGCTTAGAACACTAGTCACTAATACTTATTTTTCTTAAATACTAGTACGTACTGACATAAATACTTGTTCTTACAAATGGACAAATACCACATATTCCAGTTCTACGGATACGTTGACGTCCATCAATAAGTAAGATAAACGATTGGCGCCGCTTCGATATGACATCGCATTAGCATTTCGCTATTTTCCACCCAAAACACACCTATTGTCGTTTCCGTAGGTAAATTTTCCCTACACCCGACCCTCATATACTTATACAACAGGTTCGACCTTCACGAATATGTAAATTAAATAGTACCTTAACGTTAGATCCTGAAACGTTATTTCTATTGATATATGGATATTTTAAACCTCATTTTACTTTAGATTAAAATCGACACTATCTTTTATAGGATTTTTGAATCCACTTACGTCGTTCATAACATATTATTTTAAAAAAAATGAGTTCAATTTAGACCACACGACTGAAGTAAAACTTCTTGAATATACTATGTATAATTTTGAACTTTAAAATAAATTTACAATTTTATTCACTTTAAACGTAGAATATTTAATGTATTGAACAAAATATTAATTTATAAAATTGTTGAAGAACGAAATGAACTAAATAGTTAAGAAATCACCGTTAGCGTTACGCATTCACCAGGTTGACCCCGAAGTCAAACGTGCGTAAAGAAGTCTTTCTTCAATAAGTGTATTCCCAACACCATCCTGCGTGCCAAAACTGGAGTAATAGATGTAGGGAAGAAATCAGCAAAACTGAAGCGGACATGTGCCGGGCATGGTTTATAAGATTAATTTCAGGTAGATTTTTAAGTTGAATAATTTTTTCTTATCCTTATATGATTTATTTACCTTTTACTAAACCTACACCTGGGTCACAAGTCCCGGGCACTGCTATGGTTCCTTCCTCTACAACGCGATGGACCCGGCACCCGAATGGTGAATTCATGGAATGCTAAGAAATTCGCCTAATAAGCTAACTTATAGATTCTCTCCTTCCGCTATTTTTGCACGCGAACGAATACTCCTCTTCAAGACTTAAAAATAGACTGAAAAATACTGCGCAATTATGACCCTACACGATGCAATGGAAGAATATGATGCATTGAAAGTAAAAGTCACTCAAAGTTTCGTTCACTCATTGCGCAATCTTCAATATTTAAGGAACGTCTTAGACGTAAAGGCTAATAGAATTAGACTAATAGAATTAATTTCGTTCCACTGTCCAATTAACTGAATTCTTTCAGAACTCTTACTAAATTGTTAACATAAAATGTTACAGGAATTTACGTTTTTACGTTTTATACGTTACACGATTGACAAAAATTCATCTTACCAATCCTGGAAATTGGTATCCTTGTTGCCTTGTTATGCAATAAAAAAAAATCATTTTTAACTGAAATCAACAAAGGATGACGTTCTCAATTCGACTGCATCTTTTTATGTTTGTTACCTCAAAACTTTCGACTAGGTGAACCGATTCGGAAGAATTTTTTTTTTTCTAAAAATGAATATTAGGAATACTTTTTAGGTATGTCTAATATTCCCTTTTCCCCTCATACTAAGCTTATATTAGAAGCTTGTATTAGGACTGTGTGCGACACTACCCCAACGGCGGTGGGGTTTGAATCGAGTACCTTGCAGATTTCAGTCCATACCTTATACCGTTGAGCCTTAAGGCTCAAACTTTGAGAAGAGCTCAAGTTTTTTTGTTTATTTGCAAACTGATGCTTCTGAAAATTGAATTAAAGTGTTTTGTGTTAATTTTTTTTTAATGTTAATAAATGCGTTTTGTGCTGAATAGAATAGAACGTTCTATTCTATTCTACATATTGTGCAAGCCACTCAAGGACGCTGAGAACCTAGCAAGACTACCCAAGTATGCAGTCAATACGATTCTAAACTGCGATCAACTTTAGTGTGGAAACTTTGTTAATATCATTGTATGACTATCTAATTTATTCATATAAATATTGTTTATCCTTATCCTTCCTTATCCTTATAATATTATACATATTATAAAACAAAGTCCAAGGCCGCTTCTGTCTGTCTGTACGCGATAAACTCAAAAACTATTCAACGGATTGTCATGTGATTTTCACCAAACGATAGAGTGATTCTGGGGGAAGGTATAAACGTATAATGCATATACATTATAGTAGATATAAGCCGAGAATTTGAATGATTTGTTACTTGATGTCGTAGAAAATGTATTTTTGTGCGGCTTACATTGCCTGCGCTGGCCAAACCATACGAGATAGGTGTTAAATACGCTAGATACGTTGTAAATTTCATGCAGATCAAAATAACCCTTAACAGCATATCATTAAAGTGAATATCTTATAAGATATGAGAGATTTAAAATACAGAGTATGGCCGGACGGCTGGGCGGCCGGCGGGCGTAGGTGCGTTGAGCGACCAATAGATGGCGCTGTTTTTATATTTAATGGTAAAAGTAAGCCAAAGTTCGGGCAGAACAACGTGTGTCTCTAGTATTTACTATAAAAGACTACTATTCATAGAAACTATTAATAATTTTTGAATAAAATAATATAATATCTTATCAGAAAGGACTTTCTTCGCTTATAGTCCCGCCAAAAAAGGCGTGCAAAGGCTCTGCTTGCCTTTGATCCGGAATCTAGTCGATTTTAAGACACGTTCACTAGAATTTAGCACCTCTTCTAAAAGGTATTGTTCTTTCAAGTACACAGTACTGTTATCATTAATCACTAGATAACTGATCACAAAGTACGCCTTTTCTGCTTAAACCAAAACAGTGCAGTATTGTTGTATGAAATTTTATTACTGCCTTGTTTTTTATCAATGCACCGTTTTTTTTTTTATTTTGAAATAAATTTACCACAGAGGTTTAATGTCTCCCATTAAGTTTCATATAAAATGTATGCATGCATTGGATCAAAAAGTAACATGAAAAACTAATTTCTGTAAGAACTATTTTTAAAAGAGTGGCTAACGAGTTTCTTGCTGATTCTTCTCGTGGCTCGATGTTCATTAGTGTATCCACCAAGAAGTCCGCCGGACGACTTTTAATTTCGTTTTTGCTTAATTTCAGCGGCTCAAGAGCTTGTTTTGTTGAAACACCGACCTTCTTTCTCTTATTACATTTCTAGTTCTTTATATTCTCTATATTCTATATTTTTTATTATGGTTATATTTATTATGTAACACAAAATTAAAAAAAAATGTAGTTACAATATGCGTGAAGGAGGCGACTAGGTGGCCTCCGAAAATCAGTGTTGGAAGTGATATTTGACCCTCTTCCAACAAATAAGCTGAGAGGTTTACCTTTTTGGGCATCTCATTGTGTATAGATATACATATAATTTATAAGGGTTTTTTTTTGTTTTTTATGTGTAAATTGTGTATTATAGGTATATTTATGTACAGTATTTTATACCAAATAAAACTATTTCTTCTTCTTCTTCAATATATAACATACACTACACATACATAAATATAACATACTTGGATACATATAGAAATATAATGCTGTTTTTATTTAGATACAAGGGAATTTGCAGATAGATTTCTATCTGTCAGTTGATCTGGTAGAGAATCCATAGGCGCGCAGCAACTACAGTAAATGATTTTTTATAATAAAGAGAAAAACGTTCGCAATTATTTTTCAATGTGACCTTGAAAATAAAATATGCGAGTATTTTCAATATCTTTAATTAGCGCGTCCAAAATTCAGCTCAACCGGAGGTATGAGCTAAACGGTAGTTTATCCGTAAGCAAGTTTCAAAGACATTACTTACTTTGTTCCTTTTGAGCATATATAAACATTTACTGTCTCTCACTGTTTCTGAACTCACACTGTCACAAGCAGCTCATATTGACTTTCTTTATATTTTCAAGAATTCTCTCTTTTTTGTCGTATAAAGTTTGAATAAGAAATATGAAACAACTTCTAACATAAAACAAAAGTTGCTCGAAAACTCGACAAAGAAAGCGCACGCTAATGCTTGCTAACATATGATAGAAATCCAATATTTCGAAAAAGGCAGAACAATTTATAAAAACCAAACACTAGTATATATGAACTTTAAATCTACAATAGTGAAAATAAACGACCGAAACACCGTCAAGACTACATCACTCTCCGTTTCAAAATTTCGAATGAAGAGTGAACGAAAATAATGAATACAACATACTGATTTAATGGGCACGGGCATTTAGCCTGTGGTAGAAACTGAGAAACTGGAGAAAAAATCTGCAATCGTTTACAAAACACCCTTTTACAATTTACGAAACATACGAAAATGTACGAAGTTGGAAACAGGCGACGATGTGACGAACATTTCGAGCTTTCAGGCGGCCATTTTGAGTTTCTATTCTCACGCAAATGGCGGTCGATTAAGTGTAGTTTTAAGAGACGCCGAATCCATCTGGATTAGAAAACAGTGGTTTAAACACAAATTTTCAAAATTCACTTGAAGGGCACATTCCGAAATGTGTCAACATAAAAAATATGTACTTATAAAATAAAATTGTAGTAATTTAACATAATTCACAAATCTTAACATAATTTTGAAATACTTTCACACTAGTCTCTTTTGTATATGCGTTATCAATCACCACTTTTTTTGGTTCAATTTGGTTTGATTAGTATACGAAAGATACAAATTAAATTTGTCTGAAAATCTTAAGTAGGTAATTAATTAAGAATGTCAAATTTTTTTTTTTTGAGTAATATTTTTTGCAAATAATTTTGAGCCAATAACTAATTTTCTAGAACATTACAAAGTTTAGTCTTGACGTAAGACACTTTTCTAATGTCGCTGAAAGAATCACATTTTGTTTCATCATTAAATTTAAAAAAGAAATTAAAACACTTATTTGATGTTAATCTGAGTATTAATACGTTTAGTTCAGGAAATTACGGGATTTTTATATATAAAAAAAATAGAAGGTGAAAATGTCTAATCTTTTTATGTTTCACGGCCCATACAAAAGTGACCTCTCGCGGTGACTAGTAAAAGTTTGTTCATTAGTGTATCCACCAAGACGTCCGCCGGACGACTTTTAATTTCGTTTCTGCTTCAACTTTCAACGGCCCAAGAACTTGTTCAGTTGAAAACACGGCCTTTCCATCCCTTATTAGATTCTAGCTCTTTACGGCGATTATATTCCCCGGTGTAGAATGAGTCTAGTGTAGAGAATGAGTCCGGTGTAGAGAACCAGTGTAGAATGCCAGTCACCCATCTAACTATCGACCGCATTGAGGGCTTAACCTAGCGATCTACTTAAATAGCGACTACTGAATTAACTACAACCTCCTCATATCAGGTCTTTGTGCCAACTCGATCGGTAGACAAAGCCAAGGAGACTATCTCCTGTAAGTTTCTACCAGGCTGTGAAAGAGGCAGAGAATGCCAGATTACTTCTTGTTGGTTTCTATGTGACCACGATCCTCAATAATGGGGGTCCGATATAGAGAGACTGGTAATTTATGAAGTAGTAATTTTTTGGTTCCTATAACATCATCGACGACTCAGCAATTTCTGATCAGCTAGATACTTTGGATTTGCGAAGGGATGTCGGATCACACTGCATCTTTTATCGGATGCATCATGGATGTAGTACCGAGGATTTGTAAGACATACCAGCTGCTGAATTTCCTCATCGCAAATCGCGTCTGTACTCTAATTTGGCCTTCTTCACCACCTTGTCTGACACAACCGTGCGATTTGTTACCTTGCATAATATTTTGTTTGTCACTTCCGTTGTTTCCAACCCGATGGGACTTCGAGACCATCATGAAAAGGGCGGACTCATTTTTCAAAGACCAGCAATCTACGAGCCTACTGAATGTGCACTTGTTGGTAGCCACTCAGATGAACCGCTTTCCCGTACGCCCCTTTATCTATATATATAGAAATCAAACGTTATTCGTTAGTCTCGGTAAAACTCGAAAACCGCTGGACCATTTTAAATTTTGTTTGTTTCGTTTTCTTTATTTCCAAGAAGGTTTAAAGGAAAAGAAGGAAATGAATAATCGAAAAATTATTTAATGACGTTCGTACTTGAGTTTCATTTTAACTGACGTGCCATATAAAATTATTATTTCATAAAACATCTTCCAGAGTCTCATTATGGAAAAGCCATAAAGGAGATTGGTAGACTGGATAAAAGCAGACTGGAGTCCGCTAGTGTATTAAAAAAAATTGCCGCCAGCTGAGCGCTATTTTGAATTTCGAATCTCTAACAAGCATACAAAATTGATGAGAGATAAAAGTGCAAGGGGAGGGTAAAATTTCTCGATATCTTTCCTCGTTTAATTCAAATACTTGTACTGAAGATACAAATAGCCACTATTCGGTTCAGTCAAGCCACCTGAACCGTGACGTGACTCAGAGGGTCACCGGGCGCGTGGGACTCTTTTTATTGTCTTTTGTTTAGCCATCGCATCGTCTTCCACTTTTTGTTACGTTTGCGGCCGCTTCACAAAAAACGCGCTTACTTCATTGCAGGTTTAAATAAACTATTTCAATTCAAGTTGAAGTACTATTTACTAATTTAACAGGTCCAAAAAAGTATTCTATTTTAAAGTATTGTTTGATATCTTAGTTTTGGTACTGTATACTCACCGGCAGAATTAGTGGAACATAAAAAGGGGAGAAAATAAAATAGTTAGTTTTATTTAACAATTATTTAAAGGAATTGTAAATATCGAAACGAACGAACTGACACAGAATCTAAAAGATTTAACTGTTTCTCTTTCATTACGTCAACTAAGATTATTACATTTTGTTTAATTTAGCTTTTTCTCATTGAATTTTAAATATGTTGGCAAATTCAAGTCGAAACATATCAATTAAATAAATAAATATATAGTATTTCATATGATGTGTGACTTGACATGACACGGACATCTGTTCCTAAGGTAACCAACTTAATGCTTGCGTTATATAAAATAAACCCCAGTACATAGTTAACAGTACACAGATATTTTTTTGTAGAAATATATAAATGCATACATATAAATAATACACCCAGGTTCGAGGCGAATTGATTCCACAACCCCCGGAGCAGAAGGTTTTTTGCCATCTGCGCAAAAGGGCCAACCGTTTCAATTCAGTTGTTGTTTTATGTTTAATTGTTACTAGCGATCACCGGCTGATCAAAATTCGCCCACAAACCTTACGTAGAATGACATATATTGTGCTATTCACAGATAATAATAATAATAATAATAATAAATAATAAATATATAGGACTATATGACACACCGACGTCTGTTCCTAAGGTAGACAACTTAATGCCTGTGTTATAGGTAACGTTATAACTTACGAAGCGTGATACTCTCAATGCGATATTACGTTTAATTGCCAAAGTAAGTCCGTAAGGCTGCGGGTTCTTTACCAACATTTGTCAGTAATGACCAAAAAAGCAAGCTATTCATTTAAATAATTGAAGAAAGCTGAAAAACTATGGAACCGTTGTCAAATGACCACATATTGAGCTTAAAGTGAATACATTTTTAATTTATGACAGTATGTATGAATATAATCATTCGTTTAAGAATTAGTATAAATTTATTTATGTATAAAAAAGATATTAAGAAGTGACATAAGTGTCAATAATAAGCTAAAGAGACTTGAATTACAATTCAATATCAAGTAACGGTATAAATTTAATATTTCTTTTATCACCATACAAAAGCATTGGGTAACTATAACAGATTATATCTGCTTACAATCCATTTTGATAGTTGTGAATATCATCAAATAATTCAACATTAATCATGGATGAAATACATACATCA
The DNA here is from genome assembly GCA_024363005.1 of Charaxes varanes. Lineage (NCBI taxonomy): Eukaryota > Metazoa > Arthropoda > Insecta > Lepidoptera > Nymphalidae > Charaxes > Charaxes varanes. Next base: position 21,155,319 of record JANCMC010043217.1, read on the forward strand.
ATAATGGCCAAGAGCTCCCAATATACTCTTATTTATCAAATAAGTCTATAAAACTGGGGATCATTATCCATTGGGAGCAGCGACCTGGTAATAAATACACATTATATCTGCTTATGATTTAAATTGAGATTTATGAATACTTTTAAATAATTTAACATTAAACAATGATGAAATATACACATCAATAATGGCCAAAAGCTCCCAATATTACATTTTATTATCAAATAAATCTATAAGACCTACGATCACTGCCCATTGGAGGCAATGAGCTGGCAATAACTATAGATCATGTGTGCTTATAATTCATAATTATGAATATTCTCAAATATTTCAACATTAAGGAAGATATTCACAATATTAATTATAAAAATTATACTTCATTTAGTATCACGCAATTTGGCCACAATAAAACATTGAGCACGAGTAAAATATATACGTCAATAATGGCCAAAAGCTCCCAATATTACGTTTAATTATCAAATAAGTCTATAAGACCGGGGATCATTGTCCATTGGAAGCAATGGGCTGGTAATAACTACACATTACAATCGGCTTACCGCATCAGGTCCGGCTGTTGCGAAAGAAATCGATACACCCACATTCGATATATCTAGACTAGGGCTTGAACTTATGAAAAACTACCTGTTTTCAGCGACTTTCTCTCAGTTTTCTCTATAATAAATTCATCTTGCCCTTCACTGGCATCATCATTCTCAGCCCTTGATAGCCCTCTGCTGGGCACAGGCTTTCTTTGTTTCTACCACTCTCCCCTATCCCTTGTTAATCTCATCCAGCCACTTCCTGCCACTCTCTGACGTGATCCGCCTATCGAGCCACGGGACAACCAGGGTTTCTCCAGCCCAATCTAAGCCACCACTCAGTTAGGTTCGTAGACCAGCTGCCATCACCACATCTGCCACGACTTTCTTAATCTGGCCCTATCGATCTTTTATTAGCGGATGTCTAGTAATTATAAACTAGCTCCCTGTTAAAAATTCATATTTGTACATCCCGCGGTTTTCGAGATTACACTTTCATATATACAGATATATAAATTAAAGAGAAGAAACATTCATTTGATACATTACTGATGATTTTCATCTATCTTATGGAACTATCTTGTGGAATATGGAACAAAATGACGTATATAATACTAGCTTCAAATAGCGACTTCCTTGGAGGGTTTTTTTTCGTTTTTCATTTTTGACAAAGTAGCGGCCTGTGTCCTACAATATCCGCGCTTTTAAAAACCGTGTGTGCAGTCTTCTTCGAGGCAGGCAATGCATCAGCAGTTCTTTTTCTTAGCGTTTCAGGACGTGACAGTGGCCGAATTTTATGTGAGGCAATAATTTTACAGGGCCCGTCAGTCAAAAGATCTAGTGCGAACGTCATCTATTTGAAGTATTCTTAAGTATCGAAGAAATCTGCATTATTTTTTTATTAATTAATCTTTGGACAATCCTTTCATTTCTATTAAAACTTCTACCGAACCGAACCGAAATTAAATTCGTCAAAAAACAAACCGAATTTAAATTCGTCCAGCGGCTTTCGAGATTTAGCGAGGAGACGATTGATTTTTATATACATATATGTCGCCACAGCGATTATTCCTTAAGGAATTGGAAGCTGATTCGTCGTAAATTCATTAAGTTATCGCCTATGCGACAAAAAACAGCTTAATCGATTTTGATAACAACAACCGGCAGGTGTAGGAAAGGTTTTCACATCCAGGGTTCCACTTGTTTTATAAAAAAAAAATAGATACAAGGGTTCAATACCTAGAACCTTACTCAAATTAAATTCAAATAACGTTATTCGATAATTTTAATAACCCTGTGATACATTACAGATACAAAGAGCGTGTCACCAATTATGTCATAAATCTCTCTAATTACGAATTAAAATGTTGAATTAATTCTATCCACGTAGAGTAGTAGAGGACATTTTTCGCTTACAAAATTTATAGCAAACTAGCTGTAACCCGCGACTTGGCTTGGGTGATTTAGTGTTTTTTTTTTTTAATTTTGAGGGTTTTTCTTTTTATGTGCGAAAACCTAATCATTTAGCTTAAAGCTAAGTAGCCTATGTTATTTCTTTTGAAATCAGCTAAGTACCAATGACAGTCCCGTTAAAATCGGTCCAGCCGTTTCGGAGATTTCCCGGAACAAACAGGCATGCTGACAAAAATGTTTTAAACTGCGTTTTTGCTATAGGTACCTATCGTATACTACTAGCCATAAGCAGTTAGTAAATAAAAATATTTTCGATGTTACAAACAGCTTTGCTTGCAACTCATTTAGTCGCAAACTTGTTTTCAACTTGCTTAGTTGCAAACTTGTTTGCAACCTGTTCAGTTGCAAACTTGTTTAGTTGCAAAGAAATTGCAAAGGTGATTCACCTGAGCGACTAAAGATACATATGAAAAGTTAAGACTCGCTGAAGCGTTAAAATATAAATAAAAAGTGGTTTCTTCGAGGTTCTCTATGTCCTATTTCCATTCCATATTTAATGCTTCAGTATTTGTCGATTTTAGATAAAAATATGCCATCTGTCTCAAGCGTTAGCCTCCATTTGCACGCAACGTTTAAAAAGCGTTGCGTTAAATCTCGGCGCTGACGCTTTTTTATGGTCTTCGATACGAAAATATATCGTATACTAATATATATAGTGTTCAAAATAGAACATTGCTCTATACAAAAATCCGTCGCATTATAAAAGCATTCCCGTGTGAACATAAACTTGGGAATAGATATCTTCTATTTGAACGCTTTTTTAACGCACGTTAAAAAACTCTCGTGTGAATGAGGGCTTACTCCGTCAAACGATATTGGAAATAAATCTCGATATAAGAGAAGTCCATAAATATTTCCTAAGACGCATCTGGTCAGATGTTTCCTGAAATATCGGTTTATGACCGATCCAAAAACTTTTTCTTCGGTTTCTTCCAGTGTATTAAGTCCCTATTCCACTCTACGATTGTCGTCCTACGGTTTTTATGATTCGGGTTGGATAGGAAATTTTACATGTTGGTTGTGTTCTTGTATAAAGACACGTTATTGTGCAATTTGTTCGTTCATAAGACGTGAATTATAGCCACAGCAGAGTGAATTGTTTTTTAACGTTACAAGGGGCAAACGAGCATGCTGTTTGTCACTTAAACGACCGACACTCATGGACATTTGCTTGACTGGAAGGCTAGCAGATGTGATGCCCGCCTTTACCTGCGAGTTTAGGTTCCATCGGGAACTCTCACAAACCGAACGAAACGTGGCGACAATATCATCACACGTGACAGCATTGCCGCCGCTTCACGCCGATCTTATATTAGAAATAGGTACTGGTACTCGGACGCGCCGGTCTAATTTTGCTGCAGACCAAAATGGCTGCAAACGTGGCGCTACCTCTAATTAGAAAGACGGAGTAAAGGAAAGGGATGAAGTAAAAACGTTTAAAGGTAGATGAACAGGAGAAAGAGGATGCGGATGCTAATGTCATGACATTAGCATTCCCCTAGGAAGCATTCCCCTAGGAAGAGACAATAGCAGATAAGGTATTCCGGGGTAGCGTAGCCGTAGTGGATCTGATTCGTCATCGGAGAAGAGAAAAATCCACCCCCTGGATCTAAAATTGATGAAATGATTTCATTTACTCAACAGAAAGTAGCCTATTTCCTTCACGAATGTCCAATCTATCTCTATGCCAACATTGATTCATCGTGAAAACATTACAGGCTCTGACCTAACTCAAAAACTTGGTTTTTGGGACATTTTTTTGTCGTTTACGACTTATTCCGCTTATAATTCGATAAAGGCAGTGAAGGTGAGTGTTAGTGATCACTATAAAGAGCGTGCTCTTAAACCTACATCTGGGTTTCAATTCTCGGGCGCTGCTATGGTTCCTTCCTCTGCTACGCGAACGAACCCGGCACCCGCACCGTGAATCCATGGAATGCTAAGAAAATCGTCTCGTCTCAACACTCAGACCGCAAGTCGCATATAGCTCAAAGGTGGAATTGTTTAAAACACACATAAATGAAATCTAAAAATTTCTCGTCCATTCGATATCTGGAAAAATAGTTATTTGAGGTCAATAATCACAGAAGTGGGCTTTTAGCGATTTTCAGCTAAACGGTAAATTTTATCTTAAAAGTTGCCGTTTCCTGTGACTTCATTGGCGCAAATTTTAACTTACCTTTCTCTCTCTATCCCACTATCTATGTCTCTCTCTCTATCTCTCTCTTCTCTCTCTCTCTATCTATCTCAGTTTGTGGTTACTTCATTACGGAATATCGTGATCCTGGTGTGATTGTAGCCTTAATGGAGTGAACCTACCTTTATACCTCCATAATCTGGCCCTATCGAAAAATCCTTTGTTAGCGGATGTCTGTCTGATACTTACTATGCCTCTATATCTACCTCCTTGCCAAATTTCATCATTGTACGTCCCGCGGTTTTCGAGATTTCATATTAGGTGACCTTTCGGTCTCATTGTATATAAGTTATTGGATTAGAAATCCTTCTTGATGTTTTGCAGAAAGTCTGTCTACTTCACCAGTCTGCAGGTTCTGTCCCGAGGACTTGGAAACGGCCAAGCACATCCTATGTGACTGTCCAACTCTATTCCTCAAGCGTTACAACGCACTGGGGGAACACACCCTGACCTCGGGAGGAGTTAGGGCGATCACACCTCAAGTCATTGCAGGGTTTATGTGCTCTGCTGGTCTTGAGGATGAGCTATGAGCTGAGACAGTTACAATAGATCTTACTGGTCGCAGTAACGATAGGGCCTTTTGGTCCGCCTCAAAAAAAGTCTGTCTTCTTCTTTCTGCATTGAACATCCTCCCATCCCAATTAAACTCAGTGCACCTATCCACCGAACTAGTATGCCTTCAAAGTATAGAGTGAAGGTGAGAGAGAGATAGAGAGATATTAACAAAAATAAATATAGTTCGCCGTTATTAAAGTTACATAAAAGAAGGGATGCTCACACCCACAGTAGATTAAGAAAAATGTTCAGCCGCTTATGAAATATGATGATTTGGCCGATTTGGGGTGCTTTGTAGGGTGACCATGGTGCGCCTACTAATAGGACATTCCTATTTTAAATTATTCGAATTCATTATAAGATTTTTATATATCAAACATGAAACAGTTCAAATGAAACGGATTTATTTAATATTTTGAAAAACTATATTATTAAGACATGCCTAATACTCTAGTTAAACTTTTTAAAAGCTTTTGTTGGGGGCCATGACATTAGCCCTGTGGGGTTAGAACCGAGCACCTCGCAAATTTCAGTCCGTCCTTCAAAACTATCTTGATAGACAACATATGTTCATGTAAAGTTCATGTAAGCCGCCATCGACATAGTCACGTGAATTTACTTCCCATGCAATCCTACATATGAATTTTAAAAGTGCGGCTAACGAGTTTCTTGCTGATTCTTCTCGTGGCTCGACGTTTTCGAATCAGTGGAAACTGTTAAAATATTTGACGATTCAAAAGAGCTTTAGAGAGTAAAAGTACAGAGTAGATATCTAATGAATCAGTGGCAGCTTTTAAAATATTTGAATATTCATAAGAACTTAAAGAATCAAACGTCTTCTGGTTTGATTTGATATAGAAGTTTTCATTTCAAACTGTATTGATCCAGTCCCAATTCCCACTGATTGTCAAACTCATGGTCGCCCCCGGGAAAGGCCAGGTGCGTTCACAATGCCGGCTAATGTACTAGACGCGCCCTTACCTCCGTGATATTTATTCTGATGTACACCCAGTGTGAACACGCCCGTTTGCGGCCCGTGATTTGTGATTTGGTGATGATTTTGATAATATTTTCCGAACTGTCTACAGATGTTTACTATACTGTGAACCGAGTTATAACAGTCTATGTCCAGAAAAATATATTTGGGTCATGTATGTTGGGTTAATTATCTACATATACACTCAATTAATAATCCTGAGATCGGCGTGGAGTGGCGGCAATGCTGTCCCCTCTAGTGATGGTATTGTTGTCGCGTGTCGTTCGGCTTGTGAGACTTCCCGGTGGCCTAAACTCGTCATTAAGGGCCGGCAGCGCATCTGCTGGCTATCTGGTCGTGCAGATGTCCATGGGCGTCGGTAGGCACTTAGGTGTCTGCTGCCTGTTCGTTTGCCCCCTTGTAACATAAAAAAAAACGCAGACTAAGTCGCAGGAAACGGCGAGTAACATTATAAATGTAAGTAATTCTGTTAAGTTTTCACGCCTAAATGGCTGAACCAATTTTGATGAAATTTGGTATAGATATAGATTGGACATAACCAGGAGATACCCTTGAGAAGAACATACGTACTTTTTGTTGCGAAAATGTGCTGATATAGAGTTTATGAAATTCGAGATGATATAGAGATGATATGAGATGATATAGAGTTTGAATATTTTTATGAAATTCGAAGAAAACAAAGCGGACAAAGTCGAGGGTTGATGCTAGGATTTGTATAATAATGCGACCTACTTTATATTCATAACAAATTTCTTGCCAAGCTATCATTGAAAAACAAGGTTTTTGCCATACGAAATTAAACCTAAATCAATATATTATGTATTGAATTGAAATAAAATAAATAGATATGATAAGAATCAGAAATATTTATTTGTATAATATATGTATGTAACTGGCTGTACGCCGAGACTTCGTCCGCGTGGGCCACCCTAATCACTTAGGTTTATGAAAACTAGATAGTAGCCGATTTCCGGACGTACTGAATGTGCACATAAAATTTCATAAAAATCGGTCAAGCCGTATCGGAGGAGTGCGGTAACTGACATTGTGACACGAGAATTTTATATATCAGACATTCTGTATTGTAATAATATATGTTATATTCTATCTGCTGTATAAGTTACTATGTACGACTGTCAATTAAAAAAAAATAGGAAACTAAAATAAGAGTTAAAATCTTTGTGAACTCTGTTATAAAAACGAAAGATGCTCTACATTTTTTTAAACTAAAATAATTTGATCTTCGCGTGGCTCGACTCTTCCAAATCAATGGTAGCTTTTAAAATATTTGGCGATTCCAAAGAACTTGTTAAAGTCTACTTGACAAAAATATCATTTGAATTTGAATAGAGTAGGGATAGCATTCGTTCGTTTGATGTAAATCGGCCTTAATATGACTAAAAAGTTTTTTGCGTATTTACCTTATTTGACTGGCTCGCTGGCGCAGTTGGCAGCGACCTTGCATTCCGCTCCGGCGTTGTGGTTTCGATTTCCGCTTAGAGCCTGTGAAGACGACGTCGATGCTATTTTCTATTATTAATGCAGAATTTAAATAACTTCAAGAAGATGTAATAATTTTATTTTCTTAGAGATTTTACATTATGTTACATATAATCTATATCGAGTCCAAGAGAAGAATAAAAATATAATGGCTGCTCCACATTAGTGCCGTGATTTCAGCCACTGAGTTCAATATTATAATTTATAATCAATATAATTCTGATTTCTGCTTCTATATAGAAACTCTGAAATGTAATTTATATAATTAATAAAGACAGTTCTAATCACATAATAATCACATAAAAGCTCAGCAAGCAGCATCTTCCTCCTCCATTTCGCGGCGAGTTTCACGAACGGCTGTCAGCATCCCGTAAAAGTGGAGCGCATGACCTGTGCCGTGAATTTTCGGTGTATGTGAATGTTTCGGTGTCGCAATAAGAACATTCCATATTCTATTCTATAATTTGAAGATAACCTGTAGCTCCTGTAAAACAGTTTGAACTAGCTCAGGAGCTAGGGCTACATAATTCTTTTTTGGAAGATGTTTAATTTTGTATAAAGATATTTATTTATTTATTAACTATTTTTAAACATTCAAACATTGGACCATTGAGTTCGCGTACATATGATAACTCCAATGTGCGTCGACAGTTTGGGTGTATTGTATACATTTTTTTTATTTTGACTATACACACACGGACGTCTGTTCCTAAGGTAAATAACTTAATGCCTGTGTTATAGATAACAGACGCCTGTAATATACAAACATTTTTTTATAAATATATAAATACATACATATAGATAATACACTCAGACTCGGGGTGGGAATCGAACCCACGACCCCAATAGTTGAAAGAAAAATCGATTACACAACTTGCTGAAGTGAGTAATTAACGCATTCATAACACTCGTACACTTACTGGCTCATTTTGCGCTCGGTGCAACACTCTACTATTACTTCAATTTTCTTAAAATTGCCGCTGAGTAGGGTATTATTAATACAGCATTTTATGACACTATCAAATGAGTTACGACCAATAGGTCTCATAAAGACCTTATAAATCTTCATTAGTTTAGTGTTTTGGCGTCGAAACTTTAATATTTCCTATTAAATTTTTTAGCACTTTTCCGTTTTTTTTTTTTTGTTAAAGTGTGATCAGTTGCGCCAAGAAAGTAATTGGGTTAACAAGCGTTAATAATGAAATCTTTATGATCTTATAAACGATATAAGATTTTATTTGACAAGTCATGACTCTGGGTCAGGCTCTATAGCAGGGACGCCCATAAAGGGATTTTGCGCAATGGTCGAGCGCGTCGGAAAATAATATATGGCGAATCTTTGCACCCTGTAATGTACCCAAATATAAACCCTTAATATAAAGGGCGACCCCCTTTACATTAAGGGTTTATATTTGGGATAGGATTTCTATCAAAACTGGAGGGCGTCAGATTAAGAAAAGATAAATTCGTTACATGGAGATAAGCTAACATTTCAATAATCTGACGAATAAAGCTTGCCATAAGAAAATGGGAGAGTCGTCAAATTGTTGAAATAAACGTCATCTTTGGAATTGGGGGAATTTGGGGTTACAACCACTTACGTGGGAGGTAACCGTATACATGGTTATTCTACAACAACACACTATAGACAAAAAATAAGGTTAGAGAACACCACAATATAGAGGTGCAAAATAATGCAGATTATAATTTGTGTTTTAAAAAATGGAACAAAAAGACTAAACGCCAACATTAAAGAAACACTCGATATTTATGGGGCGTGGTATTAGTGGAGGGAGAGTATCATATAATTTGTGAGGAAGTTTGTTATATATTCTACTCATATTGCGAGCATGACATTTCATTATTTGTCACATACATGCCCATGAAACAAAATATCATATCTTATTTACGGCTTAAAACGAATAATCGCCCAACCTCTGGTAAAAATATTATTTAGAGGACATGGATGGCCTTTACTCCTTGACCTTATACAATCACAGTACAAAAATGGCGTTTTCTGCAGATGAACATTTACTGCTTTTTCAAATACACACTCGTATGAAGTATGGTTAGCTAGGGACGCCAACGATGGCAATGAAAGTGAGCGTTAATGGGCATAGTAAAGGGATCCCTCAAACCTACACCTGGGTCGTCCCTAGCTCGAGATTGCTCCCTTTGGAATGCAAAGGGCCCGACACCCTCACGGTGAATCCATGGAATGCTAAATAATTCAACTTTTCATCCCAACTAATATTATAATGGGAATTTCTGTTTTTTTTTTTTCCATAATTCGGTTGATTTTTTTTTATGATGAAAATATTTACAATGTACTTAAATTTAAATAATAAGAAAAACACTATATACATAATAACAATAAAAAAAAACTAATTCTAAATTAAACTAAAAAAAAACATAATACATAATAAAAATAAAACAAAAATACAGAATGCAAAAAAGAATTAAAAAAGCTGATCCGCATTCATTTTTTCATGCCTTTATACATATTTATTTGTTGTACACAAATGTTCACAGGGACATATAGTTGTATATAAGTAGGGAAAAGGGAAAAAGCGTATTTTCTGTTTAATAAAAGAGAATTCTCCAACGAATAACAAGATTACCTTGTTGATCAATTGTGTAATAATAACCAAATATTGATCATGAAAATATCAAACTTGATTAAGTCAATGAAAGAATCACCTGTCGGCTGTAAAAATCAATTTCGTCTGTTAAGCAACCAGAGGGCACAGGTAATAAATAATTTCCCCGGGGCTGCAAACAAATTATTCATTCGCGACGGGGGAAATCAGCCGTTATAATAACAGTCACACCTTCAAGTGGGAAAATAGATTTCTAAGGTGGAACAGAACATACAGTATATATTTTATTATAGTGTTGTATTTTTTTATGTTACCTGACTGGCTGCCGTATGACGTCATCCCATGGATTTCCACAATCTCAGGACTAATATCACTCAATGACATTTATCGGCTAAATACTTACTTTTAGTTTAATGTCAAAATTCACGTTTTCTTCCCAATAAGCTATAGCAGGCTTATTCTAGGAGTGTTTTTTTTTTATTATTTTAGCTATTGTGACTCGCTAATGTATATATGTATATATATAACAGAACGCCGATTCTCACCTGATAGACACATATGACGATTGCTAGTGTAGCATTCAGTTTTTTTTTATGTACATAATTACACAGATTTTCCTTTCTATTGGCGAAATTATGCGAAAAAAAATCCTTGAGGAGATCACAGCCTAATCAGTGGTCGGTATTTGAGTCGATCGCTGAGTTGAGCAGTTCTTACTGCGACCGGATAGTAGATGAGTGACCCATTCTAACACTGGTTTTCTAATATCTGATCTCCTCCGTATTTCTGAAGACACATAAAATAGTAGGTCTCGATTAATGTTACTGAGTACTCGACTAATGTTACTGATATTAGTTTTGAGATACTAGAGATTGTGAGGGGTTCCAAAGATGACGTCAGACGGCAGTCGGTCTTAACTCGCTCCACAGCCACATGCTCTGCAATTTAAGCTGAACTTTGTAATGGTCTGGGATAACGCTAGGTAGAACATGTAATGAAACAATGTGAATGCATAAAATTTCCGGACTTCAGATCGGTGGAGACAAATACGACATGACAACGGTAAAACCAGAATCCTTTCTGGAGTACATCATAATAGAATGCCGATGGCTCCTGGTCATCACGACACTGATGCCGATGTCGTTCTTATGGAAGGTCTGGTCGACATTAAGGAACTATGTGATTTTTAAGTGTAAAAGTGCGCCAAAAGCCCATGACAGAAAAGTTAAAGAAGTGCAAAGGCAGGTAAGAACATGACACGTGTTATTTGTATTTAATTTTGGATTATTTTGTTTGATTACTAACTTTGGACTAATACTAAGACATAGTACTAAATAATCACTATATTTGACGTACCACGTGATGTCAAATATAATTAAATCGAATAGTACATTACTAAAAAGATGCCTATTCAAAGCTGTATATTGGAAAATAGACAAAATAATAAATAGTTAAAACATGACATTTAGGGAGAAATGGTCCCACATGGCCGGTTTTAGGAAATATTTTTGCTTAAACCATGTGTTCAACAAACCTTCTTTATACTCCGTAAACATAAAGGATTAGAAGCTTGTATGTATATACACTGTTCGTATTTAAATTTATTTTTTCAGGTAAAGACCTGGTTATCTGGAGACCGAAGTACCAAATTGTGTACCGGTCGTCCCACATGGCAGACTATGTCTTTTCGTCAAGGCTTATACAAAGAAACATCAACCCAAATTCACATAGACCTTATCGATATTTTAGAAGTTGATTCTGAAAATATGGTGGGTATTATGTAGTTATTATGTTAATAGTATTTTAACTTATTTAATTATATTGTTTGTGTCTGTAAATACATACACATATTATAAGAATCCTATCTCACCGAAACGGCGTGGCGACGTCGCCGGCTACGTAGTCATGGATACCTGCGGTTACCAATGGAATAGCCGGTAGTAAAAGTGGCTACGCTTCGAATTTGGCGACATTTTCCAACCGTCGCTAAGTGATTTACCTGTCCTAAATTTTAATATGTATTGTTTGGCCACATAGCTGGCGACGTCGCCATGGCGTCTCGGTGAGGTAACGCACAAAGAGTTTGATTTTAAAAATTTGGTATCTTGTATCTAGGTTTCTTGATCTTAAATTTATTTTTGTAAATTGATGATATACAAATATTATCAATTTACAAGACACAACAACAACAAGACACAGAAACAAGACATTTCGTAATGCTTTCGAACATTATAAATGTGAAAGTAACGATGAAATGAAAATTCAAAGAATTTCATTATAGAGATAGATTGGTCTTTGGAGTTTAAAGGCTACATTCTGTCACAAAAATTAAATTTGAAAGAAGTGAAATAGGGGATTAGAAGTTTGTGTAAGAGTCGAAAAAAATAACGCGGACGAGGCCGCGGGTTGAAGCTAGCATAAAGACAGAGCTTATTTTCAGACAGTCCGTTGCGAACCACTGGTTACTATGGGACAAATATCAAGAACGTTGGAACCTCTGGGTTTGGCTCTTGCAGTTGTTCCCGAATTGGATCAGCTCACGTAAGTAGAAACTTCGCTAGCGTGAGTTGGTTTGTATGGAGATTTTCAGCGTTCGTACTGCGGTCGTCGTCATCCGTACAGCGCCATCTAGTTAGCTTTGGTGTAAACTTTTCCACTCGACATCATTGCCATCTCGTTATGTAACGGCGGCTACAACGGGAAACAACTAGTATGAATATATAGACCTTAAAAGTTTAACTAAACTAACCTCTGGATAGCATGATTTCTGGCACGAAACTCGGCAGCCTTCAACTGTTCTAGGTGAAATTGTTGCCTCTCCTGTATAAGCTGCTGGCGTTGATACTCCAAACCTGAGCAATTGCATTATTTTACATTAAATATTAGTTCCATTACCAATCCACAGTCCATACTATTTGGAGAGGTCGTAGACTCAATCAGTGACCGGCATTTAACCCATTGTTTTAGGTGCCCTCCGAAATACGTAGGAAGTCGGATATTTGACAAACAGTTTTAGAATAGGTCACCCGTCTATCACCCAGTCGCAGCAAGAGCTACTTAACGTAGCGACCGACGCAAATGTTGACCGCTGATTAAACTACGACCTCCTCAGAAAGTAAAAAAAACGTAAATTGAAAAAAAAATGTTACGAAAGTAACTCTAACCCAATCTGAATTATTGTAAAATGGTGACACTATAAAGATTCGACTGAGTTCTTTGTGGGTTCTTCTCAGTGCACCCTCGAAAACTCAGCTTTACAGTCGTAAATTTTATTACAAATACATTAAATAATTATTCAAAAAAAAATTAAAAACTTGTACAAAAAGAATTAATCAGAACTGGACCAAATTGAAACGAAACCACACGGGAAGCAGCAGCTTCCAAAAAAAAAGAAAAAGAGACTCACGAAAATCGGTACACCCAGTTACGAAAGCTCTGAAGTAACAAACAATTTTAAAAATATACGGTCGAATTGAGAACCCCCTTTTATGCAACCTATTGAAAAACATATACATCACAAGTGCTTGTAAAAGCCTATTCGAATAAAGAAATTGGAATTTGAATAAACCTTCTCTCTCGCGCTCCATGGTGGCTTCCAACTCCTCGAAGTGCCTCAGCTTAATCTCCAGTTTCTTCATCTGCGTCTCCACGAGTAAAGCGACCAGGGACTTGATCTTCCGCTCCTCTACTCCGGCGAGGTGTTTGGCCTTCACGGCAGCAGCAGCCAGCGCAGCAGCCGCAGCCGACTGCAGTTTGGCGTCCACTACTGCTGGTGCCTCTGTAATTTTTTTTTTTTTTTTTTGAGGCAGACCAATAGTTACTGCGACCAGAAAGATCTATTGTAACTGCCTCATTTTATAGCTCATCCTCAAGACCAGCAGAGCACATAAGCCCTGCAATGACTTGAGGTATGAGCACCCTAAATCCTCCCGGGGTCAGGGTGTGTTCCCCCAGCGCGTTGTAGTGCTTGAGGAATAGACTAGGATATAAAACTCTATAGGGTCTTCTCGTCTTTCAAAGAAATTTTAGATTTTTTACTAAAAAAATAAAACTTTACCATTAATTAAGAGACAGTTTATATCTCATCAAATCTTTCATACAAGTCTTCATTTAAAAGACTAACGATTATGCTACCTTTGTACAGTCAATATACTGCAGCCCTTTAATATAATTTATCAGTGGACAAAACGGACTTTAAATTATTATCAAAAAGCTGCATGTTTTTGATAAACAAGTTGTAAGACATGTTTTGTTTAATCCAAAATAAAAATCCTCAAAACTTAACAAAATCACTGAATTCACGCGGATGAAGTCGGTAATATATGTATATAATGGTCTTCTTTCTATTGTTTTTTTTATTATTTGGGTCATTAAACTGGTTACAAAACAAAAAATACATTATTAGTTTAGACAATGGTTTTTAACCTACTTGAAATGACCGCAGCATGCGTTAAAGAGATTACTGAAGCTAATACTAATAAGAATGCAATATTGTATACTAAATGGAAAACAATATTATATGCTACAACTAATTACATGACAAATCTAATATACAAAATTCTCGTCTCACGGAGTGCGTTGCCAAACTCCTCAGAAACGGCTCGACCGATTTTCATGAAATTTTGCGTGCTTATTGGCTAGGGTTGAGAATTGGTCAACATCTATTTTTTTCGTTATGTTTATATATACGACGAGCATTATATCGTCGGTCCATCTCGTTTCTGTGTACATACAGGAAGAAGCCTATACCCATACGCCACCTTTTACGGTCTTGAGCTCATCTGGACCAGGTTCGACCCGCAACGAGCATTATATCGTCGGTCCATCTCGTTTCTGTGTACATACAGAAAGAAGCCTATACCCATACGCCACCTTTTACGGTCTTGAGCTCACCTGGACCAGGTCGACCTGCGATGCATATTATGTCGTCAATCCATCTCGTTCCTGTGTACACACAGGGAAAGATCTATGGGTATAGGCCCTTTCTATCCCACTTCTGGGTAGCAATGGGATAAGAAGGGCCGTGGTTCACAATAATAATGATTACTCACCACGTTCCAGCTGGTGAAGAAACGTTTAAAGACGTTCCTGAACTCTAATAGCTTGCGGTCTTCTGTCTTCACATGGCTTGCTTGCCTAATCAAATAGATATTTCCCAAGTGCATAGAGATAGTCACCACGTATCCAAGAATCCGGAAATAAGATGCATTTTTCGACATGTTTGCCTGAAACAAGTTTTCAATACTAATTACGAGAGCAGGCTGGCCTTTGAATTGATGGCTAGGTGAAGCAGTTCTTACTGTGCTCGGGTGATAGATGGGTGAACCATTCTAACAGGTTTGCACATAACCGGCCTCCTCCGCGGTTAGGAAGGCGCGTAAAAAAGGTGGGGCCCGATTAATACCACTGAGTGATATTAATCATGAGATTATAAAGATTGTGGAGATCACAGGGATCGTGAGATCGAGACGTCTGGTACTAGACCGGGATTTTTTTAAATAACGAGGATCAAACGATCAAGCGGTTCATCTGAGTGACTACCGATGGACAACTGGAACACCAGAAGGGACTGGACTGGACTGGACCAGATGCGTTGCCGGCCTTTGAGGTATGAGAATGCTCTTTTTGAGAAGGGTTTGGGCCACCGAAAACGCACAAACCGTACTGAATGCGACAACAATACCACCACTTGATGCCGATCTCATGTAAGGAAGAGATAGCTATATGATTGATAGCGAACGGTCTCTTTCTCACATAAAAAATCTATTACTCGCATTGTCTAATGTGTCAGGTATTCTCTGGATCTATGCTAGTTTCCAGTGATCAGTTGTGTTGCTATGGTTACGATTTAAAAAACAAACACTCATATATTGGCAATTAAAATATAAGTCAGGATGTACACAGCATAGCCAAAGCCTTCTTAAAATTAAAAAAAAGTACATATACTAAAGCGATTGATGTCTATAAAAGATGACAAAACCATTAGCTTACCAATCTATACCTGAAATTCTATGAAAATTCCCACCAGGATTAAATATATTGTATTAAAAATTTGTACCTAATTCTGACTTTAATCGACACACACAATTTTATTAATCGACACTTGATTTAACACATTTCCAAGACATCACTCTTTCTTCGACTAACAACAAGAACTACTGAGCGGTGACATGCAATACGTTTGACGTTTACGTAAACAAAACAGCATAAATTATATTTTAGTTTAACTAAAATTAACCTTATATTTATATCAATAAGACTAACTTTATCTACTGCGACGTAAAACTTTCTTCGCGACAGTTAGTTACGTGTATTTATCTGAAATCTACCTTAAGATAAAGCCTTAAAGTTTACTATTGATCCTACTTATGTATCAAGTGATGGTACCGTCGAAATAACAATTTACGCAGCCTTATTTTTATAGCAATAAAGTTCATTTTTGTCCTAGTATAGTAATCAGCTATTAAGTCGCTTAAAATCGATTATCTATAAGTACTCCTCATTTTCAAACACTTATAGAATTATCTTTTACACTGATATAGCTTAAGCGTGTCACTGAGTGATATAAGTCGTGAGAATGTACACATTTTGGGAGATCCGGGGATAACTGTAGTATCCACTGATACTACGTAAATATTATTAAATATTAACTGTAATTATATCTCACCAAATTGGTGTATGCACGCGTCGTAATCATACTGATCACAATGTACTTAGATAGTTGTTACCCAGTCAACGGTCGTAACAGAACTCTCTCGCATAACCAATTGTCTCTGTATTTATAGTCTTATAAACAACTACCCCCCTCCACACTGTATGTAAATACTACAATGACGTTGTTTATGCATTCGGTGACACTGATTGTGAGCAATTCGCGTATTGCATACAGAACCTCTAAAATAATAATAGAATGCAATGAATTTGCATTCCATTTGCATTTGTTAGATGAAGAGTCTTGTGGTTGGAAGTTTAATTTACGCAGGCAAAGCCGCGGTAAGCAGCTAGTTAAGTATATGTATGACTAGTTGCTACCCACGACTTCGCCCGCGTAAAATTCGGTGAAAAATTTGTCGTGATGATATATAGCCTATAGCCTTCTTCGATAAATGTGCTATCAAACACTGAAAGAATCTTTCCAACCGGACCACTAGTTCCTGAGATTAGCCCGTTCAAGCAAACGAACTCCTCAGCTTCATATATTAATACAGATATAGATTTGCTGAACGATAATATGTGAACATCGGCACTATTATGTCCAAAACTATAAATCTATAGTGCTCTATTATCACCATAAGCGCATACGGTATAGGTAAGTAATCATGAACCTGACACGCAATAGTTTAAAAAAATATATACATATATCAAAGTTTTTTCTTGAGTGATTGACGACTTTACGACGAAATATACGGCCAAAAGATGAGTTGTCTAATTTTGTTTAGAGTTAAAAACAATAAAAATCCAACAATTCCCTGTGCACGTCCACTCAGCCATAACACAAAACTTGGCGGCAATTTGTCACGTGTAATCGAGTCGAAACGACCTCCGATGGAGTTGATTACGTGGGATTTAGGCTTTAAATGATCTGATAGTGAGCTAATACTGCCCGGGGATCCATTCTAAGACGACAGAGCGGTCTCCGCCATTACGTTAATGCGGAGCTAAACTTGACGGATTACTTTCCAGGGAGGTGGAATTTTTCCAACGTCTCGGTGAGATATTGGTTGCGAAGATTCTCCATGTAATCTAAGCGAAGGTAATTAAAGGTCGAAGAGCGTTTTCAATACTGTTTTTCTTTGGCCCAATTTCTATTTAGATATTTAATGGTTTGGTGAAGATTTTAGACCACTTCATTGGATGCTGACTTACTAAGTAAACCTTACCTGAACGAAAAAAGAGCGCCTGTTTTGGTTTAAACTAAGTGAAAACGCTATAAAGGGTCCGCTGTGGGCCTAGCGTGATCACTTTTATCCTAAGTAAAGTCGACTCGTCGAGTAACTTCGGTTCGAAAAGTCCTTGCTAGGCCCTCAGATGTCCATGCGCATCGATAGTCAATTAAGTGAACCACCTGCACGTGTGCACCTTGTAAAATATTTTTAATAAAATATTTTTAAATAAAAAGAAAACCGACTTCAAAAACAAAAAGGCGAGGCGAACTAAGAAGCAAAAAATAAATAGTACTTTCATATAATTTAGTAGACACTTACTGATGTGCTGAAGTCGGTACCAAGCCAGATAGGTTCTCCGCTAAATTGATGCAAATGGCACCGACTTCAGCACATCAGTAAGTGTCTACGAAATCGTATGAAAGTACTATTTATTTTTTGCCTTTTAGTTCCTCGCCTTTTTGTTTTTGAAGGCGGTTTTCTTTTTATTTAAAGATAATTTATTTTGAAGTCGGTAAAAAAAGAGGAAACAAAGTAAAGTACACTCATACGATTCATAAAAGCTGCGCCTTTGTCATAAGCAGTCAGTCAGCCTCATTGAAAGTGCATACACGTGAAAAAGGATTTACATATTGAAATGGCATGTTTAATTTTGCAGGGGCGCGTAATTGGATACATCGGAATGGACAGTCGTAATTTTGGCTATTTAGCCACTGAAACGAATTGAGTTGTCCGTCCGATTGGTCGGGCCGTGCGTCCACTCCGTGTTAAATTTACGACCGTTACGTGGACAACGTACCTTATATGTGTGTGTGCACATCTTCACTAGGTAACAAGATGTATCTATATTAATTTAAATTTAAAAAAAAATTTAATGTGTAAAATGCTAATTTGAAATTTTAAAATGTTAATTGTTTGAATTATTTTGACATTTACTTTGACCTTTTTTACTTTTGACATTGTAGCATTAAAACTTCCATTTTTAATTATCTTTGACATATTGTACTCCTTTTTTCACATTGATTTTTAATTATTTATTGTAAAAATCTTTTTTGTCAATTGAATTATTATATGGGTGTACTTTACCTGAAATAAATATTACAAATACATTGCTTTTTATTTTACAATGGGGCAAAAGTTAAGTAGATTACCAACGCTTATCGAATACTGCACTAATAGAATGCTTACACATCCAATGCTGGCTTTTGAAAAGAGATTATAGACTTTTTCATTGCCCGCCAGCAATGTATTAATATCAAATCTCGGTGACATGCGTAAAGATTCTTTTTTCTACCGTTCTCCTACTTGCTTTTTAAAATATCCTACTGTTAAAAATTGTATTATAGAATATTATATTAAGAAGAAGTTTGTAGCCCAATAAGTTGTCGGTATTTGAGTCGATCGTTAGGTTAAGAAGCTCTGCTGTGACCTCTTCCGTGTTTCAGAAGTACGTAAAATAGTGGGACCTGATTGACGTCACTGACTGATACTAATCGTGAGTTTGCAGAATTCGTGGGGTCTTGAATATGACGTCACACGGCAATCGGTCATTTTTACTCACTCCGCAACCAAATCCTCTGCAATCTAAGCAAACCCCGGTACTAGACCGGGACAACGATAGGAAGAAGAAGAATACTAAATAAATCTTAGTAACTACTTTTAATTTGCCTTCTCTATTATTCTTCTTACCTCTCAAGTGAATCTTTTCTTCTATAAAGTTTGTTTTAGAAGTCATAATTTGAATTGAACTTCAACTTGGTCTATACTTACTTCAACTTGCTCTATACGAACTTCAACTTGCTCTATACTTACTTCAACTTGCTCTATACGAACTTCAACTTGCTCTATACTTACTTTAACTTGCTCTATACTTACTTTAATTTGATCTATATTTCCTTCAATCTATCAAGTTACACTTTAAGTACAGCAAATGTCAATATACTTGGCACTTCGCAACTGCTCATTAAAAGTTCTTCTCTCGAGTTCTCTCCGCGTACAACCTTGCTAACTCTTACCCGGTACCATATAAATTACCTTCGATAGTTCTTAACCTATTAAAAATAAGGGCTATAATCAGGCATAGAATGGTTCTGTGGTACACTGTACGATTATAGGTATAGCTTGCATCGCATATTTTTAAAACTTCCTGAATAAAAAAGGCAACGTCCATACTTTTATGCTTGAATAATTATAAACTTGACACATATAACTCGCAGCACTGTTTTTCCTTTCTTTATACTAGCGGCCTGGCAGACATTGTTCTGTCCGAACGTTGACCACATGAAAATCTATGACCGCCGGCCGCTTTGGCCCCCCCATTTTAAATATCCCATATCTTCTAAAACATTCATTTCAATGATATGCTGTAAAGGGCATATTTGATCTGCATAAAATGTACAAAGTATTTAGCGTATTTAATTGGATAAGGAATAATACGTTATTCTTTAAAACAGCTTCGTAATAGTTCATTATTTTTTTGTAACAAGCAAAAGATAATATTGGTTACTGTGTGTTTATACATAGAAGATAGACATATGCTATTGCGGACTTTTTATAGATCTTTTTAAGATATACAATTTCGTAGTACATTATTTGATCTATCCCGTAAGCACACACGATATAAGCGCACAAGAAAACGTTAATTTTTTGCGCATACATTGAGTGCAGATTACGAAACGTCATTGAAATTCTCGGTTTTTATTTTCTATTACATATATGAATTATAGATTTAAACCTTCTCCTTGAATCACTCTGCGTATTGGTGAAAATCGTATTAAAGTCTGTTGCGTAGTTTAAAAGACCTACACGTGTAAGGGCGGGAAGCGATTCCGTATAATATGCGGGAAACGATTTCGTATAATATATTATGTATTGATTCGCATTAAGTACATCGTGCATCCTATGAGGTTTAGCTCACTGATAAATTATAAATTCAATTGTGAATTCGAGCATTTCCGCCAGCTAGCTCATTTTGAATTTCGAATCTTTAATTAGAATCTTCGTAAAAGCCACTGCCTACAATTTATAAGCAATGCGCCGTAAAAAAAATTTGATTTAAAAAATATATATATATATATATATATACTTCTTATCTTCTTCCTAGCGTCATCCCGGTCCAGGGTCCAACCTCCAATTAGGGTCCACTTAGATTGCACAGGATTTGGCTGCGGGGCGAGTTAAGATGACCGATTGCCATCTGACGTCATCCTCGGAACCCCCACGATCTCTACAACCTTACAATTAATATCACGATTTTACTATTTAAAACAAAAGAAATACGCGTAAAACGCTTTTCTCCTCATGGTCCTTTTTAGGGTTCGGTAGTACTACAAGAAAACCTTACAATTTCACTCTGTCCGTCCGTCCATTATTCCGTCCTGCCCGTAAGGTGATCCCCCCTAGCGCTTAGAGCCTCAACAGCTCAACGGTATAAGGTATGGACTGAAATCCGCAAGATACCCGGTTCAAACCCCACCGCCGTGGGGGTATTATGGCACCCACTCCTAATACAAGCTTTTAATTTAAGCTTAGTAGGAGGGGAAAACTTACCTAAAAAGTATTTCTAATATTCTTTAAAAAAAAAGTGCTGTTCCAATTTTACACGGAAAACGCCTAGTGCCTACATATATTTGTAACCATCACACAATATAACTACCAATCACATTAATGTCTTATAACAATACTTAATTAGATTTAAGCTTTATAGAATAAATTGGCATGACTCCTATGCGACATCTATAAAGTTAGATGAAATTGCAGAATTTTCTAGTCTCCCATTTCCAAAGGCTATGCAAAATCAAATAATTACCATCTCGGAGGCTGCATCGCGAACATCGAGACGCCATGTTATTAATTTAGACGGCACACACCCAGAGGTTTTGATCATTTATTCCATTAAACTTATATAGCAATTCGTACCAGAAGGCCTTTCACTATGCCTTCATGCATAGATCTAAGTAAGTAGTATTAAACTTTAAAGGCCTTAGAGCAATAACCTAGAGACGGGCCTTTAAGAAAGCTTTCAGTAACTTTGTTTTCGTTAGTATCCTACTTATATTATAAACGGGAAAGTTTGTACAAATGGATGTATGGATGTATGTTTGACGCTCACGGAAAAAATACTGAATAGATTTTATTAAAACTCTACGATAATATAGTTTAGACATCAGAATAACACATGAACTATAAATTATAAAGATATTGTGTGAATTGTCTAAAATATAACGATAAATTTCAAGTAAGTAGAATAAAATTCTGCCACCTGCGAGTTTATTATGGCGTGCGCTGCAAAAACCGTTAGCGTTATATGATATAGTATAGGAAGGAAATGTTTATTTTAAATAGTTCTACAAAAAATCCCTTGACAACATATGTCTATCTTTCATGTGTAAGCCATTAACGCCAAAATAGTGAACCATTCTGGTACGGTAGGAAACGGTAACGGAGACAATATTATAGGATAATACAAAGTAGTAAATAATAAGTAACCCAACGTTCGGGCAGGCCAACATCTGTCGGAACCACTAGTATAATATATACTAGGCCTTTTATAAATAACAAGATAGTTCACGTAACTACGCCAATGGACAACTTCATCTCACAAAATCTGTTTGATGTTTGGATCTGAATGCGTTATATGACAAAGTTAACTTAATTAATATGCATAAATTAAAATTAAGTATTAAAACAGTACTTTTGAAGCAATCATGCAAATGCTGTACTCCGCAACATCGTTTGCATGGGCCACCCGGCTTAAAAATAGATTACGACCGATTCTTAGACCTACTTATTTGGTAAGTCAAAAATTTTCATAACAATCGGTCAAGCCGTTTCGGAGGATTTTAGCGACACACACTGCGACACGAGAATTTGATGTACCTATCAGATGTAAAATAAATACTTTAGATATGCCAAAATATCTTGTTTCCCTTACAACCAAATTTAAAAGTTTCTAACTAGATATTGGAAGGAAAGTTCACCTAGGTCATTGATTGATTTTAGTAAGCCGCCAATTTCAGCTTGCTTTTCAACCATTAAGCTATGTAGGCTGTATTCAATTTATCTTAATATATAAAGCAAAACGTCACCTATCACGAAATTTCGAAAACTGCGCACGTACAAAGGTTAAATATGGCAAAAAGATATTCTAAAGTAGACATACTCTATGTACGGATCTTTCGATAGGTCTAGGTTAAGGAGGGCTCAAGCTCTCGCATGATTAATATATCCCTGACAAATTCGCGGGAAACAGCTGTTATAATAATAATATAATATGGAATGTTGAATCAGCATTGTCCCGATCGTTGTCTCAGTCAATGGACTTATAGCGAAGAGCTTTAATAAACACCTTAAAAAGCTCTCGCTTGATTGTTGGGTCAAGAGTCGGATACAGAAGGCGCTGCGAGGTGGTGTTGCCGGGAGAGGGCGGGCCGGTGCGGTCGTACACCTCGAACAGCAGCTCCGCCGTCTGCGGCGACAGGTCGCTGCAACCAACAGACGTCGGCTAAAGGCCTGCCGCTAGATCTATAGCTATATGTCGGTATATGAGATACTGCGTTTCTCTAAATAGCCCCAGCGCCTAAAACGCTCACTTAACCGTTCCAATTGCCATCACGATCGTTGCTGCCACAGAGAAGAAGTCTCTTAATGACGTCATTCAACGCTCGCCACACACCCTATCCCAAGAGGCGGGCCGTAAGGTAAGTTTAATTTTAGTGTAAGATTGTGATGCCCAGAAGCAAGTGGAATAGGAAAAACATTAATACAGATTACAAACTTATAAATTATCGGATAAATTTTTGTCACCTATTAAAAGTTTTGAAACAGGTAATTTTTTTTTTTAAGTCGAAGGTCGTAACTTACAACAGGAAATGTTCCTCCCACTGAGGGCTGGTGGTGTCCTTCTTGAAGGCGGTTTGGTTCTTCTGGGGGGGCTCGTCCATCTCCACCACGCAATACGGCGCAATGCATCCAGATTTACCTTTAAAATAAACGTTACAATATTCTAATAAGAATCTTTAAATCCTGGACAAAAATTAGCAATAACATCTTTTCATTAAAAGTAAATAAAAATTCACAGATGTTTAGTACAGCATGCGCAGAAATATGACCTCTAATAAGTAATCATTTGTTAATTTATGTCAATATAATAAGTATTAGGAATTTGGTCACGACACACTTTTTTGAATGATGGAACAGACGTTATTTTCTAATGCACAAACCTTCAACTTATACCTAGTAGACTCTGCTGTGAAGACATATATTTTAAATAGTTTTATATACACTATAACTACTTTTACAGCCCATGAGATTGGATATCACATAAAGTAAAGCAATTACCCCCCAAATCCTTGGCGCCGACTACCTTGACGAGCAGGCGCTTGTCCCCGAGCAGCTGCACGCAGCCTGCCGTGCTGGCGGACGCGTACGCGGGCCGCTCCGCATGCAGCTGGGGCACCGGACAACAGATACAGAGGCAATACTATATTTTTCATAATATATTCATACTATGTATGTATATAAGATACTTTTCTAAGATTGTTTTCTTAATTATTAATATCAAAAGAAAATCACTTGACGTCTGAGGTTCTTTAAGTGTAATGTGACTCACCATAGAGTCATAGTGCACGGGCAGGCGCGGGCCGGCCTCGGGCAGGTAGCGCCGCAGCCGCGGGCACGTCGGGTAGGGCGCTAGGTTGACGTGCAGCTGGGTGTTGCGGAGGGCGCTGACCACGACGTCGCTGAAAGGGAAACACGTCTTCTGTGACTATTCAGGATCTAGACTCAAATAACTTCGATCCGCATGCATTTGATAAATTATGCCGTGCCAATAGCCATAGACACACGATCTCCAACGTATGGTTTACAGTCTAATCCATTACAGGTATGACGCACTATTCGAAGACTCTGGTCTTCAGGCATTGAGGTATTATTATATTAAAACAGACAATATATAATAGTGTTATATTAAAAACAGACAAAGTTGCAAGCACCGGCTACTCTAATATGTTATCAGTAACATGTAATGTATTATCTAATTCATCAACCCAGAGAAGGGTCTGAAATCATTCATATTTCATCAGGCACCCAATCTATCTTCTCCTGTCCAAACACAATTTATCGGATCAAGGTATTGTTCTCACAAAACCATCTCGCGTTGCTGATCAAAGCCAACCAATACAATAACTGAACTAATAAACTAAAACAAGTCTTCCAAATCTGAACGTAGGGTTGTCACCTGTCTCAATAATATTTCTTTCCAATTATGAATGAATGGATTAAGTTGGGCTGCAGCGTAATGGTGGCAAAAAACAAATTTTGTTACTGGGAAGTAACATATTCAAAAAACTTATTACACTAATGGTTGAAATCACCATCAATCGGTCACCTTAACTCGCCCCATAGCCACATCCTTTGTAATCTATCTTCGAATTGGTACCACCGTCTCATTTCCGGCATCGCACGCTTCGCCACTGGGATAGATATCATCCACACCATCTTGATGCTTGGCACCCTTCTAATGTAGGTGCTTCAAGATCTTTCCTCTGAGTGAGTGAGTGAGTGAGTGAGTGAGTGAGTGAGTGAGTGAGTGAGTGAGTGAGTGAGTGAGTGAGTGAGTGAGTAAGTGAGCTAGTGAGTGAGTGAGTGAGTGAGTGAGTGAGTGAGTAAGTGAGCTAGTGAGTGAGTGAGTTAGTGAATGACTATGCCGTTCCTGAAGAGAGAAGCACAAAAGAATTTCGAAGACATCGAGGATTTTAATTCGTCTGTAGTACGCATTCGTGTAATAACAGTTTAACTCAGTTATTCTGCGTGTGCAATTTACTAGCTGTTTCCCGCAACTTTGTCCGTGTAAAATTAAACTTGCGACAGTCCTTAGACCTCGTTAATCAGGTTCTTTCAAAAAACCTATGATGGCATCTGCAGAATATATGTAAACCACCTCTCTGCCAACTTTCATCTTTGTACGTCCCGCGGTTTTCAAGATTTCGTATTAGATGACATTTCGTTTTTACATAAATAGATATCAATGTTTTTAATTAACTGTAACTTAAAATAATGATAACGAAACGAGAATTATGCTTGCCCATAAATAGTTATGAAAAACAAAGTTACATAAAACATTTTACATTTCAGTTGCTCAAAATAACAAACGCAGAATGTTTGCGTTAGATAATTATTTGAGAAGTTAAACAATATCCAACTCGGAGAAAATAACCAATTTGTGTAGAGACCCGCCCAATAAAGTTTTCGGACCCTAATCAGAGCGATATTGTAATAATATCTTCGCAATTATTTATGTGGCAAACAATTGTTCATACTTTATTATTGATAATGTTTAATTTATATCGATTAGTACGAGGAGGTCGTTGCGTTATCAGTGGCCGGCTTTGGAGTCAATCGCTAGGTTAAGTAGCTCTTACCGTGGCCGGATGATAGATGGGTGACCAATTCTAATACTGGTTTTCAGAATATTTGACCTCCACCGTGTTTCAGACGGCACGTAAAATTGGGTCCTGATATTTATCAGGAATTAATTAAAGATATTTGCCTTTGTCGAGAGATTGTGGGGATTTCGATAATGACGTCTAACGACAGTCTGTCATCTTAACTAGCCCCGCAACCACATCCTCTGTAACCTAAGCGGAACCTAAATAGAAGAAGAATGTTTAAGTTATTTATGTAGGTATATGGTTCTAGATGTGACATAGATACGTGCCATTTTCAAGGAAATTCCTGCCTCGCACATCTTTGTGAAACAACTCCGGTGTTTCCGAAAATGGCATACCCATTCCTCAAATTCTAGCAGCGCATCTACGAACCCTCTAGTTGTTTTAGTACTGTAAATGTCTAATAATAAACAACGCCCTTTAAAGGTCTTTCGGCCTCTATGGGCAGCATCTGATTTTATCGTGTGTCAAACGAGGATGGGTATAAATGCTTTTCTACCCTTGTCAACGTAACAAGTACGGTATTAAACCTAGACTGGTCCGCTATGGAGATTCCTTTTCATCTTTCATATGGTTAAATTGTTTAATTACTTAGTGTACAAGGGACAATTTTTATTACATTAGAACATAAATGTGGTTCACAGCATTGAACTCAGAGATGAATACTTTGAAACAAGGTAGGCTGCTAAAAGAATACATGAATACAAGAAAATAAAGAATGCAAGAATACATGTTATGGCATAAACTCTCATGGCGATTGATGACACAATCCACAGGTGTTTCGCGAATTCCCAAGAAACGTGAGACTCCACAGGTAGGACCGACCCAAGCTAAATTTTAGGATGGAGCGAGATCCAGTTATGGCGCCGTCCTTACTTGCCCTTTTTATATTTTCTAATATAAAGTATATTTAAAATAATTGCATATTATGAGTCGCCCGCCGAGGCGCCCCTGGAACTCGGCGCCTGGGGCGGCCTCTCCGCTTGTTCTATGGTAGGGCCGGCCCTGTCCAGAGCAGAGGAAGATTTCCTGAATTTATTTGTGCAGACAAGTGCCAGGTGCTCGAATTGCTTAAGTTCACTAATCACCTGTTAAACTCATGGGATCTGTTCGTATTTCCAAATGGTGGGGATAAGTTGCATTAGTATAAATGAACTCCTTTTACTGTATGGCGCCACTCTTTGTTCCACCCTCGAACAGGAGGCATTATGGTCTTTGTCCTAACATCGGATGGGAGTCACTATAGACATATTAATTTAATTGCTATTTCATGTTTAATTATTATCTGTTTGATAATAAAACTAACTTATATTGTACCTTTTTCCCAGACAACGCCGAATTCGATATCAACGGCACCACAGAGTCCTGCCTGAGCATCCTCAACAACGTATACAACGACGGCATCGCGTGGCACGACGTGGCCTGCTACCACGAGAAGCCGGTCGTATGCGAGGACTCCGAGGAGCTCCTGAACTACGTCGCAAGCACCAATCCCGGCCTCCGCCTATGATTAACGCAATTTTAACCTAAAGCTCAACTTTATACTCAAATCAAAGTTAGAGAAATCGACGATTTTAAAAGCTTCTTGTACCCTCTTGCAGAGCAAAAATATTTGGGTGACATTTCTGCCGCACATAACCAACTAGAATAAGACCTAATATTTGTGCCTTAACGTCAACAATAGTCCTATTAAATATCTTTTTTCATAAGACCATTAGTTATTATAAAAAGTGTCTTTATTTCAGTATGAAACAAATGAAGGTAGTTAAAGAAAATGCTTGTTGTAAATGTTAATTTTAGCATGAAAACTTGTAAAAGGACCCACCTTTATTTAAATATGACACACATGAAGGTAGTTAAAGAAAGAGCTATTAATTTTAGCATGAAAACTTGTAATTTGAATAAAGAACCGTGTAATTTAAATGAAATATGCTCAGAATATACGATAAAAGCGTAAACGATATGCATAAACGATAAGGCCAGAACAATCATATTTAATTTCACAAGATTGCGACGATGCAAAGTGTACACTAAGCTTTAATTTGTAAGCATTAACTTTATTTCTCCAATAGCACAAACACATCTTATTATTGCACCATTTGTGGACTTGCCATACGCCCATCATGTAGCGATCTCTTTCACGCGCACTGCCCTGTCCAACGTACAACCTTGTACAGAATAGAATAAGTTAAAATAATTTAGTAAGTTTATTAACATAAGGGAAGATTTCTTTTTGTATATAAAATAAAAATCGTAAAAATATTCATGTGTTTTATTATAAATCATACGAAAATTTTAAATTCCAACTAACATAACAAATAAACTTTTATGCTTCAACTTAGTAACACTCTGTCGTAAATGAATATAAAATAATAAAAAAAAACAAATTAACAACTATCAAAAAAATGTAAGGAACTAAATACTAGCTACCCTCTTAAGGCTTTTAAGTATTTAATGTGTATTAAACACTAGAGAATAACGTAGTAAAAGATCGGTAACAATCAGGTATAAATTAGATTATACACGTATGCTTGTCTTAGTAAAGAAGCCAAAAAAATATTTTACTTTCTGTATTCTTATATAAAGATTATTTACTCTAATCAGTCTTACTGTATGTCATAAGTCTTAATTGTGTATTCTAAAGAAAAGGTATAAAAATTATTCTAATAAAGTGGCAATAGCCTCATGGTATACGGATGAATGAAAAATGCTGCCAGCGGGAGCATACGCTAAGGGAGACAGTACTAGCTACAGCTTGGAACAATACGCCACAGTTTTTCAAGTAGAGGCCTTTGGCAGTATCGCCTGTGTTCATGAACTACTAAGTCCAGAAAGGTAATTCACATCTGCAGTCACAACCAGGCAGTGATCAAAGCACTGAAGGCCAGTGCTGTCAACTTTACTCTTATACTGGATTGCATTAAGGGCCTAAATGAGCTGGGGAGTCATAATTCTGTAAGAATTGTATGGGTACCAAGATATTCGGGCAAGTATGGCAATAAGGGCGGATTAGTTTGCTAGGAAAGGCTCTGAAACCTTTATAAGCCCTTCTCATACTACAGTATAAGAGTCCTATCATACCATGCCTGAGCATGGTATGATAGGGCCCGAGCCGGGTTTGCCGCAAGCCGCATGTGTTATTGCGATTACAGGATCGAGCCGAAGAACTAGCTTTATCCGAGTGGAGGGCAATAAGGGGAGAAACTCAAATACTCGAAAGTTTTTTTATGAACAATCTTAGGACAAGTTTCTGCAAGAACCTCTTAGATTGAAGTGGGAAACATTTAGGATACGTTGTGGCAGTTTTCAAGCCAATACGGAACGTCAGCAACTCTATTTTGAATGGCATTAAGTGACATTGCATCTTGCAGGCCCTGCTATGAACAGGCGAAGAATGTACAAGGATTTATATAATTAGAGGCCACGCTTGTAGCCGAATTGGGCCGGCGCGTCCGAGTACTAGTTTCTTTCTCACATCAGATCGGCGTGAAGTGGCGGTAATGCTTCCACGTCAAGTGATGGTATTATTGTCGCGTTTCGTTCGGTTTATGAGACATCCCGGTGGCCTAAACTCGTCATTAAAGGCCGGCAACGTCTCTGTCGTGCAGATCTGGTCGTGCAGATGTCCATGGGCGCCGGTAGGCACTTAGGTGCCTGCTGCCTGCTCGTTTGCCCCTTGTAACATTAAAAAAAAATTACTATAAAGTACTTGGAGTGGCCTCAACGACACCTTAGTAAGATTTGAACTGACAGACTCCGGTCAGAAATTCTCTTATTAGGCTATGGAATGCATCTCTTAAATCTGAAAATGTTATAAGTAATACGATTAAGTTTTCTGAAAATGTGTTTCGGACTTTCGAAAATCGCTTTCGCTTATAACATATACCCAAACGTTACTTGCATTTTAGAGAAATTGCGACAAAAACTTGTATACAAGTTTGGCGATTAACGAAATAGATAAGTTGCATAGGACAAAAGGCAACCGGATATCATGGTGAGAAAGCAATGCGTATTCACTTTCCTATAGGCCTGTGTCTCGAATTTTCTGCAAGTAGATGACTTTAGAGTGCGTTCGCACGGTTAACTGGATCTAGGTAAACGTGTTTTGGTTAGTGTATTGACGTCCAGTAAGTATACGCCACTTCTCTTAATACGACTTACATATTTCGATTTGACCTCATGCCCTACTCGTGATGAAATTAACAACTAAAATGGATTATATTACATTTAGACGTTTAAATGGATCGTGAGAATTAAAAAAAAAACTCAAACTTTTTTTTTTACATATATTTCTCCACCCTAACTATCTAAATGCTTCTTTCTTACGAGAGTAAGACTATTTTTTTCAAATATCTCTATTTGTCTTATTGAAAAAAAATATCAATAAAGTTCGTCCATCCAATCTATTTATTATATTATATTCTGATTATTACTAACCACTTTTTGGTTTTTCCTTTTTTATGTTCCACTAATTCAGCCGGTGTGTAATAAAAAAAGAATTTTTAAATTTGTTTAAATTGGTGTAGCAACATTGAGTGGTTTCGAAAACCGGACTATTAATTTTTTAAGCTTTCCGAATGGAAGTTCAGACTGTTTGGAAAGCTCTTTAAATTCGGGCAATAAATAACTAAAAGCATTCATTACCGCCACAAAGATTTTATTACATTATTTATTGTTAGTGTTTATTTTATATTCATTATTGGTTTCCGAGGACGTGGAATTTGCTTTAGACTCGAACGTTTTTCCTATGAATTTATGTGCCAGAGGATATAAGTTTGAGTCTTGCACCGGTAAAAAAAATTTTAAACACACGATAAAGTTGCCAAATCATTCAATATTCAATTAAATTATTTACAAAATACATAAACATATGAACACATACACTTCTTCAATGACTTTTCAAAGACAAATTCTTGTGGTTTCCTATGAAATTCCTAAAGGCACAATAATAAAATTTGAAAAGTAATTTAATGTCAAAAATGAGGCATATATAAATACAGGAGAGGCGGGAGTGCGGGGTCTCTTAGCGAAATCCCACTACTACTAATTAGTACTAAAAGACCTTGGCCTGTAACCATTGTGATCTCTCTAATAGAAAGGATAACTATGCCTGCGCTAGTAGGATCATACCAAATCTGGCTAGACAAGGGAGGGGCGTTGGTAGTGAAGGTTATAACGCGCATAAAAAGGCCCTTAAAACCACACCTGGGTCACATGCCGGGTAAAACACTAATTCAGTCTTACTGTCTAATACATATTATACAGATTTTCACCTATCAAAGATTTCCGCAAACAAGTGCACTACTAGAAGACACGCTGATGCATTGCTGGCCCTTGAATGAGTGCTATCTTCTCAAAGGTCCTTAATTCGTAACGATATGTCAACTTTAATAATGGTGGCTGGTATCACAGGGATTTTTTAAGAGGCAGTAAATTGCTTGAAAATAGCATGGTTGCAGATTTTTAACATCGTGGTGGTAAACCACCTCGATAGACGCTGGCGCGGTGTAACCGCCGGTCACCTGCCCAGGTTCAAATGACCGCCCTACACGCGCTCCGGTGTATCTGCACAGGTTCGCCTGTACAGATATGCCTATACAGGTTGGCCTCTCCGGTAACCGTATCCGGAATGCCAAGCATAAGTATTCCTCTTCATTTACTGATGATTTATCACATATTACTTTATAAATGTAAGTACTTACTTAAATTCGGATTGCCATCACTTGAATAAGCTGAAAATTATTGATACAAGCCTTTTAAATGAATAAATAAGTCTGCAGCATCAGATTGGCCAAACGATTGTTTTTGCTCTATTCATAAGAGATTTTGCACAAAATCAGTGAAACGAAAAACCATATAAATGGAATTTACGATAAGAACAATCTTTTGTTGTACTTTTGCGTAATATACTCGGACAATTGAAATAATAATGTCATCACAACATCGAGTGAATGCGGGCAAATCGAATTAAAGCACGAATGATGAAAGAAGCGAATTACCAATAACGCTTCCTTTGTCTAATACAAGCTATAACTCAAGATTCTTTTAAAGAGTATTATAAACCACAAAGACGGACCGTGAGTTTAGGGGGCCCTGGGCTAATACTACTTATTCAGTCATACATATTTATTCCAAGTGTAGGACAGAAAATAAGACCGTATAAATTTGATTTATAATTTAATATATTATGCCTTAGTGTTATTAAAGTACAATTGTAAATAAATTGACAAATTATAAAGCAACATTTCTGCACTGTCCTTTGGCAAAATCTTTAATTAGCTCCTCACATTCTAGATTCTTAGAAATCAACATTTATGGACAAAACGGAGATAAATGGTTAAGTCGTGAGTTTTCGTCGTTCTGTATTTATTCTCGACTATGCCATCCTGAAAAGGAGCACTCAGCTTTACAGCTTGGAATTGGTACGGTAAAATATATGTTTAAGATTGTATAGCAGTTTGAAAATATGTCAACAAGCCTTTTTTCATAAATAATCGTAAAAGTGTATATGAAAGTTGAGTAGGATTCTATCGACTGAGGTAAATAAGTTTTTAAATTGATGCATTCATTTAAAAAATGTTAATCCCCATGACTTGACTTATCTTGGGGACCCTGGAATTGAAGAGACCCTGGACTGAAGCCCTAAATTCTATATGATAGGTCCGGTCCGGAGTAATTAGATACTTCGACTTAATGAGTCGCAGAAGGCGTTAATTACAAGTGCCACATCATCGCCATTCATGGAGATTGACGGAGTAAGGCCTTTGTCCAACAGTAGACGTCACCAGTTTCAAATGATGACGAACATGAATCAGAAACTTTAATATACAGCTATATTAATTAGTTTTAAAGAAGAATTTTAAGCTTCCATAACTCGACTGTTGAAGACTGAAATGAGGTACTCGGGCCAAATGTCGTTGCGTTATCGTCGTAGCCACTCCCAATAACGAATATTTTCTAATTCCCTTCAGCTTTGTTATATCGAGGTTGCACTGCTAAGTTACAAATAATTTATAGTATTGGCTTGAGTAATAAGATAAACTTGTAGTTACCGAATAGATAAATGTCGAAATACTTTTGATTTCAGTCCGTGTTGAACGTTAAGATTATTTTGTTAACTTCGTTTGTGTCATTAAATCTTTTGAAATTTTTTATTTCCAATCCGAGAACCAACTTTTGAGTTAATAATTTTTTGTCCGTTTATTTTTTTTCTGTTTTAATTGTTAATTTGCTATATAGGACCACGTCTAAAAAGTCAAATATAATAAAATCTTTCCAGCCTTTCTTAAGAGACAAATTTCTTAACATTCCATGGGTTTCCGTGCGAATGCAGATGAGGACAACGAGTTATTGAGGAAGGAACCATAGCAGTATAAATGGCGTAAATAAAACGAATTTGTTTTATATATGTACAATATTTACGCGAAAAACTTTAATTAAAAAAAACCTCGAGTATGCATTTCGATAGAGTCTTCTTGTCTTTAATAACATCTGTTGAATCAGGTGCCAGCTCCTGTTTCCGAATCGATACGACTTAGGTACCTTCAAGCATTACTTATTTAGACTTATTTCACAAAACGACAATTTTACTGAGAGCCTCCTCTCGCCTCTCTTAGAGAGAGAGAGGTGGTGCATTACTTCATGAGCATCGGGAGACACTTAGGTAGACCTGTCTGTCCTTTTGTCCCTTGTGATACATTTAATAAAATCCATAGTGTTTCTATGTGTTAATAGTCTACGTTATTGGCCGGTCGTTGCTCCGCTTTCAAAACTGGATCAACTGTTACTTGGCTTTATTCAATATCAAGCATGGCAAATATGAGAGGCTCGCGGAAGACTGGGACTTGTTGAGAAAATTTATCAAGATGTCAATTTGCTCGCTAAAGCATGATTTGTCAAGCTTGCCGACAAAGGCAAGGCCCAAGCGGCAGAAAAGTCACGAAAAAGACCACATCTATTTCTCCCTGAGTATATATCTGCTATGATTGTGGTCGTTCTTATCAATTCAGAATTGGATTGCACAGCCACAAACAGCGGTGTCACTAAAACACACACTGCATTAATCATTTGCAACAGATGAAATCGTCAATGAGGTCACGTTAAAGCTTTTAAATTGATCTCAACCTTAGATTGTATTTAGATGTGGCAGTCAATGGTTCGGACCGAGTTTTGGACCAGTTATGGGAGTTACGTCAAACCGATCATTGTCCGAGAGATTGGCGAGTCAGGTTATATAATCACCCTCGTCACTGTTGCAAAATCCAAACCTTTCGTTGCGCCACACCTGTTCAAATTTTAGAAAAATATCCACCCCACGAGCCTTCGAACCCTCAATCGAATGTGAAGACAGTGAATTTTTTTCATAATTTATGTTCCCGTAATTATTTTGATGTCTTAATTCCTATTCGATATAATGCATATTTAATAGATTATTTATTTCATTACTTGTAATGAAATATTATAAACTGAATACTATATAAAACATAATATAATTTTACAATTACAAGATATAATAAATATATTTATTCTGTACAAATATGTAATGCTTCATAGTTGATAGGTTTCTGTCTAGCCAGACAGAACTAACTAGGTTATTCAGTAACCTGTATCTAGGAACGTCAATAGTATATAATGGAGTGAATGTAACATGTTTTATAACATTTTATATACATAAAGAGATTGTTTTAGTAAAGAAAAAAATGTATGTATTTATTATTTTACTTGCAAAAGACTATAGCTTGCATATTATGAGGCAACATGTGGTACTGTAAATTATTTAAAAAATATTCAAAATTCTCACGCTCTGAGGGGTGTATGACCTGGTTTTGGCATATATCGAGCAGTGGTATTGCTTCAGCGACTGTCCTTGTAGGTGCAGTTGTTCAAACCTTGATGGCAATGGGCCCACCAAAAAGGAACCTACTTTCCATTTATGTCTGGGCAAGCTTGTTAAATATTACATATATTAAATAATTGAGTCGCTCACTTTTT
Organism: Charaxes varanes; assembly: GCA_024363005.1. Classification (NCBI taxonomy): domain Eukaryota; kingdom Metazoa; phylum Arthropoda; class Insecta; order Lepidoptera; family Nymphalidae; genus Charaxes; species Charaxes varanes. The sequence continues at coordinate 21,190,501 of JANCMC010043217.1, forward strand.
AATTTTTTAATATTCTTACAGTATAAATAGGCGCGTGGAATAATATGGGCTCGCATATTTATGCCCTTTGATCCGAGCACAACTTTCATAAATTATTCGCAAGTTCTTTAATAATACAAGGCATACAAAATATTTTTAGGCCTATATTAAACAATGACCTTTATTAGGCATACCTAAAGAAGTAATTTTAGGGAGCGAGATCCAATTACGGTGCCCCCTTACTTGCTCTGTTTAATTTTTTACTGATATATTGTTCTCGTAATGTTTAACTATAAAAAATGCATTTCAAATAAAAAAAACCTAATAAACTAAGTTGACCTAGGGAGAGATCTTAATCTGTAAGTGTTAAATTGACAAGAGTTTCCCCTAGCTGAGACGCTCCTTGGAACTTTGCGTCAAAAATGGCCGCTCCGTTGGCACTATAGTAGGTCTAGCCTCGCTGTTATCCCACCAACTAAAAAGCTTGTACTTAACTGTTCAATATCCCCATAAACGTATTAGAGTTTCTGGATATAGAGCTACATATGCCTTGCTGTACAAGTTATTATTAATATTTAAAAGAATTGAGTGCATCAATAACCCAGAGGCATCGGTATATATACCGAGAACGTGATGAATTTCAGCCCTTCCAGAAGCAGGTTTTTTATTAAGTAGTTTATTTTCCTCTTAGTATTAATAACGCCAAACTCTACAGACAAGAAATATTGTCATTTTTATTTTAATTAACTTTAGATTATGCGCGAAACCGATTTAGAATTCGACAAAAAATTTTGCTATTGACAAACTTGGAACTAAAAGATAATTGCAGATTGGATTCTTTACGACATTTTGCGCGAAACTTTGTTTATTCTTGAGATTGTATTTGTGTCACTTTTTGCGTCAACGTTTGACGACCTCCGTGTCAGTGGCCGAGGCGTCAGGTCTAGGTCATAGGCCGTAGATAATTTCCGACATGACCATGTCAAATTCTTGTCATAAAAGATAGCGAGATAAAGCTGAGACTGCACAAAGAGTCGCACGAGAATCGATGTTAAAAGACCGGCGTGCACCTTGATTCTCGTAACAAACTTTCCCTAGCTCACATAACTTCACACGACCGCTGTTGTACATAGTTTTCTCATCATAATATTTTCTCGTAAGATAAAACAGTATGCGAAAATATTCTTATTCAAGTGTATTCGAACAAACTTTCAACCGTATGAAATGAAACTTAATTAAATATTTTAGAAAATAAGTTCTTCCATTTTTTTTTAGAGAATATTAACAATAATTTTCCAGGTTTGTTTCATATTCTCGCTTGCCTTCATAGTGAGCTTAAATTAAAAGCTTGTGTTAAAAGTGGGTGGCATATTACCCAGCGGCGTCGGGGTTTAAATCAGGTATTTGGCAGATTTTAGACCGTCCCTTCTACCGTTGAGCTATTTTTTTTATTATGTTTTAGCGGACCCGGCACATTTTGTCCTGAACGAACGTTGGGTTGCCAACTGTTTACTATATTCTATTATCCTATAATATTATATCCATTCTCTTTTCCGTTCCCGGTCAAAAGCGCTAAGGTTATATTAGAAATGATTTAATATGGTGGTTCAATATTCCTAAATATCTAATCACCCTTCTCGTAAAAAGGACATTTTATTGAAAAAAGTTTACGAGTATTGGCTATAAATCATTGATACTCAAAGTAGTCCAGGTGGACCCCCAGGGATCCACGGAAAGCTCGACGGGGGTTACGTTAAAAAAGGGGGGGATTCGTAAGCGAGCCCCACGAAAATTTATCCACTTTCGATATTGAAATACTGAAGTTAGCTTGACTTTCCCTATTCTCTAGGTCTATGAGAAAAAAGATTTGTGACCTCTGCTATAAACGTAGCATTCAAAGATACATAGATAGACATTAAAAGTCTGTTTCAAGAACCTAGTACCGTATCTGATACGCTATAAACATATTTGTTAAATAACTTCAAAATTTCTTGTCCGATTTCGTTCAAAATAATTTTTCTAATGAGTTTTTGGCATGTTCTATCAATATGGAAAATTTCAAGTCTCTACGTCTAATAGTTTGGAAATGTTAGGGAAGGGGGGCTACCTTACGGGCAGACAGATGGACGGACGGACAGAGCGAAATTATAAGAGGTCCTTGTAGTACTACGGAGCCCTAAAAAGAAAGAATATATAACCTTCGCGATAACAAGAGTTATTTTTCTTACGAAACGATTGTAAAAATGTTATTTTATGTGATTTCTCTTCTACCGCGCATTTCTCGGAATGATATTCGGTTTCTTTTCCTAAAAAAATATAGTAAGCCAAACATTAGACCGTCAGACGTACATATATTAAAGGAATATGTCTTTTTAACATTATTTATGCCCATATGATATGTTAAAAAAACCTCATTGGTTCCTTTTATTATTATTTTTTTCTTTTTTTTTTTACTTGTTTTTTAGTGATATTCAAGGCAAGATATCGGCAGTGGTCGGCATTCGAGTCGACCGTTAGGTTAAGTAGCACTTGCTGCAACCGGTTGAAAAATGGGTGACCCATTCTAGCTCCATATTTGACATCCGACCTCCTCCGTATTTCGGAAGGCACGTAAAACAGTAGGACCCGATTAATGTCACTTTGTGATATCAATCGTGAGGTTGCAGAGATCGTGGCGGTTCCGAGGATGACTTCAGATGGCAATCCGTCATATTAACTCGCCCCACAGCCACATCCTCTGCAATCGAAGTTACGTGAATAACGGTAGGAAGAAAAAGATTCAAGGCAAGGTGGATCTAGACGTTAGTTAAACCTATATATAATATAGAATTTTTAGACTGAAACGCACTCTATCACTATCGTCATTGATCTGACGCGGGCTACGGAAAATGCTCTCCACTAGCAAAAGAAACAGACGTAGGTGTTTTTTGTTTGCACGAAGAAGCCAGTACATTTCTGCCCCTTCGAATACACTGGACCTTTACTTATAAAAAAACCCATAAATCGTTTTTATTAAACACAAGCCGATCCGACAGACGCTGTCTTGCCTAAATTTGGACTCGTCTCTTATTAGCCAATCAACCAATCTCCTTTGTGTCTATAGTGAATAGAGAAAAGATTGCAGTTGTTCATTTGTTCATGTTATAAACGTATTTATATCTAAAACGATTAACAATTCAACAAGCTGGAGTTTTGGATTCGGGCATAAAATTGTAGGAACTGGTTGTGGTATGCCCCGGGGATCGATAGATTTCAGCTGAATGGTGACCTCTAGTGTCGTTTACCTGCCAAAGTCATATCATAATGGTCCAGTGTTCTTTCCTGTATTAAGAGCATGTCAGCGCATGCTCTTAATACAAATTTTCAGCTTTTACAAAATATCGTATGTTTGGTTTTTCAGAGGCTCTTTTTCTATTAGCCTTAATCGCTACCAGCAAATGTGGCCTCTAGTATGACGGCGTTGCATAATCAGATCAGTAGTTAAGGTATTAAAACGTAAGAAACGCAAGAAACTGTATTCCGTATTTGAGTATTTTTGAGGCGACTTAAAATTTTGAATCGCTTTCGAATTTTCAAAAACGGTATGAACAAACTTTGATGCTACTTTTGGTTGAAATAATCATTACTTTTACAATTTAAAAATCAATTTTTTTACAGTTATCGTATAGTCAAATAACATAGGCACTAGGTACTTTACTAAAATTTTAAATATCATTAGAATTAGACTTTATTGTGATCATTTTCGATCGATCATCAATGTAAAAACTACTAAGGAATAACATAAAAAAATAGAATTTTTTCAAATGAGGTTATGCTTAATTTGGTTACAAAATTTTTAAATGTAGATTCTAGGACTATTCGAGGGCATTGGACGGATGGTAGTATTTAGGGTCGCGGTGCATGCGCACTGCGGGCCCGGCACAACCCCAATACTCACTGATGACGTCACTTTCGTCTACTATCTCTGCCTGTATCATCTCTTCGATGACGTCTTCCAGAGTCACCAGACCCACGGTCTCGTACACCGGATCTCCGTCGCCTTCCTCTATACGCTGGACAAACGCCATATGTCCTTTGTGCCCTAAAAAATATAACAAATAATATTGAATATAATCTATACGCAATACCTTATCAAATTTCAAGTATTTTGGATCATAATTCTAGAAGACATGGACGGACGGACGGACGGATAACGCGAAACCATAAGGGTGACGCCTTATGACGAAGACTGGATATGAGAGGAAGAGATGGAATTTACTCTATAAGCCCTCATTCGCACGAGAGTTAAAAAAGCGTTGCGTTAAATCTCGGCGTTAACACTTTTTCGGCTTCGTCTATATAAAAATATACCATATACGTATATCTATAGCGTTGAAAATAGAACTTTGCTCCATAAAAAGCGTCGAGTTGTAAAGACTCCGCTCTGTGAACATATACTTGAGAATCCATACGTTCTATTTGAACGCTTTTTAAACGCGCGTTAAAAAAGCGTTCGAATAGAACATAATTATGAACTCCCAAGTTTTTGTCGTTTCAACGCTATGTATCATATACAAATACGCTATATTTTTGTATTGCCGACACTAAAATAGCGCCACCGCCGATATTTCACGCAACGCCATCTTAACTCTCGAGCGAGTGAGGGCTTATGTTCTATCCGAAAGCTTTTTTAACGCGCGGTTAAAAATCTCATGCGAATGAGGGCTTAAGGAGTAAATTCCCAAAAATTAAGGTCACGTCTACTAAATATAAAGGTCGCATGCATTAAATATGGAACAGTTAAATTCCAAGTTTTACCGCAGCTGCGCCCCGTTTTTCCGCACGCGTCTACAGTATAAATAAACACGACCCTGCCTTCTGTCTGGTCGGAGGCGTAAATCATACAAAACACTCTTCAAATAAGTAGTTGTATATAAATTTAGGCGCGTCTGTTTTTCTTACGTTTTCAGGCCATTGTCGAGAAAAACGTTTTTGTATATGAAACATAGGAACAGTGGGGAGGCGGAGTATCTGAATGACCTAGTAGACAAAACACGCAAGCCCTTACGTATTTCGTCTACTAGGTTCATTCATCATCCATTCATCACGTGAGATTTTTAGGCGATTTTATTGATATTTAACTAAAAACAATTCGTGTTAGCGCCCTAATTCTTTCTGGGGTCAGGGTGTTTTCCCCCAGTACGTTGTAGCGCTTGAAGAATACAGTTGGACAGTGTTAGATACGGGAACAAGTGAAACGGTCCGATGCTATACTTGCACTGATTTATTATTTGACGTTTTTACAAGCCCATATAAACAATACACCCAGACTCGAAGCGAGAATCGAACCCACAACCCGGAGCGGAAGGCAGGGTCACTGCTCACTGTTAATACATAGTCTTGTCACCCCTTTAATCTAAAAAAACTAAAGCTTACAAACAGTGGGTGCAATACTATCCCTACCGTGTTCGGATCGATCTTATTACTGACTTATTTAAGCCCATCGTTTCGCTCTTGAGCTAACGAGGTTTATATCTTGATGGCTTTGAAGAATTGCTTTTATTCAATTAACCTTTATCGAAAGCATCGCACACGCTCACCTATGCATACCTCTTAAGGCATGAGGTCGAATATAAATACATCCTACGCTCTATATATATCTGTAGCCCATAGAACATAGCCCATAGAATATAATCGTACCTTTGGCAAGACAACTTTCGATGGATATTTTTTGGAAAGATGTTATAACTGAGACGTAACAGATTCAGGTCTTTAATATCTCCTTGTAGTGTAGAAATAAAGCTATTCGCTTATATGAAAATATTTTTGACTTATATCGCTTTTTATTACAATACGCCACTCTAGTACGTGTGATTTCCACTGAATCGAATTTTATCTTTTGTTAGTTATAATACAAATTATAAGAGTAGATGTATTGACACAGCTGGCCCGTTAGCGCAGTGGGCAGTGACCCTGCCTTCTGCTCTAGGGGTCATGGGTTCGATTCCCACCTCGAGTCTGGGTGTATTATCCATATGTATGTAATTATATAATTCTAAAAAATATATTTGTGCATAACAGGCGGCTGTTATCTATAACACAGGCATTAAGTTGTTTACCTTAGGAACAGACGTCCGTGTGTCATATAGTCCTGTATATATTTATATTTATTGACGTATTTTAGTAAAAGGTTCATAGCAATCTGTGTTAAATGTCTATCAGCGTTGCCACCATGACAATCATGACGTAAGACGAATGTTATTGGTCGGACGCAATGGCGGCATTAGTGACATATCTTGTTTGCAGTGCTACCATCATTGACAATAGTATAATGAATTTCTTTTGATGGTTGTTATGGCGGGAATAGTATGAAAATAGTGGTTGCTTTTAAAAACAATATGTTACATGTATCCGGGCTTCTTCACTTAGGTCTTTGAGACGAATAAAGATCAAAGTGCAACCACGTATTTGTATTATTTATCACCAACACTATTTATTGCTCTTAGATGAGAAATTTATAAAAAAATGTTATATTTCAAATTCCTTATCATGTTTCATGAAGCAGTGTTTAATTCATAGCAATATATCAAGTTAAATTTCGCTTTAAACAAAATATTTGATATGTAAACTTTTTATTTAATGGATGGACGGATTAAAGGCAACATACGTTTAACATCCATTTAATTTCGGCACTATATGGTTTTGCGATAGTTCATAATTAAGAACTATCTAACCGCGCTTTCTGCTTCAATTATTTTTTGTTCCAAAATCATTATTACGAGTGAACATTTATCAAGACACGTTCGCCCACTTCCTATGGCGCTTGCCAATTTGTACGACGGGCAACGATCGTGAGGAGCTAACGTGACAAACGCAAATGTCAAATTGAACTGTAAAGGTAGGTGGCAAGGTAAATAATCGCTTGAAATTTAAATCTCATTTGCGGTTACTGATATGTCACTGGTACGGCGCCGTCCCAATCTATTCTTATAAAAATCACAATTTTGACCACCCGCTCATCCCCATTGCAGCAGCATGATAGACTTATTAATTTAATATGTGATATAATCAAGGTTTAAAGTCATCATGTTTTTTTTATGGTTTGTATTGATGATTATTTGTCCAATAAACATTTATTTCAGCCATTTATTACAACTAGAGATCGCGGGCTGATCCAAATTCGCCTATAAACCTCTTTTTGCGACAACGACATATATTGGTCTTTCCACAGAAGAATAAGATTTGACCATTATTATTACATACTGTTGTCACGATTACTCTTTGACTTCCAATACATTTGTGTGTAAATCGTTTGACGTTGGTGTGCGTGAGGTTTTATTTTAATAATTGAATATTGCATATTTTAGAAAGATATTAGCAATCGCACACCTTCCTCTATAGTATTTTTTTTGTGTTTTTATCATCAACTTCCTTATTCAGCTTATATTAAAACGTGTAAGAAAAACAGTGTTTGCATAAAAACATTGCAAAACATACTACAGATAATTTAATTTCATAAAAATGGATATATGTACAGAGAAATCAGTAAAATAATCATATAACCAATATTAACATTAAAAATAGTACAAATAAATAAAAAACAAAATGTCGACTGTTACGGTTTTTTGACGCAACTATGACGCTGGCCGCATGGATCAGAGATTATGACAGGACATTGACGATGAATAGTTTTTGAATAGATGGTTTTGGTTGCCACGGAGAGGAAAAATAAACGACGTAAAGGGACAAATGTTTTTGATTTTTTTCCGTAATAGTCGACAAAAAACTAAATAATATCAAAATACTGTTGTTCTATAGCAATAAAAAGTGTAACAATGTTAAAAATTATAATGGACGTTTAATTTCAGCCTAGATCACCTGTAAACAACTATGTATGTTAATAAATCATACTATATTTTAATTCTATTTAATATTAATATAGGGAATAAGGCTACTAGTAAACTTTGGTTTATTTTATTTATGAGCTCGATGACCATAAAAAGTGTCCAGAACCTTATCATCAGAAGTAAAATCATTGATAAAGCTAAGTGCACGTATCAGCGGCGCTTTTTTAGTTGCTTCTGTTCTGCAATACGGCAAAGCAAATAATGACAGACGTTGTCTTGCCGGCATTTAGGCACGTCTCTTAATAATCAATCACGTCTTTGCTATAAAAAGTGACACTGGCTGAATGTTTTATGAAATAATCATTTAACATGGCACGTGACGTCACTTGAAGTATTTTGAAGTATCGAACAGAACTGCATTTTTTAGTAGTTTTAAATAAATAATCTTTCGACTTTTCCTTTCTTTCCTTTCTATTAAATCTTGCCTGAAATAAGTTGAATCGAACAGCCGTTTTCAAGGGTTAACGAGATCAACGAACAACGATCGATTTTTATATGCAGATTTGTAAATAGTACAAATGTATACCTAGAATCGGTCCTGTAACATGTACAGTCGACCGAGAAAGTGCTTTACCATTTTGGATGACAGCTCCTACTTAAATAAATTTTTCTAAGGGTTATAGTTACACATTAAAGTAATGCATAACAAGCAAAAATGAGCCTTGTAACTAATTGATGTGCTAACGACATTCGACCTAAGCGTGGCAAACCAACGTGGTCGACTGTACTTAAATACAATATTTTCTTAATGAATGCATGTAGATGTGATATATTCAATATTTTATTTCCAGATAGGAGAGGTGGCCTCTGAAAACCAGCGGTAGGAATGGAATAATATTACCCATTCCTCCAAAGGCTGAGAGGTTACACCTTTTTTTGGAGCATCGCACTGCACATACTAACATGACATGTATAAGTAAGTTTTATTTCTTTATTATTTATAGTAGTATAGTGTAATGCTAAAAAAATAAACGATTTCATTTCATTTCATTTTCAGATATAGGAGTCCTCAGATAATTATTTGTAATTATCTGAGGACCTTCTAGAAGTCAAGAGAACAAGTGCTTATCGGCGTCGGTAGGCACTAAGTGACAAGTATCCGTTACTCGTTACCATAAAACTCAAATAAAAAAAATATAGGACTTTCAATTCTTTTTAGTCGCAATTTTTTTCTGTATTCTGTAATTATTTCGACCAAACTGTGTAGAGTACATAATATCACGTAAAATCACGTGTTGCTCTTGGCCATTATCATGGACTGTATAAATGTCCATACGTTATCAATAAATGGAACGTTTTATCATACTTGCGCTATCGGTGTTATATCATATCAGATTAGCGATATCGAATGCGTCTACAAATTGTTTGGCTTTCTGCCACGCGATCAACGCGAACGCGAATTTTACAATGGAAGGAATTTTTGATATTATTGCAGTTGAAACTACGATACAAATTATATGGAGTTTATTCATTTACTTTACTTAGAAACTCTCTTCTAAAATCTAGACTGAGTTTTGGAAAATAGACCATATATAATTAGTATAAATAGTAACCTATATTATTTGTAGTCGAAATTGCGGGCCGCTGGGGTAATGTGGGAAAATTGCTTACAAATATCATCATAATCAAATAAAATTTAATTTATTCACTAAGGTTTTTTTGCAAACATTTGAAGAGCACGATCTCAGTCGGGTGGTTAGGACCAGACCGCCCCGAGACCCCTCGAACTAAGACAATTACAAACTGGAGGAAGTTCTCGCAACTCCTACAAGACATTATTTATATAGATAAAAGTAGATTCCTACTAGCAACGGGGCAAAGACCCAAGTAACCGGTAGTCAGTAGTACTAAGTACTCTTAATTGATGATAATTAGGGTTCCAAACCAATTATTATGACACGATGAACAAAAGGTCATTTTTTTTAAAAAATATAGTAATATATCCCCCTTAACACGGTAGATTTATTCCGCGTTATGGGAAAACGCGTTGTAGGAGTATTCTCGTAAAACCCCCTTGTACGACCCCGAGTGCGTATAATATAATATCTTATATTATAGAATAACTTTTTGTTCCGCACGACTTCACCCGCGTGAACCCCCTGATCACTAAGGAGTATGAAAAACAGATTTCAGTTCTCAGGCCTATTGTTAATGTACATAAATTTTCATAAAAATCGATCAAGCCGTTTCGGAGGAGTAACTAACACTGTGACACGAAAATTTTATATATAAGATATTAACGCTTTATAAGAGGACCGTGTTATAGGGGGGTTTAAAGTTTTAAAAAAAATTCAAATTCGCAATAACTAATTAAGTAAAGTTTACTATTGCGTAAAGTGATTCTCGATGAATCGATCAAGCGGAGACGCGTGTTGTCTTCCATCTTAAGGCCATGTCTTCAATCCTTATCAAATATGCGCGCCTGGCCGCGCTGTGCTACATACTTTTATAAATAATCGTACTTAGTCACGTGAACGAGCACGTGTTGCATTAACATATATGCATGCAACTTTTAACATAACACAGCTTACAAGATAGATAATATAATTTGTACTTTTCATTGACTTCGAGGTCGATACTTGGCAGACTCTAATCTAATTTTTCTTTATTCTGTAAGTTACTTAATTAAATTAAACCAAATCAAATTAGGATATGTTTCATTTAAGAAGACTTTTACAAGCTCCTTTGAATGGTCAAATATTTAAAAAGCTACCACTGATTCGGAAAGGTCGAGTCACGAGAAGAGTCATCAAGAAAGTCGTTAGCCTCTCTTTTGAAAATAGTTCTTACAAAATAAGTTAAATACATATGCATGTTAACTAAAAAATTCCAAAAGTCACGACGGCTCTGGCAAAATGACCAAAATCTCTGAACCGTGTTGGCAAGAGCACCTCAGTAATGACTACAATATACCCCATCGAACTCATTGTGAGTTGGATGCATAAACAAAATGACAGCTATCTTCTAATACTGGTCAAATGATAAATTCAAACCATCCAACCCAAATAGGTACAAAATTTCACTGTTTCAGAAGCTTAGGTGAAGTCTTGTAAGATATAAACGTGAAAAGGTACGTAGCAAATATTAAATTGTGCAAGAAAATATAAATCCTTTATAAGAAACATACATCAGTAAAATCCCAGATGTCGCTAGAACAACAACTTTGGCAAAATGACCAGAAGCCCTGAATCGGGCCGGCAAGTACACCTAAGTACGCTATTAACCTCACTGTAAGTTCGATGCATAAACCAAATGCCGCACTTTGTTTATGCAATTCCAATTATGAATCCAAATATGCATAAACTTCTGAGAAGTATTGCAAGATATACTCTGAAAATATACGTAATAGATATTAAAGTCTGCAATAAAGACACTATAAATCCAATTAAGTAAACAGTAATATTCCAGAAGTCACTAGAACGACAACCCTGGCAAAGTGACCAGAAACCCTGAATCGGGCCGGCAAGAGCACCTAAGCAATGTCTATACGCCATTGACCTCATTGTGAGTTGGATGCATAAACAAAATGCCGGCCATTTTCTAAGTGCATCATCTCTGTTGTCAAGCGACGAGAGGTCGGTATTGTTTACATTATAGTGTAAGTCTATTATTAGAACCGTATTAACTTTATTACGCACGTTCTATCCTCGGACTATTATTAAAAAGGTTAATAAGGTGTATTTACAATTGAACTATCTGTTTTTATCATAAAGAAACCTCTTTTATTATCTTATATTGTTAGTCTATCCTTTTTACAGTTTCCGCTCTAATATCTATATCTATATCTATATCTATATCTATATCTATATCTATATCTATATCTATATCTATATCTATATCTATATCAAGTGGCGGCAATGCTGTCACGTCTAGTGATGGTGTTGTTGTCGCGTTTCGTTCCGTTTGTGAGACTTCCCGGTGGCGCATCTGCTGGCCTTCTGGTCGTGCAGATGTCCATGGGTGCCGGTAGGCACTTCGGTGCCTACTGCCTGCTGGTCTGCCCCCTTGTAACATAACATAAAAAAAATAATTATAAAGTGGTATATTAGCACCGTATCAGCGCTGAATTAGCAAACTACTGTCGCTGGATTAGCACGAAATTAGAATCGGATAATTCGATTCGAGTCTATAATGTTGCTGATTCTGTTTGTATTGTATTCAATCATCCATTTGATCCATTAAATATTGGATAAATGAACGGCTGCATAGATGGTCAGTTTTAATGTAAGAAACGAACATTTATAATACGTGCTTTTGATTAACAATAAATGTCATATTATCTTTTTTTTTAACTAGGAGTGTGAAGCCTGCGCAGCTTTATCGATACGTGCTTATGAAAAATAGTTGTCGCTTAAACTGTACAGTTTTTTCGCAACGATTTATCGATTTGTGTGTACCGGTTATAAGCGGGTGAATTAAAGGTTATGTATATAGGAAGCTCAGATTACAAAAATAGTTCTATAATCTGAGACAGGAAGTGTGTGAATTAATAAAAAAATATATATCTTATTAATTTTATAATCTGTAAAATATAATTATTAAATTAAATATCGCCGGTTGGTCAAAATCCGGCCGAAATCCTTTATTTGCGTATCATATAATGTTTAGTACAACGACATATACATATCTATTTGATATTTAATATAACATACTTTTTTATGATTACTCTTTGACACCAGCCAATAATTAAATGTACATCTTTTGCCTTGGTGTGCGTAAGGTGTTTTTTAATACTTTAAAGTATTAATATTGCAAACTTAAGAAATGTATCAGCATTTGGACAGCCTCTTCTATATAATCTACTTAATGTAAAAAACTAATAGAAATACTCAAAACAGATATTTATCTCTCATTATGTAATGAAATTTAATTGATATTAATCACTTAATGACTAGGCAAAAGCAAAAACGCTGAAAATTCAAATAAAACGCTAGCAAAATATTCATATTCTGATATGCCATCTTATCAATTGTTTAAGTTAAAGGTACTGGATAAAATGCCTAAAAACACTTTATTTTGAGAAAGAATATTGCATGTTTAAGTTATCCTAATTTCTATGTCATCTCTGAAAGTAAAAAAACGCTGTCGACGAAACTCTAATGGCACACTACCAAGTGACGTGTAAATCCTTTTTTTACCTTTATACCTACTTCGTACAGATATATCATGATACCTATGTGTCACATAAACACCCGTGATAAAGCCAAACTGAAAACAAATGCCACCTTCGCCGCCATAGTTACTGACTGCTAATAATTTAAAAAAAGTATACTTAAAAAGTGATAAACTTACTGTAATAAAAGTGGTTAGATATCAATATCAATAGAGATTATGAAGGTAGCATCAGTTGGTATTAGCTAATAATAGTAAAAACTTGAATTATTCAACTCTTAATTCAACCAATTGGGTTGTATAACCAGGGCCGGCCCTATAGGACGAACGAAGCGGCCGCTCCAGGCGCCAAGTCCCAAGTCAAATAGGAATGACTATTGTTAGTCTAACATCTAGTTAAATTGTTTATGATAATGATTTCATTATAAGTTTTACAACACACACCATTTAAGTCAAGAGAATTGTCGATAAACGATATTAATAAAATATATAAATAGGGCAAGGAAAGCCATTACTGGATCTAACTCCATCCTAAAACTTGCTTCGAGCATGTGTCTTGTCTATATAGGAAGTTTGTTAAATTTGAAGAAAAAAATATTTTTAAATTTAATATAAAATTAATTTAATAACATACACAGTTTAGGATACGTGAGTGAACGTTCAGAGATGTATAAGCTAGTATGTTTATTAAAAATCATAATTATTATTTTGGGTATAGGTATAAGGATAGATATTTAAAAATATATCTGGAAAACAATTTATTTGTAATATTTCAATACATTAATATTTTATCATTTGTCCTATTCGCTTTCTGAATCTTCTTCACTTGAGGACTTCTTCCAGTCGAAGTCGATACCAGTTACTTCCGTGAACCATTTGTGGACGACTTGGACGCCTTTGCGGGAAGGGAGTGGATTGGTTTAGCTCTAGATAGAGGAGAGTGGTCAAAGAGTGGGGAAGCCTTTGCCCAGCAGTGGGACATTATGGGCTAATAAAAAAAAAAGTTAAAGATTTGTAAAAGAAAAGTAATAGCATAGGATTCCGACCTTCCTTATCCTTCAGATAACCACAAATACAGATATTTGAAACATCACTAATTATGATATATACATGTAAAATACTCACAAATAATGATCTGTGCTAGAGCACCCAAATCAACATCTGATTTTAAGAAGAGTTGTCTCAGAAGTTGTTTGATTCCATGGTAATCGCAGTCCTCTGGGTCCCTTCCTTCAAAATCAACTTGAAGTTCCTTAAATTAAAAAAATATATATTTCTAGTACTCCTGATCGTATTGTTAGTAAGCTGAACTATCAGTGATCTTAATTCTATGCTCTTTATTATTTCGACAATTTAATACGAATTTTTCATTAAGTTTTATAATTAATAGATTGAAAATAATAATTAAAAAAAAAAAATAGAGAGTATTTATCGAGATCGTCCCGCCAGAATACAATTATTGCGCTTTATTTTTTTTATAGCGCCTTTCTTAATATTTACATTGGAATAATTTATATAATTTCAGTAAGCTGAATGTGATAAGAGATTAACATGAAAATATTTTTAAACAACTATTCACAAGACCGCCGATATAACTTCGACGTAGTTTGGCTTAAGAATGTTTTTTTTGTCGGCTTGTTTTGACTGGCCATGTGTATTGTAAGGTTATGTTTTTCACTTACTTTTTCTCCGACCAAGTTCTGGTCAGAATCAAAGTCGGAATCTCTCTCACTTCCATAATCTAGTTCTTCTTCACTTTCACTGTCTTGGTTTACAATTTCCTTATTTCTTTTATTAGACATTATAAAAAATATTTCGCCGACAAACCAGACTAACAAAAACAACAGACTTACGAATTCTCAGTTCTCACTTTTTTGTGATATCGTCAGTGGTCAATGTCAAATTTTGACAGTTGACTGAATAACACAGAATAAAAATATTGTCATTATTGAGCTGAGAGATCCATTAATATGGATGATGCGTATGAATGAAATGATATGATAATTATTACATTTTATTATATTATAATAAAACTGCAATTGTGCTAACTACAAAGATTTTAATAAAAGTGCAAACTACGAAAGTTACTGCTATCTAATAAGGTATTATTTTGAAATTATTTATAATTAGTTACGTTTTAATGTTGCGTATATTTTATAAAACGTAGTTTTAGAAATTTAAATAAATCTAAATAGTATGTAATGTTATATACGTGCGTTATAAATATATCAAATAAAATATATAAGATAAAATCAATTTGTCATCTTTATTCTTTATACATATTGATCATTATAGTAAAATACGACCATGATGTTTTAAGAATCTGAAAAAAAAAATCAGTAAAGTAACTTTAGAGAAATTGCAATAATAAATTTAAATAGCTAATTAAAAGTCGGAAACATACTGTATATTTGCGTACAGTTTTCCAAGCTGTATGCTTATTTAAATACATACGGCCATCCTGACTTCACTTTGACTATCTTCTATTAAAACGTTTACATGTGTGTGTAAATTGTTTGACATTTGTGTGCGTGAAGTTTTATTTTAATAATTTAATGAATTAATAATGCAGATAAATATTAGCATTCGCACACCATTGCAAAATCCAAATTTCATAATCGTTCGTTTGCGGAAGTTTTCGCTGCACGAATTAATATATAAATAGATGTGATCACAAAGTTGTTTACCTTTGCATAGCTCTCTAAAGAAACAATAGAAAATCCATAGGTTGTTATGTGAACGTGAATTTGTGATCTGTTAGGAACAATGAATAAAGTTAGAAAAGAACATACTTGAGTAATAATTGTTATTCAGTAGTTTTACCACATAAATTTATATATATAGAATTGAAATTTTTATAATATTTCTTACCTTTGCCTACTAATATAAACGAAAGGTTAAAATTTTTATTCTCTACAATTAACTTAAATTTAAATAGTAAGAATAAAAACCGTATACATAATAAATAAACTAATTCTAAATTAAACTATGAAATATATTACATAACAAAAACAAAACATGCTACAAACGCAGTGGGCAGTGACCCTGCCTTCTGCTCCGGGGGTCGTGGGTTCGATTCCCACCTCGAGTCTGGGCGTATTATCCGTATGTATGTAATTATATATTTGTAAAAAAATATTTGTGTATAAGAGGCGGCTGTTACCTATAACACAGGCATTAAGTTGCTTACCTCAGGAACAGACGTCCGTGTGTCATATAGTCCTGTATATATTGATTTTATTATTATTTATATTTATTTATTTCGTTTTTATTTGGAGCGTTTTTGTACTTCCAGCCATCAAGAATTGCAGAAAACTTGCAACCTAAGTTAAAAAGTATCATTGCTGGTAGTCGGTTGAAGCTTGGCAGTCAGGATAGCATGGAAAAACAAGTCACTTATCAGGACAGCGAGAATAACAATGAATCGTCTGTTAAATCTAAGAAAGTAAAATTCGCCGAAGATACTATATTTAAGCAAGAAGCAAAAATTAAAAGAGGTGTGCAATATTTTTTTATTAATTTAAAAGTACAATTGCATATTAAACAATAACTTAAATACTAATATTGGAGACACAATAGCTTATATGCAGGTCTATAACAAATGTGCACATTGTTATAAAATATCATGCAAACACGATAGAAAAACAAAAAAAAAAAATTAGAGCTAATATAGAAATTATATAAAAATAAGATTAAAAATTATGTAGAGTGATTATATTCATTTTACTTATTTATGGAACTCACCAATAGATATTTGATGAGTTTGCCTTTAAAGGAATTAAAAGATTTTTTTATAAAATTTAAAATAATAATAAATATTGAAAGTAAGACGATATGTACACTAGTATAACTTTCTTGCCATAGAAACAGAATTCCGTTAAGATGTATAATCGTTTCATTTTGTAAAACAAATTTATTTTTGGATAAAATCTTACCCCAAAAAAATATTTTTTTAAACATTGATTTAATACCAAAATTGAATCCCAATATGAAAGATTTGAAAGTATCTGTGGCATCTAACGTTTATAATGAATTATATAATATCTCATTTTTTTTTTTCTTATTTATTCAGTATTTACAAAACCGAGACGAATGTTGACACCCGGTCCACAGAAACCCAGATATACCTACAATCCGCGTTTCCAAGCATTGATCAATCGCTTTGAAGCTCAAGGAATGACCATTGCACGAACTCCTGTAAATAGGGATAAAGAAAAAGTAATAGAAAATACACCACCAGCTGGGGAACATAATATTCCAGCACGAGCAATAAGCTTTAAAGACGACGTGGAATCGGAAAGCCAAACGAAAGAGTCGAATGAATTATTCAGAACCTGTGTCGATTCCCCGATTCAACCGATGAACAATGCAATAACATCGCTTACCGCAAACATAGCTGGATCACTACAAACGTGCCTCACGTCTGTTTTGAGATCCACTGATGAAGAAACAGAGATACAGTTCAAATTTATAATAACGAAAAAGAAAGTGAGTGTGAAGAGGATGATTGATAATGCTCAGTTCGAAAGGCTCACAGAAATTGATAGAGAAGAACATTCAAAGAAGGAAAACATTTGGTCTACTGTTACCAGAGCTGTAAAAAACGTGTTTTGGGGTAATCAAGAGAATAGTAAGTATTATATTACAATAAAAATAAAAGTAGTATAAGCGTGTGAATAAAAAAGGAATTGTACATCTTTTTGGATTCGTTGGAATATCATGTTTTCATACGCAAAAATATATGAAACATGATCATAAAAATACTCCTTACCCTTTTTACCCTTTAAAATGTATCGTTTTCCGAGTACCGTACATTTACAGCGCACTATAGCTAGTTTAATCTATTCACTGATCTTTTTCGTGATAGGTAAATATTTTTCAACAAGGATACCTGTTCAAAATCGCGTTAGAATTTAGATGTGATGCGGTAAACTACAAGAGGGCTTTGAATATGTTCCGTTAGGGATTTGCGCCACTATTTTTCTCGTCTGCTCCAATATTTTGAAGGAAATATTTCCCTCAGTTTATGTTGGCCACTTAGAATGTATACAATCTCCATTATGGAACAAAGGGATAGAGTTATCACGTATGATATAACCACGGGCACCAACTTTTAAATAAAAGAGAATCTTCAAAATCAATTCAGCCAGTCGACATTTCTAAGGTAACAAACTCTAATGAGTTTTTAACATGTTCTATCGACATGGAAAATTTCAAGTCTCTACGTCTAATAGTTTGGAAATGTTAGGGGGGGACCATCTTACGGGCAGACAGGCAGACAGACGGACAGACGGACGCACAGAGCGATATTATAAGGGTTATTTTAGTTCTACGAAATCCTAAAAACCAAGTTACAATGGGTCATCCATCTATCGCCCGGCTGCTGTAAGAACTGTTTAACCTAGCTATTGAATCAATTAAATACTTATATCTAAGTAGTTCTGTTACTTCCTTTTAAAAGGCTGCTCTTAAACTTAGATCAAAAAAGATTTGAAGTAAAAAAAAACTTGATTTGGAAAAAATAGATAAGGAATAAGATTTATTCTCAGCTAAGTGACAAAGTGACAAATGATGCGCATTTGGAAATTTATTACAACTATAAAAATATAATTTTTAGTTCGTGAGATAATTTTTACTTTCATTGTAAGATAGGGGGACAATTTATCTTTTATTTTGTCGGATCATTCTGGATAAAAGAAATCGTCTGTCAGTCTAGACTGGTGATTCATTCCTTTTAAAGTTTAAAGAGAAAACGTTGGGAGCTTCTCGTCAAAGAAAAAATCGTTTATCGCGGACAAAACACTATTCCGCGTTAAATTGATAGCTCGCTGGATTGATGGGGCGATTTATGGTACCTTTAATAATGAGAAAAATTGCGTTTTATTAAGACAAAACTATTGTTTAGGTGAGAAATGATTAGCCCTTCACAGATGGTTATGTGATTTGAATTTAAGGCCGTTATTTTTATTTATTTGCGTGTTTATAAGCGTGTATGAACGGCAATTATGACGCTCCGTAATACTAGAAGGAACCGTTATAATTTCGCTCTGTCCATCTGCCCGTAAGATCCTCCCCTCTCCTAGCATTTCCAAACTATTAGACGTAGAGACTGAAATTTTCCATGTTGATAGAACATGCTACAAATTCATTAGGAAAATTATTTTAAACGAAACCGTACAACTTTTGAAGGTATTTAACAATTACTTTTATAGCGTATCAGATACGGAACCCTTCTATATAAGCGTGTCTTGACACGCTTTTGGCCATTACGACAATTAAAATATTTACTCAAAAACTAAGTTAGCTTGAATTCTGTGCCTTTATTTGAGAAGAGCGACGTCTGAAATTAGTAACGTAAAACCTGTGGACTTTATAACAATAATTTATCTTTGAAAACCTATTTTTTCTGTTAAGAAAAGTTTATCGTTATAAAATTGTAACAAGTCAAACCTTGAGATCGTCTAACAATGATATCTTTGAAAAATTATTATGTTGGCGAAAAGTGTTTATTTTTATATGAAATAGAAACTGTTTAAATAAACGTCTGGGACTCAGTAGCAAACGATTTATTTTACTGATTAGCCCCTTAGTGTAGTTGGTAGTGGCCCTGTATTCCACTCCGAGGGTTTTGCGTTCGAATCTCACCTTCAATCTGGGTGTATATGTATATAAATATGTATTTATGTTCAAAAAAATATATTTGCATACCAGTCGGTTGTTACCTATAGCACACCTATTAAGTTACTTACTTACCTTGGGAATAGACGATCGTGTGTTAATAGTCCTATGTATTTATATTATACTTATTGTTAGTGGAATGCCACCTTAATACAGACGAAAACGCTCTGATTAACTTAGTTTAATAGCGTTAATATGGCGTGACGAAGTAGGCAAGTTGAGATAACGAGACGTGTGTGAAAGTTTGTTAGCGCCTGTCTTAACTTGAGTCAAACCTTGGGACTGTCTAACAATAATATCTTTGAAAACTTATTATGTTGGCGAAGAAAAGTTTATTGTTATAAAATTTATAGAGGCCTGTCAAATAATTGATAGGATCAAGTACTCTTTTTGATTAGAAGCTATATAGTACATTGAAGAAATCGTGTAAAGAGATGGAGTTACCTTACAAAATGATTCTACTAACGCACGCGACGTTAGCGCAGTTGGCAGTGTCCTTGCCATCCGGTCCCATGGTTGAGAGCTCGATTCTCGCCTCGTTTATGTGTGTATTATCTATATATTTATACAAAAACTATTTGTGTCTGTTTTACCTATGACACAGGCATCTAGTTGACTGTCCTAGGAACAGACGACCGTGTGTCCATTGACGCATTCAGTTAAGAGCCCTACCTCACCGAGACGCCATGGCAATATCGCCGCTTACCTATCCGCTCCCCGACGGCGGGGACGTGGTCCTCGATTCGCAACGACCGAGCCCAAATGCCGAAGCGCGCGGCGACGACACCCTACTTACGTCCTATAACTCCTCCACAGACGGTATCCGTGGATTGGGTCTCTGAGGAGGCTTCCGCGGAATACCGACTCTCGATCGGAAGCCCCAAACCCACCACCGGTTGACGCTGTAAAGTCACTCTGAACAACAGCAGCATTACACGATCAGAAAAAAAAATATCCAAACAATTAATATTAAAATTTAAGACAGGTAACTCATTTGGCTACGGTCTGGTGACGTCCACAAATAAGAAGCGTTGCCACGATTACTACTGACTACTCAATTGGCAACCGCAGATATCCATAACTATGTATATATGGCGTCTCGAAGAGGTAGGAGCCTAATGCTACTTGAAGATTAAACGAGAAAATTAGATATACTTAAAGTATTCATTTTAAAAGAAAAATATATACTAAAGTATAGTGTACCAATCTCACATGTAAGGAAATGTATGAAATTTATTAATCTGAAGGCATTTTCAGTACACGTTGCTTTTAGTGTGATGAAAGTTGCACGAAGTCCCCCGCGCCATATAAGTCCATTAAGCAAATGGATGGAGCTGGAATGAGAGCTCGTTTTTAATTTCGTTCTCATACAAATAACGGTTATAATATGTCCCTCGTTACCCGACCTCGTTATAATAGTACCTTCTCGTCGGATTAACATTCAAACAATGATATACATAAACAAAAAAGTGCTACTACGTGTTTTTACTTGACATTTTTTTCTAAACAAATAATGTGATGTCACGATCACATATTACAGATAAGTCTATCACGCCATATTTACTTTTAAAAAATAGCGAAAATATGGTAGATGCGTTTAACCTACACACTGAATATTATTTATTTAGGTAATAAATTATATTCAGGACTCCATAATTGTACACTTATTATATTTTGTAAAATGCTGTTGGTTCGTCAAAATAAATAAAATAAAATATAATAAATAAAATAAAACTTAATTTGCATTATTAACGAAATAACCGGTCAAAATAGCTGTCGAGAGTTTGCAGGTCCCTTGGTATGGTGTGGCTAGTTCTTTCTTCATAATATTTCGTATTTATGCCCAATTTTGGACTGCTAACGCCATCTCTTGACTTGTCCGTGTAACATGAGCCCTGTATAAGTACGAACCATAGGAAATAATCATTTCAACAATAGTAAAGTTCCACAGACATAATAATGAATATTACTTCTGTAAATTTAGCCTCAATAGCTCAACGGTAAAAGAAATGGACTGAAATCCGCAACGTTCCCGGTTCAAACCCTGACGCCGCTGGGGTATTTAATTTAAGCTTATCTGGAGGACACACGGGAATATGAGACATACCTAAAAAATATTTATATATGTATATGGTATAATATAAGATTATTCAAGAATAAGTATAGAATAACAGAAAAATCGTTATAAGTTAAAATAAATTTATTGCTTCAATAGTGCTTGTCTTTAATAAACTATTTTAATTTAAGTACTACAGACGCATAATTAAATAATTTTTTTGTAACTTTGGCCACCTTAATAATATTTACAATTAACGTAGCCCGGGAAAGCCGTTTGAAGAAAACTTTAAAATTGCGTTTCCGCTTTCCTAAACTCATTTAGTACGTATAAAAGGAACGAAATATAATCTCATTTTTCAGGTCAAATGATAATAGCTTTTGATAAGTTTGAAAAAGCTTTCCGCTGTTGTTTCTTTTGGCTTTCAGTTTACGTGGATTTTCCACAAAAATTATAACTTGCGAGATTAAATAAATTGCCCCTGGCTAGCTGCTAGGATTTTGTTCACGTTAATATTATTTTCTTACTTGATTGAGGCGTGGTCTAAACAAAATTTCAAAGCACTTTTCTCAAATAATGAATAGACACGAAACTGTGAAAAAACTTTATTGATTCGTTGTTTTATTTTTGTCTATTCCTTCTCTCATAAATATAGTTTTTTTTTACATGGTAGAACGATCTGTCGCACGACTCCTGTCACTTTAAATTAATCAAATTATAAATGTTATTAATGAGATTCTTTACCGTTAAATTATGTCTGCTTATATAAGTCTTATGCCGGAGCCAGACATAGCTCAAAGTGTTTGCATATTTTTATCCTTGAAGACTACAAAGTTCTACAAAACTTTGTAGTCACAAAGTACACAAAGTCCCCGGCCACACTACATGATCATTGGAATGATCACTCAAATGAAGCTATGTCTGCCTTTTGCATTAGAGTACTCAAGCAGTGATATAAAAAAATCCCCGCAATTTTCCCACCACAGTATGCCGCATCTAATTACTATTTCCATAGGGGAAAATCCTAAAGATACAATACTGGAGCTTTCCATAATGAACCCGCATAATGGACGCTTGTAACAATGGTGTTAATATAAAACAGCCTTAGAAGTTAGCTCTACTATTGTTACAGTGGAGGGGTCGCTGCATTGTTCCAGTTATATTGAACTGAAAGTTTAATACTTCTGAGGATTATTGCGGTTACAGGAGGGGCAGTCTTTGCAGTGGGAGAGATAACAGTGGGCATTAGAAAACAATTGAAAGATATACAATTGTGTATTTCATAGTTTATATTACTGTATTCATTTAGTAATATTAACGTATAAGTCACGTTATATATATACGGTCCATGGAGTCTTTAATAAGGAGTAACATCTCTGTATATAATAATGTCCGTCGAACTGCGTAAATAAGGGTGGCGCCACATCAGCATCAGGGTGAATTTTAAAGGTTATTATTGGTCTGCAATTGCTACATTCATACCATATTGCGCCGTTCGGAAGGTCAATTCATCGACTGTTGCTACATTCACATCATACCGTTTGCCTACACCAGCGCTATTCTGGAAGATTATTGTACTAATATCTTTTCTACAATGTTCAAAACGTATTCAACTTTTTTCCCATAAGAGATGTTACTCCTTATTAAAGTCTCCATGGTACAGTCACATAAGCACGTAATATGGCAACAAAGTAAGAGAATTTATCTGCATATGTTGAAAATTTCTCTAAGATTACTAACACAGCTATAATATTTCCACTCTTCATACACTAGATTTATCTAAATTCGTGGATTTTGATGCAGCCAAGTTAATAGGTTTAAATAATAATTGATTAAAAATAAGCTTACAAAACGTAATACAATTCAGTTAATAGTACAGGTTGTCTGTTTGATACTGATTAATGTTAGCTTTTACTGTGATCTATAGTCTATGATTACACTATTCTTCTACAAATGGGGCAATTCAACCTAACCCCCGCGGCGACTATTAATCTAATCAGTGACCATCTCCATAAAACAAACAACAGCTCTATAAATTAACTAAAAAAAGATACAAATGTTTGCATTTTAATTCAAAAATAACAATTCTCGAGATAATAAACTTCCTGAAATGTATGGCACTATGGAATATATTTAACTAACCCGCAAGTATAACCTATTTAATTAAAAATAATAAGCAGACTAAGTTTACCTGTGCATATATACGTAGTTAAAAAAAAAAATATATTTGCGAACAGTTATTCTAGACAAGCAGAAACAATCAAACAGAATCTCGTTATTAAAGCTCACATACATCTTCTTGATGAAATGAAAACAATAGGGAATTTAATCAGAACTACAATAGCAGATATACGGAAAGTTTAGCTCATAACAATACTTTATTTACGTCTTGTATTCTCATCATGTCTGATTTTGATCTGTTTTTCGATTGGACTGCGAAAGAAATATAATTAAATGACGCGTGATGGCACCGAGCGTGATGGGAATATTTACAATTTTCCGCTTAATAAATAAAGTGACAGATATATTTCCTTGGCTTTATCTGTATTGAACACTAGCGGTCCCGACAGACGCTGCCCTACCCGAACGTTGAGTTACTTACATTATTACATTATATTATCTTAAAATACTACTCCCGTTCCCATTCCTTTCCCGCTCCAGTTCCCGTTCTCGTTTCCGTTCCCCTTTCCGTTTCCGTTACCGGTCCCGGTCCCTTTCCTAATATTTTCGAAAACATTCACACATCTTCTGACAATATTTGCAGCACACATTTTGTCAAGTTTATGTCAAACGCCTTAACGTTACTTTAAAAAAGTTTTAAATTGTCAAAAGCGCTAAGGTTACAATAGAATAAAATATTATGGCGATTCTTAAATTATCTTATTTTGCGTGCAATTTTCTTATTTTTGCTTTAACAAGAAACTCCTCCTAACAATACGAAACAAGAAAAAAAGAATTAGCGATATCGTTCCAGGCATTCACTAGTACACCAGGCATTCATTAGAAATTCATTTTTTTATATATAGATTAGATTATTTATCTAAAAAATATAAGATTACTGGAATACCAGCACTTTCATATCAAAATTTTTGTTCGTAAAAAATCTAGTCATTTCTTTTAATTTTTTTAAGGACACTAGTTATGCCATAAATACGTCATATACGAGGTCAACATCAGATTTACATATGTACATCAATTTATAATCTCTCCTCTACAGATGTGTACACATTTTAAGCCATATTTCGTTTAAATGGGTGTTGTATTATTATGGTACTCAGTTTACCTTAACAATACCACTTTGAATGTTGGTCATCCGAGATCGCTAGCCAATTTAGTGTTCCAATCAACCGTAGTTAATATGCTAGTGTGGATCCACTGTCGTCTAGTTAAGTGTACAACACCCGGTTGTACGCACTGTGTACCCTAGCAATATCGTTCTGATCATTCCATATTCCATTTTCAATTAACAGCTATGTAGCAAGCATTCTAATGAATTGATTCATTATTATTTGTGACAAATCGTCATTAAAGCTAGGCTTAGACGATGCTAGCGCTGGCTGCCAGCACTGGCAAGCAGTGACAAGCAGTGACGTCCGTCCGCGTGCGTCCCAACCCCCGTACTAGTTTGAGGACACGTGTATGCACATCGCTCTAGTCGCTGGCGCATATCTGTAGAACGTTTATTCTAGCGTTTCTGGTAAGATATCACGCAATGGCTAAGAAACTGTATGAGGACGAAACATTAATATTTTTGCAATTGTATAGAAAGCACGAGTACTTGAGGGATAAACGTTCCGATGCTTACAGAAATAAGGATTTTCATATCCACAACCAAAGCTTTTTATCCTTTACGATTTCTTCGTCTACTATACTGATCAACTCTTCTCTTAATATTGCAAAAATGATATTTATACAATTTTTTTCATGTACCGAATTCATTTTGTCAAAGACACAAACGTGTGCTCACCACAATAATCATTCATAAATGAAATGAATTTAGTAGGCCTCGTCGAAACAACCGGGCCAGGCCAACGCTGGCTTGTCTATGGACTGGCGTCAGCATTACTAGCTTCGTCTAAACCTAGCTTAAGACTATTTTAACAACTGGCCACAGTACACTAGCTTTATAATCAGGCGTACTGTCTTTATTAAGCTATTACTGACGACCATAGACAACTCCATTAAGTCTCACAAATGCCAGTGATTGGACTTATTCGGAAGAGTAACAATTCTAAACTTCATAAGTAGTGTTTTAATACTTTACATGTACAAAAAACGTACTTTTGTAGAATTACGCTATTGCATTATCCTAGAAAGAGTACGAATTTTTTGTATCAATATTTCAAATAAAAATTTATTAGACCTATTTGTTCGTAATATAAAACTTAGTTTATCTCGTAGCTTAAATATATTTCTGTTGTAATAAATTGAAGACACATAGATCACGATAGAAAGACGGCAGATAGCGAGAAAATATATTTGAACCGAAATCCTTCGCGTTCAACTTCGTTATATGAATTTACTGTTTTTATATTCTGTTTGGCCTCTCCCACTAGCGTCTATTTGGGAGTTAAGTTACATGCTGTGAATTTATTTCTTATTTTAGTAAACTTCTTTTACCTAGTGTTATTCCTAGTTAGTACCAGAGTGCGCTCAAATTGCAGAGGATGTGGCTGTGGGGGCGAGTTAAGACGGCTGACGTCATCACCGGAACCCACACAATCTCTACATATCAGAACAAATTTTTTATTTTATTTTATTTATTTAGGGTACCAATAGGCAGTAATACAATATGGACTTAAACAAAATTATAGATAATCATATATATACTATGCTACTATGTTAGAGAAACAGTTTGTAATATTAATAACTAATAACACATAGTGACATTAATCCCACTGTTTTACATACCTTCCGAAATAAGAAGGAGGTCGGATATTTGAAAACCACTATGACAGTGGGTCTCCCATCTTTCCCACGGCCGTGGTAAAACTGCTTAGCCTAGCGATCGACCCAAATAACGACCAGTGATTAATCCACGATCTCCCCACATATCTTGTTTTAAAACATTTTTTTTTTTTTATATATATGTTACAAGGGGGCAGACGAGCAGGCAGCAGGCACCGAAGTGCCTACCGGCGCCCATGGACATCTGGCGTCTGTTACCTATAACACAGGCATTAAGTTGTCTACCTTAGGAACAGATGTCCGTGTGTCATATAGTCCTGTATAAAAAAAAAACCAATCTGAATCTCGGCAAAAATAGCCGGATTAGTGCGAGTCAGAATCATGCATTAAGGGTTTCGTTCCATCACTTTACTTGGTTACTAGTTGTTACCCGCGACTTTGTTTGCATAAAATTAGGTGAAAAAGTTTAACGTGATAATATATAGCCATATAGCCTTCCACAATAAATAGGCTATCTAATACTGAAAGAATTTTTCAAATCGTGAGATTATCGAGTTAGAAATTTACGGTATTCCGTATTTTTAAAAATTCTATAAGATATAGCTTATTGCCAAATTTCATGATTTTAGGTCAACACCTGTAAGTGTTGGTTCCCTTTGCAAATGTATGATAAATGTGACATTAACGGCTATTTCTTTTGATTGTGTACTACTCTTCGAGGGTTGATTTTTTCACAACGTTAAGGTATGGCAGTCTTCAGTATTTGGTATTCATTTCAACTTTATATCTCTTCACGTTCCTGAACAAAAGGGTCTCGGCAGACAGACGGACAACTAAGTGATCATACAAAGGTTCCTTTTTTCCTTTAGAGGTACAGAACCTTAAAAATAACGAAAAATATAAATTCAAATAAAAAAATGGGATGGAAAATATTATTCGGCATCTTCATTATTATTTTAAGAAATACAAGTTGATTTTACAAATGAAATTTTCTATTGAACCAGCTCTCAGACGTTGTGTTTGGACTTCAATTAAGACAGTTAGCCTGTTAGCTGCCGTTGAAAATATATTTACGGTCTCGGGAATTTGATTTTGAATTAGCTCAGACTGTTTAGTAATAGAGTTCAAATTGTAAAAAAGTTATTTCATTAAGATAATGAAGTTTATTTATAAGCAAATCGCCATTATGTAACAGTAACCATCGTTCTTGTCCAATAGGCTTCTATAAATATAATTTATATAAATTCGAAGTTAGCTAAATATTCGGGACTTTATTATTATTCTTTTATGTTACATGGGGCCAACGAGCAGGCAGTCGGCACCTAAGTGCCTACCGAAGCCCATGGACATCTGCACTACCAGAAGGCTAGCAGATGCGTTGCCGGCCTTTGATGACGAGTTTAGACCACCGGGATGTCTCATAAACCGAACGAAACGGGACAACACTACCTTAACTTGACGTGACAGCATTGGCGCCAATTTACGCCGAGCTTATGTAAGAAAGAGGTACTGGTACCAGGACGCGCCGGCCCAATTCGGCTACAAGCGAGGAGGTACCACTAATTAATTTATATTTTACGGAAGAAGTGTTAATTTTTTTTATGGGATAATACATAAGTAGTCTTTTAAGATAAATTTTAATATTTTGTAATTTTGGTGTGGTAGTACAGTGAAAACAATGGACAAACTATCGCAAAGATATTGAAAAGAAAATCGTCGTCGTCGAGTCAACCTCATTTACAAGCTATACGTTTTAGAAACAAATTTGATATACAAAACGGTACAGTTTCTGAGGTAATAGAAATGTTTTATAAAGTGCAGCGCATCTGCATCGCACAATTATGTAGCAAAGTATATTGCCGTTACAGTACCTAAATACGAGAACTGAAAGGTAGTTCCCAATTGACTGTTACAACGTTTTATAACGAGGTACCTACTGTGTCAAAAAAGCTTTTGAGTATTCATAAAGTACCATTCAATAGGAATTATTAATAGGAACTAGCTAAAGACGCGACTCCACATCGAATTCTGCCTTTCTTTTCGTAAAAGTCTTCCTCGGACTTAAAGGAAAATTTCGATACAAACACTTTAATTGGTCTAGTCGTTCTTTATTTACAGTGTGACAAAGGAAATAGGAACTCATTTATATATATACTAACAACCCGCCCCGGCTTCGTACAGATGCAATATATATGCATGAATTATACATATAAACCTTCTCCTACAATCATTTTATTTACGGATGAAAACCGCATTAAAATCCGTCCCGTTGTGTGAAAGATCTGTGCGTACAAATGTGGGAAGCGACTTTTTTTTTTTTTTTTTTTTAATTTATTTATTGTTTATTTCCAGATATTACAAATATTTTACTTAGAAAGATGTAAACATAAACTCGGCAAACGAGCAAACGGATCAACCGAGATCAGGTGATCAGCGTCGCCCATGGACAACTGCAGCACCAGAGGGGCTGGCTGCGTTGCCGGCTTCTAAGGAATTTATTAATCCGCCCTATAAAAATTCTCAAGTCATAGGATTGTGGGAACACCCAGAAAGGCAACTGATTCCATAGTTTGCACGTACGTGGAAGGAACGATCAAGCATACCGGACGGTGGTTGCGTGCCAAGGCTCGATGTGATGTGGATGGTATTTGGATCTGAGATGGGTAGTGCGATGGAGGATTTACGAACTAACTTTTTCAAAGAGCAAATTAACCACAGACCGTAAGGCCACACTTTAACTATTTTTAAGGAAATATGGTCAAAAATGCATATATGAGCCTGTAGACAAAATCACGCTAAATAACTCACACTGAACAGGTAATAAAATATTAGTTATCTTTTTGCAAAGAACAAGCTTTAAATTCTTTTATTTATGCCGCTCCCAGATGATATAATACACGTGTTGCCACCTGAGCCAAGAGATATGCGTCTAATATATTCCCTATGACAGTGTAATGGCACCGTATCAATTTCACTTTTAAAACCCACTACTTTTCAAGGGATATTATCGCACGTGACTTTTCTCTACCTTATTAGATTCTAGTTTCAAGCCGTGACTTCGTCCGCATTTTTTTCAGCTTTCATGCAAAATATCAACCCTTATTCCACCCCTTGCAAATTGCATTTTCGCGAAAAAAACTAGTCTCCGTCCTTCTCGAAGTTCCAATCTATCTCTATACCGCAATTCATCAATCTTAACAAACAAAGTTGCTTATATCTTTTTTAATGTTCATTTATACTTACACAATAAAAGTGGTTATTGTATTATCTTCTTTAATATATTTTTCTATCTTTTGTCTATTTTCTGTTCCATTATTTTTCTATAGATCCAGTTTCTTTTTTGGCCTTCTTCTTCGCGGCTCGTGACGATTCTTTCCAAGGTTATGCTTGTATTATTTATCTGTCTTTGGAAGCCAGTACTTTTTGAGTTATTTTAACAAACCTGCACTCCAGACAAAGTCGATACAGAATTTCGAAACTATCATTTGATAGGGCGTAATTTTCTTTCTAGATGAAAGACTATATCCTTTTCCGTGCCATTGATAACATACATGCAAATTATACATTTATATTAATAGACAATTACTAAAATCTTAATAAAAGCCATACCTTATATACTTCTCGAAGAATCTTTCAATACACACTTAAAAAGTAAAGACTGAGTGAAATCTTAAATTCAGAATTAAGATTACCTGACGTTTTCTTTAGGAGTGGCATTGAAAGAAAATCTTTGTTTTCATAAATTTTACGTAAGACCAAAACTCTGGTTAGCAGTTAACACAAAAGAATGGGCCCCCATAGAATTGTGTTGATCTTTATAAAGTTTTAACAAGTACCTTAATAAATTCCCACTACAAGGTGCGCGTCTAAGGAAACATAATGAAGTTGACATTATTATAAACAAAGAAAACTTTGATGATTTATATTGTCCTTCGTCCGTCGCGCCTCGTGAAATTACAAAGTTTCGCGAGAGAATTTTCTTAAATTCTTAAGTGTCTCGCCCCGCCGTCTGCCCTCGCCACAGCTTTATATAAACTGCGAGATCTCAGGAATGAGAGCAACTTCGCCCGTCCTTAATATAAATTTTATAACTACCTTCAGTTTAATTATAGCTACTACAATATAATCTTTATAGCCTGTCTTTATATTTATTTTTGCTTCATGTTTTTCTTTAAATACTTGCACACTTACACTTTTTTCTCTCTTGTACGTCCTAAGGAAGGCTAGCAGTAAATACTTTGAGCATTAAATTCATTTTGTTGTACTTTTTTTTGTAATTATTCAATAAAGAGAAAAAAAAATAAATAAAGTACTCAGAAGACTTTCGGTTATTCCATTTTTCTTAGAACTAGGCGTAAGATATAAACGGTTGCAACAACATTGAAACAAAATGAGGTACGGAGACTTACGCGTTGCAAGCCATGTCTCTCAACCTTATTAAACTATAGAGTATTTGACTTATTATTTTTTTTTATGTTACAAGGGGGCAGACGAGCAGGCAGCAGGCACCGAAGTGCCTACCGACGCACATGGACATCTGCGGCGAGCTTAAAATAGACAGACAGTTTCAAAAGTTTACTAACTATAGCCAAATCATATATTAATATGTTTGACGTAATTCTATAATATATGATGACGAAATGAATACATTACGTGTTTTATATATGTAAATGGGTCGTGGTAGTATCTGGGCTTACGAACTTTATTACATATATGGCACCTACTGATATCTATTTATACCCTTATTTCTTACTTAATAGTTTCTTTTAACTCAAGAGCGAGCTTGGTATGCACACTATGTAATTCTGTGGGATATTCGACTGAATTTATTGAAAGGATATAGTAGAAAGAGATTTAAATGAAAAGTCAACTTAATATTTGAATTCAACTATTGTATGCAAAAAAAATACTAGTAATAATAAGAATTCAGCAGAAACGATATCTTTCAATTCAACTTTAATATTAAACATGAACTATTTACAATCACTTTTTTTAAATAGATTATAATTAATTGCACATGTCACTAAATACATGACGCCCCGCTAGGTCATAGCCATTCTAGAAGAGAAAATCATCATCGAAACTATTTTATCATAATTATGTATAATTTTAGGAAATGTTAAAACTGGTCGATGTTAAGAAATACCTCGATTTTACCCGCTGTAAATAAAAGTGCTTTGTACAGTCTGCGAGAAGTTTATGACAAGTTGGTGTATTATTGATCCCTATCAATATAACCCCGGAAAAGACACCGACGTGTCCGTTACAACTGCAAACTTTGATAATATGACCAGAAATATGGGCAGTGCGAAGCAGTTATTTCAATGGAGGTAGACTGAGACCAAAGTACTTAAAGGTATTGGCCCCTGAGATCACATATATACATAAATCACTTGTCGCAAATTCACAAAACGCACACAAATACTTGTTTATCATCTCGATGTGCTGCACTCGAATGAAACTTTGAGACAATTTGGTAATTGTTATCAGAGCGCTGTCCTCTATTGGTAAACTGTTAGGAGACCGCTGTATGTCACAACGCGGTGAATTTCACGATGAATGATTCTTATGTAGAGACATCTTTCAGGATAATTTATTTTATAAGTTCCAGTCACTCTTCAATGGTTTAAATATCGGACGTATTCAGTACTGGCTTTTGAAACTGCATTGAAGAGATTGTCCGACGCTCCGATGGAATTCTGAACAGCTTAAATCCTTCTCGTTAGATGAGATATAGGACTCGAGAAATAGTCGAACGTTGGGAGCAGATTGATTGGTAAGAACTTTGTGATATTAGACTATAAATTAGAGTGCTTTAATACCTTTTTATTATTGATTAATGTATATTAAAGTTTTTTTTTAATTATACAGTTTGAGGACTTTTCCCAAAAAAGAATATATAAAAATGCATACACTTCAAGCTGTTGTTTGCACACTAATAACTGAAATTCCGTCTGGAAAGGCAGACTTTTTTACGAGTTATTAATGCTATTGTATGATATATAAATATCATAGGACATTTTGGAGCACTTCGACGTTAATGTTAACATTGACATATGTATGTATATGTGTGAATGCACACACATACACCTGTATTTCTGTGTTAAAACCAAAAAAAAATTACCGCGAAGCGACCAGAGCCATCACTGTGCGGTCACCCGTCCGCTTCTAACGTGCAGAATGTCAGCGACGGAATATCACTTATTCCGCGCGAAACGTAACTCTATTGCTAATAGGTTGGAAGCGGGTGCTTCGAGGTTATTAAATTCGTTGTAACACAAGGATCGCGAAACGATCGCTTTGGTTGCTTGGCGAAAAAAAGCCTTATTGTAGCATTTGTAACCCGAAAACTGTACAAAAATAAAGCCAACTTCTCTCTACAGAATATCCCTCATTAGAGTGCAAACAACAACTTCGAAAAAAAATCAAGAATTTTTGGGAAAAGTCCTCAAACTGCATAAATATATATTATTTTTCATATATTATATATATATATATTTATTAATATGTAAAAATATAAATAAATTGCTAGGCGAATGGAATTCTATATCTTCTGAAAAACACACTAGCTTTTTCAAATAAACTAAACTTACTAATATAATAGTGATATTATCTTTTATGAAATTTTAGCAGTTGAGTAGAAATCAAAGAAATAAAATAATTTTTCCACTTAACTTCTCAGTTACCGCGAGCGAGCAGAATACACGATTCAGAGCGAGCAATATCACTACAATTGTATGTTATATATAAGACTAGCTGTGCCCGCGATCTTGTCCGCTAAACTGAGGTATAAAAAAAATTATTCTATTTTACTGTGATGATATATAACCTATAGTCTTTATGTTCACCATATGGGCTATATAATACTGAAAATAAAATTCAAAACTGACCTTTAGTTTCTGAGCTTAGCGCATTCAAGCAAACAAACAAACAAACAAATTCTTCAGTTTTATATATTAGTATAGATTCATAGGTCCTGTTATTATATTCTACTAAGGTCGTTGTGGGCTCCACTAAAATTAGGGTAAAATCAGATGAACCCAAAGGAAAAAAAGAAAGGGTAGAATAAACCAAACCTTAATATGGAAAATACCCATATTATTACCGAATAATTTTAAAAATAAGTAATATAGACGAAAACAAATGTTTGCAAACCACTTGAACATCTTAACATCATAATATGAAAGGAAAATAAAAGTACTAAATATTGAGGATCAAAATTGCTTGTTTGTTGCACGTAAAACAGTGAAATTCAATTAAATGTGCAATTCAAATCGAGTAGTCTGTTGACAATAAAAAAAATCGCCCGCTTGATTTTATGACAATGCCGTATATTGGAACATTATAAAATCGGTAACACAGTAGCGTTTTCAATAAATTTTTATTCAAAAATTATTCAAACAACTCCCAGATATTGCTACGATTGATTAATTCATTACGACATAAATCTTTTTTGATATTTCGTTTTTATTAGATAGATATAATAAAAGAGTAAAAAAATCGTAATATTTATGATGTGCATGCATTGCAAGGACCTGTTTTACGTGAAATCTTGCTTCTATATACTATCTGGCGGGTTTTTTTGTGAGGAATTCCCAAGTAATATATTTAGCGACTTTAACTATAAGTGGCCTATATATAAAAATTAGGCTTTACTTGGCCCTAAATCTCCCCTAAATGCACTTGCCGGTAGACGCGACGGGAAATTCAGCTACCAGGATGACAGGGAATACGAAGGCAGGTGTAAAAGGTAAGAGAAGTACACACTGACCTGCAAGGCTGTAGTCCAGGCAAGTGGGACTCCACATGGGCTGACTGCGGTGGTGTCCGGAGCGAAGAGAAAGTCTAGAGTGTTTGCGAGTCCCGGCCGCAATGGGACGATGACCTTCGAATGCATCGGCACGCTGCCACAGAGTGGCAGTGCGTAGGGACGTGGAAGTAGTAAGGGGAGGAAACCATCGACAAGTGCGTAGAGATTATTAAATCTAATTTAAAACCTAACAATATCTGTATGTAACTTTTATTGTACTATCTTGTTCACGCGTCTTCGCTCACAATTGTGTAATTTTTATCTCGCATTATCTATCCTGGGGGAGCTCAGCCTTTATTTAAACAGTGGTTTCTATTGTTTATTTGTTTGTCGAATAGTCTGGGGCTAATTGACTCGGCGTTATGTCTTTGTGAGTAGGGTTTTAGCAAACCACTATTCTTCCGGAATAGAACACTGGACTATCGCGAAGAAAGCGTTTAACCACTAGCCAAGGAAGGTGTGATACTCCTAATATCGTAGTATAGTATCTATATTCAATATCAATGAATACTTTATATGACTTAGCGTCGCGCCGTTGAAGCGACATAAAATTAAAACTCTTATTAATATAATGGGCAGCCTTTGCCCTACAGTGGGCACAAGTTGATTTAAACCATACTAGTACAGAGAATTGTTAAGACGATTTTCAAATTCTCCAAAAGATTTTTTACGCCGTTAAAGCCAGCATGTTATTGATTAAATTACCCCAACGTTAACATATGCCTGTGTTAAAATACCAATCGAACGAATTGTGCTTAAAAAATAGGGTTCCGTATTTTTGGGGCAGTTGTAAATCTTAGTTAACATTAACTCTAATTTGTTCCACTAAGTTGTAGTAATTACAGTCGGTTCACGATTCACAAATACTACACAGTTCACCTATTCAAAAATGCTAACACTAAAATACACTATTAATGATGGTTATTTATTAATCTTCGCTGCTCATCCTTGATGGTTATATTTCAGACAAATTTTACTCGTATTATTGTAATAAATATAAAAGACTATATGACACACGGTTGTTGCCCTGGAGGAGATCACCCACAAGATCAGCCCCTTCATAGCCGGTGGTGTCCTTCTGGGCTCCATATACTGGATAGCCATCACATACGGTGCCGTCACAGTTATGCAGGTATGTATGTAAAATTATTTACACTAGAGATCGCCTGCTGGTTGAAATTCGCCCACAAACCGTTCTGCGCGCCACGACGTTTCGTTCGTATTCACACAAAAATTCATTTTGACAATTAATGGAAAAAGTTAGAAAAGCTGAAGTGAAAATGGGCTGAGCATATGTGGCTCAAATGGACCCACAAAGGTGGGCCAATGTCACGACTTCCTGAATGCCCACCAATGGCCGCCGACGACCCGAAGAAGAGGTGGCGCGACGATTTGGATACCTTTGCGGGGAAGTTATGGGTGAGATTGGCCCAGGAAAGAGGAAGGTGGATCTAGTAGGGGAAGGCCTTTACCCAGCAGTGGGACATAACAGGCTAATTAAAAAAAATCTAACATACGGTTGTCACGATTACGCTATGACGTCATCCAATACATGTGTGCGTAAACGGTGTAAACCGTTTGGCATCGTTGTGCGTGTGGTTTTATCTTAATAATTTAATATATTATAAAAAGATATTAGCATTCCCACACCTACCTCTATATGAACTACAATTGTGCCAAATTTCATAGTCTTCCGTTCGCGCAATTTTCGCAAAATGGCACATAAAGTTTTCTCTTCACGTATTAGTATATTATACGATGACCGTATATAAAAGTGTATATAGGTACAGACCTATGTATAAAAAGGAAAGGTATCAAGAAATCTCGAAAAGAGCGAGACGTATACACATAAAATTTAGTAGGGATGTCTGAATCTATAGTTAGTAGACGTCCCGTTAAACGTAAATTTTTCGAAAGGGAGTTAAAGAGGTCTAAGGGATGTCGCAAGCTTAATTTTTCGCGGGCGAAGTCCCGAGAAACAGCTGTTCTGTACATATAAATTAAATTGAGGTGTCTTTTTGTAACATGGGTTTTTGTTTTGCTATATATGGGATACCTACTTATAACAAAAACACTTATTAAAACATTTTTTCTCTTTGTCTGTCTGTTTGTTCCGTGTAGTCGAAACGCCTGGGCCGATTTCAACAGGACTTGCACTGGAAGGTAGCTAATGTTAAAAGGAATAACAAAGTGTATTTTACTTTTAGCCAAATAATTAGTTATGGCTCTGCACAAAAAAATTAAAGACCCTCAAAGTTTTGTTCAAATTGCTGAATTCACGCGAACTAATTCGGCAGTAACTTTTTATAACTGCTTTATTGTAACGATTTTATTATAAACAACTGTTTAGTTAGGATCTTCCTTATATTCTTTATGTAATTTTAATTAATATTAACACATATTATATTGCACGCTTTAAGCGGAATTTGGCTATACTCTTAGCTATAAGATCTACTGTAAAAATCCAAATTCGCGAAAAAGATATTTGATTTTATTTGCAGTCGCGGTATACGGTTAGTTCTGAATGTTTTCCAATACGACTAAATACTCGTGAAATATAATTTCGAAGATAAAAAAAGTACACCAATTTTGGACATTTCTGTTTATCCTTAAATAACTTCAATGTCGTTATTTGTACACGCTGAGATGCATGTCAAATTTGTTAATTAGCCATGCTCATAACTTGTCAATGCTTAAGGGAAAAAACTATTTCACATATTTAACACTAGCCTACGCCATCGATTTTGTCCGTGTTTTTCTTATTTAGGTGTAGAGTAGAATCGTCCTTTACATCTTTTTCTCAATTCAATTCAATCATATTGAATCACTCTGGAAGGGTTTTTCATCGATGATAATTAATTTATGTTTTCCAGTCACGTAGGGAGACCGATGCTTCTACTAAAATATTCTTCTAGATTGTAAAGGGAATTTTCAATTAAATATTTTTTAAATTTTCGAATAAACGTATTCAGGTCATTTATATTTCGTATATATTCTCTCCTTGCTCTTGTTTATGAGTCAAATATGTATTTTTTAATGCGTACTTTAGAAGATTTTTTTACATAATTAAAGTGGCACTTAACCATCTGTCCCGCCTGATGGTACTAGGAATTCATAGTTTTTAGGGTTCCGTAGTACTACAAGGAACCCTTATAATTTCGCTCTGTCCGTCCCCACCAGTCGGTGGGAAGCCTCCGCGCGCGGCTGATGCGTTTATGTTGCGACGATCCCCTTCCCATGTGATAAACTTTTTTTAATGTGTCGTGACAGATTATAATATATTTGTATCACCCCTTCGGATGAAATACTTCGAGTAGTGTTGACGATGGACTCGTGAGATGCCGAGGCCGAGACGTTAAACTGACACAGGTCTGTGGACACGCGCTCCTACACCGACTACATAGACACGCTCGCTCTCTGTAGTTTCTACCATTATATTCAGTCGAGGATTCCTGTACAAAAATGGAATTGTAAAGAAATTTCGAGTTTCAAGTACTTAGCTGATACTGACATAAGAAATTTTTACTGAAAACAAATAGATTGAATGTATATTTTCTTTATTAAAATTATTTAATAAACAACTCGCGTAGTCGTTTCTTCGGCACCATTATTTGCATGTTTATTTTATACTTGCTGTGCCCGCAACTTCGTCCGCGAAAAATTAGGCAAAAAAAATAGATTCAATTTTAGGGTGATGATATTCCTTCTTCTACCTTCCTTCCTCGATAAATGGACTATCTAGCACTGAAAGAATTTTTCACATCGGACTAGTAGGTCCTGAGATTACCGCGTTCAAGCAAACAAACTCTTCACCTTTATATATTAATATAATAATAATAAATATGTCCCGGGTACGACATAAGGAAAAGATTCTAATTCAAGTTACTATAAAATTAAAGTCAGGTTTTTGTATGATTGCCATGATTCATACATTACGTAAGTATAAACTATTATTTATTCATAATTATCAGTTCAGTAGTCAGTAAATGTAAAGACCTATTGAACTCGAAATTGTGATGTTAATGAAATAAGTCTTAAAGGATATATAACTGGGGCAGAAGTCTCGCTCAGCGGCGGAGGCACCCACTGACCTTCGACCGACCGAATATTGAGGACGTATTGAGAACGAACTATCAATGAAAGTACCAACACTGAACGCTTCAAGTAACGAAATGTAGATACGAAGTATATAACGATGTATCTACGTGTGTGTATTAAACACGAGATAAAAAGTTATTAATCGAAAACGTACATACACAAATCTGTGCGAAGCACAGGCATATAATTGGATCTAAAAGTCACCTCATTACGAGTATTTGTCCTCAAATAAGATATTTCACGCTTAACCATTTCCATGCAGTAACATTTGACAAAATATAACTTAAGCCACGGGAACACAACGTGTTACCCTAATTGGCGTTGCTATTTCTTAAGGATATTGTTAGTTGATTGTACGCATCTATATTGGTGTGGCTACAGCACTCAATTCGACGTCGGCAATAACTCAGCTCAACCTCCTGACCGCATGACCCTTGTTCCTTAAGGCTTACCAACTAGAGTACATATTTTTATAAGTATACATACTAAAAAAAATGAAAATTTTGAATCATGTCATTATATGACCCTAACTTAAAGGCATGCACAACATTGTTCTAAAAATATAATGTTAAACATTTAGCTGATTAAAAATTAAAAAGAGAAAGAATACGTAAACATAAAAAATTAAAGACTAAATTAAAATTATATTACACAGAGGAATTGCAAGATATATGAAAGCAGAATATATTTATTTTGTTCGAAAATATATCTATATTAGTGCTTACGTGAAAGATGTCATTGTAGTTACGTAGCATAGTAGATAAAGGAGAGTGCTGGCCGTATTTATTTATTTTTTTAAATTATGATAAATGGACGGTAATTGTGAAGATGTGCTGAGGTACGAGGGACTGTGATGTTAATTTGAGATAAAAGTTGAGGACAATCACCGAGATTTATGATTAATTTAAAGAGAAATATCAAACCTAGGTATTGGTGGCGACTACGCAAACTGCTCATATGAAATTGGTTCAATCTCGCCTCATAAGTGTTATGTTGGTTTTTTGTATTTGTGATATATACTAGTCTTTTCAAAAATTTTCTCTGTATCTTTTCAATCCTTTGTACGTTATTTTGATAATTTGGGAACCAAATAAAGCATCCATAATCAATGTTGCTACGCACAAGTGAGTGGTATAATGATTTCAAAGCAGTCAATGACCTAAATGTTTTGGTGTTACGATTAATAAAGTATAACATCTTAAAGCATTTATTAATAGTTTTGGACCATGGTACTAGATTGGAATAATGTTAGGAAGAAGAAAATTAAAAAAAATATGTTGTGAATATCTTTGACAGGGAGAAATAATTAATTTAATTTTTATTAACCGTCAAATAAAAAGAGACGTCAATTGTGCAATGCTATAATCTACAAGATAGGCCGTTGGTATGAAATTAGTACTAGCCAGTCCCTTACAATTTATCCAAAGCCCAAGTGAACATTCTTCTTCTTCTGTAAACATTTAAAAACAGCGTCTTATGTCGACGCATTTATCAAACCAAGAAATCTAACATTCGTATGTGGCATATAAAAGTAGCAACAATAATCGACCAAAGTATTGTAAAGGCCGCAAATACATTTACTATAATATTAATGCAGTTATCGATAGGAGTCCGTACTCAATTGCATGGCCTTTATCAAACGAAGTAAAAATGCAATACAAAGACTCTGGAACTCTAGGACAAGTGACTTTTATCTACGAGTAGCTGTGCCTGTGACTTCATCCGCATAAAATCACCTTAAAAATTGATGCAATCTTAGCGTGATAATATTCTATGATATATAGTTTATAGCCTTACTCGATAAGTGGACTATCTAACACTGAAGGAATTTCTCAAATAGTACCTAATATACAAGTTCCTGAGACCTAATATACAGCGTTCAAACGAACAAACAAACTTTTCAGCTTTATAATATATTAGCAAAGATATAGATTGCTAATGCTAAAAGTAACTAGTCTGTCCTAGCCCTTACGTTCTTGCTTAATAAGATTGTGATGGGTTGTTTTGAGCCCATTTACGTATTTGTTTTGGTATGCTTGGAGCCTTTCATCTGCTTTTTGCGGAGGGAAGTCTATTCTGTTTTTCCGATACGAGATAAAAATGTTATCGGTGAACAAGTAGCTTAATTGACACTGTAATTACTCGACTAATACGGAGTGTTAATTACAAATGGATTCGAGTTTAGGTGTTAATGATGGTGATTTTAACGTGATGATATAGCCTATAGTCTTTTTCTATAAATGGGCTATCTAACACTAATATAATTTTTTAAATCAGACCTGTAGTTCTTGAAATTATCGCGTTCAAGTAAACAAACTCTTCAGCTTTATATATTAGTATAGGTATATGTGTGTGTGTGTGTGTGTGTGTGTGTGTGTGTGCGTGTGTGTGTGTGTATATATACATATTTATATATTTAATTCAAAAGGTCTGCAATAATATTGTAGTATAGGTATTAGGACGTCACTGAGTATCTTGTTACTTAAGCTGGAATAATAAATTGTGAAACAATTTCCCCTTTGTATTATACAATATGTAAATTCTGGGAGTGTTGAGATGCGAGTTGACGTGGCACGCAAATCATTCTCTTTGGACTTAAGAGACGAAAAGCTGCGACTGTGGTGTTGTAATTTATTTGAATACAAATTCAAAAATGATCCTGGGCAGAGCCAGTCAATTTTTGGCGGATTTTCGCCCAGATGCAAATCGACATATGAAGTTGATTAGAATAGATATAGTGCCTTCCTGCAAAGGTCAGACAGTAGAATCCGGTTTTAACAATGGCAAAGAGATCGGTGATTTACATCGTATTACCCGGAAGTCGTGCTAAACGAACTGAAATTTTTGCTTTTTTTTAAAATATGTATTAACATCTGTATATGTATATAAAGTACTTATTAATCTTTACATTATTAGAGAAAAGATAATTGCAAAAAAAACTGTTGAAGCATAGGGCTTAGAATAGCATAGTTTCTTACCCACGACAACCTCGTCGTTGTAACCGGATAGTTTTGTGTGAAATTACGTCAGTCCAAACCTTCGGTCGATGTAAGCAGTTAGTGTAAGTCGTTATAAAAGATTGTATTTTGTAGTGTTTATAGCCGGTCATATTACAACCAAACGTCTATACTTAGGTCGCTAAATACGGTTGGTTGTACGGTATATATTCGAAGTCGTACTAAACGGACAGTTACATTGTATCTATTTTACTTGATACATTGTTATTGTTGGGGATCGGTGCCGTAACAGGGTTATATTGACGGGGCACTAAAACACCGACCTTATCTTATCTTCACGGACTGTATTCACAAGCACAATTTTACGATGTGAATAAGGTAGCGTCGTATGATAACGTGCCATCCCACAATCTCTACCGCGTATAAGCTGGTTTTATAACCGTTTTTAGTGAGCTCATTGGTTAGGTCAAAGTACTTGTTCGTTTTTATCGGATGGTCTTTAGGGATGTTGGACTCCCAGGTAACTATAAGCTCTACAAGTACTACTCGCTTTGAATAAAGAAATATGTCCGGCCTGGATGACGAGACAACAAAAAGTGCGAAAAATGATAATTATGTAGTGCATTTCATTTGTCACATTTGTACATCAATATAGATATGTTATATAAAAAGTATATCGATACCTCCGACGTAAATTGTTGCAACCCCAGGTTCGCAACTTCACTGTAGAGAATTACAAACATGTAAATTGAAATAAAAACCTCATTATATAACACATTTGTGTTTACAATTATATATTTAATATTGACAATTACATTATCGTACACAATTATATATTAAAAAGTGATGTTATATTACAATTTAGTGGTTTGTAATGCTCTACTGTAAAGCTGGGAATATGGGGTTACAACTACTTACTTGAGAGGTATGGATATGTTTTTTTTTTGGATGAGTTGGCATAACCTTAAATAGACCCTTAAATAAAGTAGATAAAAAAAACTTTTATGTGAAACCAGCTGCCAACTTCAGTGTTACCGAACCGATACAACTTAAGGATTTTCAAGAGAACAACATATTATTTATCGCTTGTAGAAAAATTACTCAGTCAAAAATCTTACAATTTAGCTGACTTATAAAGTCAGATAAAGAGTTTTTCAGACTGGGTAAGAATTTTTCAGTTTATATAATTAAAAAAAATTAAATTACTATTACTCCGTGTATAAATGTAACCAGTATTTTTTTTTTAATTTTAAATCTGAAAAAGTTTTACAAAGTCTGAAATATCTGACTAAATAAGTCAGCTAACTTGGATGATTATTGACTGATAAATTTTTCCACAGTTGATTCCTTTAAGGCCGGCAACGCATCTGCGCAGATGCGTCATCTGTGAGCCCTCTGGTGAACCACCTGCCCGTTTGCCCCTTCTTACTAAAAAATATTAAATTTTTGAAGTCCGGCAACGCACGGCCAAGTTGTCAAACTCCAAAAAAATGAGGTAAAAACATTTACAAATGGTCTTCTATTTAATTTTATATTTCGAATTTTGGACATTAAATTAATATATATAAATGAAGTATATTTAATTTTTATAAAAGATGTTTTATGTAAATTAAAAAGTTCTTGCTTGCAAGTTTTTTTTATTTAATAATTATAATTTAACTTGTAATCTATATTATTATTTCATTAACATTTTTTTTATTAAAGAATTGAAATTGTTAACAGTATGGATAATAGTATAAAATTATTTTCGTTCGATAAACTTGAATCGAATTATAAAAAAAATGTATTAGTAAATCATATTAAAATAAGGTAAAAGTATGTCTAACTGAGAAATTAAATTTATAATTAAAGATAATAGGTAATTTGAATGTACATTCACATTATCGACGACCAAATTCGCACAAAAGAAAGTTCGTGTCCACAATTTCATGGAAGCTTTCTGTAAAAGTTCAGTTGGGCAAAGAGCGGAACCTATTCTGCTTGAAGAAGTTTATAAGCGACGAGCGTATCGCGCGCCACACATTTCGCCCTAGGCCGCGAGAGCGATAGGTTGTGCCGCGTTAGGCACTACGATCGCTCGCACGCGACACGCACATTTTCTTTGAAAATTCGCGCAATTGCAAAGAAAGAAACAAGTGATCCTTGATTCCTGCGGGACTTGTGACTGAAGTGGTTTGTGAATGTTGACTCTTAATTCGCGATCGCTCTCTAGTGAAACGTACCGGTGTTTCAAGTAGTTCGGATTGTGTAAAATAAGGATCTAACAGGCAAGTAGATAACATTCTTTTCATATCACATTGAATCTATTCTTTGTGATAGATAAGGGCAGTGTTACAAAACTGCGATCGGTGTAAGACATCAGTCTCGTACTGGGCAAATTATTTAATGCTTCGTCATGGAAAACACGGGTTTAACGATGTAAAAACAACTTATTAGGTTTCTAATTGTTTTTGTGTGACTGAGAGGATTTTTTGCTGTAACAAGTTGAGGTTGTTAAATCGTTACATACAGTAGGTAGTAGTAACTTTATAATGCAAATTAAATTATAATACTAAATTCGGGGCCATTGCCAACTGCGCCATCGGGTGAGTCATTACTTAGATGTGACCATCGATAGTCTCTTCAAACAATCAAACTTAAC
The DNA here is from genome assembly GCA_024363005.1 of Charaxes varanes. Lineage (NCBI taxonomy): Eukaryota > Metazoa > Arthropoda > Insecta > Lepidoptera > Nymphalidae > Charaxes > Charaxes varanes. The sequence continues at coordinate 21,234,626 of JANCMC010043217.1, forward strand.
AACTAATAAATTCAATAAATGAAGGCCGATATGTATTCACCTTGCCTTATTGATAAATAGGCATTAATCTATACAAATGTAATAAAATTGGACTGTCTGTTTGTAATGTCGAAATTATCATCCTACGACTGTATACAGGGTGTCTATAATTTTTTTTTTCTTTTATCTGTATGTCAGTCAGTCTGTTTGTTACGGGTAACTCCTATAAATATTTCGACGTATTTGATGGGATGTTAAGGGTTCCTCGTAAGCCTACGGAACCCTAAAACTGAACCCAACACGGACAAAGTTACTGGCAAGCATGTAGTAAAACATAACATATCCAAGTCACGTCTAACACAGAAACAATTTAGTATATTTTGACAGTAACAAATGATTCTTTAGATAAACCTTATACAGTATCCGATTCTGTGTATTGCGTAATAAGCTATGTATTTGACCTTGGACTTGAGCGAATAGCTTTTGATTGTAGAGTCGGGTGCTATTTTATGGAATTTCATCACAAATAGGATTTATTTGGCACTAGTAGACCCGGCAGAAGTTATCTTGCTCGATTTTTGCTCGTCTGCCCTTAGTTTTTATATTAGGTTTTATAGAATAATTTTATATACCACGTCAGTCAATTGGTCAAGTACAAAGGTCATTTAAGAAAGAAGAAAACCACCTAGACTAAAATATTACAAATAATAATTTAAAAAGCAAAAATTACTCCATGGTTTTTAAAATTACTCGTAAGCCTAGAAAAATGTGACATTACACATTTGTGTAGAAATTAAATGGGAAATGTTATCTCTCAGAGCATTATGCAATAATGCTTTTATCTTTTCCACATGCGAGCGGATTTCATTTTTAAAAGCGTGAATTCAACCTTTGCGTGTGGAAATGCAAAAATGTGTATTATGTAAATTGAATAAGAGAAGCTTAGTTATTTGATATTTTTTTAGTTTAGGTTGTTCGATTTTCAATTTGTCGAACTTATTAACTAATATTAGTTTAGTTGTTTTATCTTTTATCTAGGCAGCTTACATTTTGTGTATTTAAATTTTGAAACACATCTACCAAGATGGGTATAATTTTTTTGTAATCATACTGTCTATCTCCATGTATACTTCCAAAGTTTATTACTTATTATTATTATAGACTGGCCCGTTGGCGCATTGGGCAGTGACCCTGCCTTCCGCTCCGGGGGTCGTGGGTTCGATTCTCACCTCGAGTCTGGTTGTATTATCTATATGTATGTATTTATATATTTCTAAAAAAAATATTTGTGTATAACAGGCGTCTGTTACCTATAACACAGGAGTTAAGTTGTCTACCTTAGGAAGAGACGTCCGTGTGTCATATAATCCTGTATATATGTATATATTTATTAAGTGCCGGAACACGGCGTCGTTTTCATTGCGCCAACCGGAAAGGGGAGAGATGAATAGAAGAAGCGCTGCCAACCGCTACATTATTAAACTTACCTTTTAGCGCAGCGTGTCTCGCGACCCAGCGAGCGTTAAGCGCGTAGTGGATATACTCGGGAAACCATATTTACAAAGCGAATGTATGTATGTATGTAAGTGTATATTTAATAAATGACAATGAACTTGTGTATAATTCTTTAAAAGTTCAATTATTATTCTCTTGAAACCTGATCATTCGTACTGTGAATTACTTCAGGTATCCATAAAGGTTTAAAAGTGTTGTTTTAGTATTGAAAGAAGTGGTAGCCAAACGCTGCATTATTAAATTTTCCTCTTAGCGCAGCGTGTCTCGCGACCAAGCGAGCGTAATGCGCGTTCTGAATATAGTTTGTAATCTCACTTTGTAATCAAATTGTAATATCATTTTCAAAGATAACAGAGAATATAGGTTTACTACAATTACTTAGTACCATCTTGCTATGTAGCGGCTGCTACATAGCAAGATGGCAATGATGTCAAGTGGAAAAGGTTACACCAAGGCAAAAACTAGATGGCGCTGTACGGATGACGACGACCGCAGCGAAGTTTCTACTTACGATCACTATATATAGACCTTCCGACGAACAACTGTCGGCGAGGCGCGGCCGCCCCGGGCACGCGGACGAAGTCGCGGGGTACAGCTAGTATTGTATAATATGCGAATATAATACCAACCCTCCCCGGTGCTCTCCATCCGACTGGCGGTGTTGATGGTGTCTCCGAAGAGGCAATACCGTGGCATGGTGGCGCCCACCACGCCCGCCACGCACGGCCCGGTGTTGAGGCCGGCCCGGATGCGGAGCGGCTCGTCGGGCTGATGCGGCACGCATGCGTCTTCAATACTACGCATCAGGGAAAGCGACATATCCGCTATTTCTGAGGCATGACGATTACCTATAAATTATTTCATCATCATCATCATCACGACCATATTCTGGCTGGCTATACATGTGAGCTTTTTTTTTTCTGATCGTGTAATGCTGTTGGTCAGAGTGATCTTCACAGCGTCAACGGACGGGTACATGCGAGCGTCGATCGTGTGCTCTTATGTGACTAACGTAACTGTAAATGAAAAAGCGACCACTATCACACGTTAGCACCCCTTGAAGAAAATTATATGATATGGCCGGTGACAGCCTAGGCTTCCACTCGTCAGGTTTAGTGTCGACCTGCAAACAGCGCCTTTTTTCAAATTCTCTGACTTGCTTTATAATATTATATTTATATGAATATTATATTTATGCGCGAATTTGCCTACATTTTAATGATTTTGTCAAACTTCGATAGTTTTTCATTATGAACACTAAAGACATAATAAGAGTAGAATAATATTTATGATTTTTTTTGCGTGTTCAAGTAAGACTAGATCTGTAGTTGCCAACGAGGGCTAGCTAGGCTTTTTGTTAACAAATAAAAACTTCGAAAATTAATTATAATACTTATTATATATACAAGAAAAAAAATATATAAAAATAACCTCACCATTCCGTTGAGGCAAACCCGAGACAACCATGTAAGCATCACCAATGGTTTCTACCTTGTAAACGTTGTACTGAATAATTTTATCGTCGAACATCCTGGAAACGTTAATTCGCATTACCACAGCTAACTATAAAAGATATTGCGAAGAGCAAATTTGGAAAGTGACCAAATATAAACAGCGTTTAAATCCACCAATAAAGTCTACAATAATCAGATCGTCACCTGTATAGCATATTGAGCATGTTGATGATTTCCATTGGAGTGCTGTTCGCAGCAATATTGGTAAATCCAACGATGTCACTGAAGTAAATGGTGACAGCATCAAAGGATTCGGCAGGTACAGTTCTCTGGGCCCGGAGACGTCTCAGCACTGGCATGGGCAACATCCTCGATAACAGGAGATCGCTCTTTTGCTTCTCTGCCATAAGCTGTTGAGTGCTGTGCTCTATTGATTCTGTAAACCTCTGAAAATTATTATTCCATGAATTGATATAGGCTATCTTCCTTCCATCACTTGGACCAGCTAAATTGATAAGAAAAGGCAAATATCATGTTTAACGTTTTCATGATAAATCATATTATTAACGTTTAGGCTTTAAAAGGCTTATATGTTAATAACCTTCTATTATTCTATAACTCTGGATAGGAACAAATCAAATAAAGAAAACCAAAACAGCCTTTCTAAGGAAATATTCGATGTAATGAAGCTGCGTGATGCGTATAACGTATTGCAAGAACTTAAGAACAAAGCTGCCTTTACAAAACCATTATTATCACCATTGACCCGTTTTGAAAATCCCGCAGCTGAAGTAGGAACGCACTACGTGACTTGGTTTGCAATACCCCGTTTCAAATTTTATCTCAGCAACGGTACAAACAATCACGATATGATTTACACTCTAAAACTTCTCTTCTTGTTTAACATATCATTACTTTAACGCGTACATTCTTTTAGCTATTAAATACTATTGCAAATGAATTAATACGTTATAGGAGGTTACTTTTACATATATTATTAGTCGTTACCCGCAACTTCGTCCGCATAAAATTAGGTGAAAAATTTTACCATGATGATATGTAGCCTATAGCCTTCCTCGACAAATAGACTATCTAACACTGAAATAATTTTTCAAATCGTTCCTGAGATTAACGCATTAAAGTGAACAATCCAACGAACTCACCAGCTTTATATCTTACATATAAAATTCTCGCGTCACAATGTTAGTTACCGTACTCCTCCGAAACGGCTTGACCGATTTTTATGAAATTTTATACGCATATCAACCTAATATATATACTAGCCTATCTGTTAGTTGAATATGTTTTTTTTTTGTAGCATTGTAATATTTTTCTGGATACAAATAAAGAATTTTATTTTATTTTTATTTTAATCCAATATAATAATATCAACAGCACTATCAAGGTCGCTAACCAAAGCTAGATTGGTACTTTTAAAGGCACGTAGTTTCAGAGTCTGCTTCTTAAAAATTTTTTACGTATTAATATATAAATAATACATGTACATATGTGCACCTGTGCGAAGCCAGGGTAGGTCACTAGTACTTAATAAACGCTTGCGCCAATGACCCATCTGTCAATCAAGCGTCCTGTCCAATTGACTAGATGGCCCTTGTGACCCGTCAACTGGCAACGGAATTAACAGGCACTACAATTTAGTCTCGCGTCCAATGCAATTCTGCGAACGATCAATATAGTACAGTACAAATGCACCTACACTTTAGGCATATTAGGGGTCTTCCTGTTCTAATAATCTTTATTACTACTATCCGTAACTTTGTATCTGTCTCTTAGTATGATTTTGTTTCAATTCGAAATTTTTAATGTTTTGTGCGTAACTCTAACGAGTCTAAAGGTCTCCAAAACCAAGACTGTCTCTGTGTCTTCTGCTAGTACTGTAGTTTCCTAATCCTGTCTCGGTCTCGCTCGCGAACCGCTCCATTTAGACTCGAAGTTCCGCACAAAAGAAAAAAATTTCACGAATTAAAGTCCCGTTGAAATCGGTCCAGCTTTTTCCAAGTTAACCTATAACAAATAAATAGACCGATATAAAAATATTACAAAAATGTTTTTTTACATGTACTTCATGCATTTCATAGAATAATTATAGTTCAATGTTATAAAGACTTTATAAGAGGGCAAAACCCTGAGTGGATTTGGAATCACTCATTCCATTGTTGAACTATTGAAACTCTAGTAAATTAAACAAGCGAAAGCTAAAATTTGAAAGGAACGGCCGATGATAGGAATATTCAGTATTAATAATAATATATCAGTACTAATAATAACATATTGTTTGGAGTTGCTTTCTTGTGGAGCTTACAACGCCGACTGACTCAATCCTCCGAAAATATTTTATATATGGGGCCATGTAAAACTACCTTCAGCCGAACAATTAGGTAAGAGTAATACATTTTTACAGTAATAAAACTATAATGATCCTAACATATTATAGACAGCAGCAAACACGAGGTATTTAGTAATCAAACCTTTTATGACGTCATGTATTTCACGTAATAGTATGGAAAGTCCCAGCCACTCTTACTAACTTTCTTGGAAGTTCCTCCAACGCTAAGCCCGAGTGAGACCTCCATCGAAAGTTTCCGCTGAAATATTCATTCCATAAATTAAACGTCAAATTTCATAGCCACCGTGATTGCTCTTTGCGACAAAGTTGTATGATAAATAAGTGCACACAGTAAACGATCAGCTTAAGTAAATCTTTTCTGGCAAGTAATTAATTTAATAAGATATAATACGTCACTACAACTTTTTCAATTTAAGTCTTCATCAGATTATATGTAGGTATGTATTTAAAACCTAGGACCAATGGCGGTGTAATATGAAAGCTTAAGGTAATATCAATTGATAACAATTAATTTAAAAGATTATTATACCAAAAGCCATATATACAATTATTTGTAACAATACAAACTTTAAGTAAAACCTTTAAAAAAAAACTTTTATTTAAATGTATTAAAATTAATAAAATAAACTTTCATTTAAAACTTTTACTATCAACTTATAACGTCATTAATCAACTTATATGATAACAAAGCTTGTCGCGAGATTTATCGGTATCGATATACAAGTACCTAAATTAAAAAATGCTTTAAAATCAATCAATAAGATTGATTTTTAAGTACTTACGTTTTAACGCTAACGCAGCTACAGATGTCACGGATAGGTTAGATCAAGGAGATGATTTTAAAGGAAAAGTTTATTAATTTTTGTATATAAAACCTTTTTTTTTTAATGGTTTTAACTTCAATTTTTTTTTACTTTTTATTTGAACAGGTTTTTCAGACAGTTTCTCACACTTGAATACCCTATGGCCACCTTCCAGATGCATCACCAAAAGCTGGTTACTATTTAGGATTAAAAAAATCGTCACGACTAATCAAATTAGCCCAAGCTCGATGAGATTGTAAAGTTTTATTACGGAGATCCTTTGGCCATCTTCCAATTTCATCATCAGACCCTGAGTATCATCGAAACACAAAGTATTCGACAAGACGAATAAATCGAGCCCAAAATCTATGGAAATGTATCGTTATGTTATGAGATCCTATAACCATCATACACCTATATCATCAGACCTTGGTTACCATTAAAGGCCAAAAAATTGTCAAGACTCGAGCCCAAACTCGACGGGTATGTATCCTTTTATTATGAGGTCCTATGGCCACCATCCAGCTCAATTAGATGCTGGATACCACTATAAACAAAGTATTCGTCAAGAAAACTCATACGAGCCCAAAAACGATACGGTTATATCGTCGCAGTTCCTTTGCCCACCTCCCAGCACCAGTTCCAGAAGATATCTGCTCCAAAATTGAGTTGTAAGATTCCACACGAACAAACATACGTTGCAAGTTAAATAAAAGCTTTTTAAAAGGTTTGGTGGCAGGGTTTTACGCGAATAGTAACGATTCGTGTAAATACCATAAGACACGTTGTTGGTTAACTTTAGAGATAATGAGTATTAATCAAAATTTTAAAATGCGAAGTTGGTTCGCACTTACCATAAGAATGAATCCAAATAGAAAAATATACGATGCTTATTTTTAGACAAAAGAGACAGACATTCTAAAATAAATCGTAAATAAATTTAAGCAAATTATTATTTCCTTTGTGTTGGTCCTATTCTCTACATCAAAGAGAATAATTATCTGATGAGGCCGGACTTTGTACCGTTGGTCTTTTTGAGGGTGCTTAAAATGAACAGATGTTGTTTATCACATTTTACCAGGAATAAGTTGGGTGTTTCGACGGCTTAAACGGGCTTAAGAAATAACTAGAAATTGAAGTGGAAAATACACAAAAGAGAATTATACATTATATGAAAAATTAGGACTTCAACCCTTGGTTTGGTACATAGGCGCAAAAACTAGCAATTGAGACGATATTTTGAAGCGATGTGATTATTTCTATTCAGATGATTATTTTCATGTCAATACTGATATACTTATTGGTATTGTTTAACTAAAAATAATATTAACAGGATGGGATAGGACTATTACTAAACTAAAAGTACCATGCAATCAACGCCAATGTAGCG